>JAANDH010000632.1:75268-172151 GCA_011799765.1 Nymphaea thermarum | reverse complement strand
GTATGCCTTGTTAGGGCATACTTATATCTGTGTAACCCTAATTTCTGAAGTAAATGAAATAATCAAGAGAGAGAAAGTCTGGTTGCTGGTGAGCACCGACTCCTCCTCATTCGTGGTTTTTTCTCCCTCGTGTTGAGGGTTTTCCACGTTACATCGTGTGTTCGTGGTTCTTTTCCTCTCCTTACTCGTATTTCTACAGCTTTAAATGTCAGCTTTTGATCTACTTACAAGTTACAACAAACTCCTGCTTGACTTGTTTATTATGTGTTTCTGTGCTATTTGTCAACAGTCTTCATTATTATTGAATCTGAAGAAAAGCTGGACAATTGGTCCACTTACATGATAATGTTTGCAACCCAACTTTAGAATGGGCCGATTTGTCTTTCTCAACAGGATGCTTTCATTGACATAATTTTTTGTCAGAAAGAAAAATGATTTTTTTTTCTCTGTAGCTTTAATGTCCTTTTATTGGATGATAGTAGCTCTGTAACAGCTCACTCTTGATTTAACATAAATTTGAGTCAAACAATGTCAAGCTAGCTGTCTCATGATTTTAGGATCATCCTGACCTTGCCTAGGCATTGTCTCTTTCTTTTTCTTTCAATGTGTGCTAAGTTGTCATCTATAATCGTGATGAATTAGTTGAAAAATAGATTATCTGCATATGGTTGCACCTTTATGAACCGAATCTTTTATCCATTTTCCCTCCTCATTTTTTTTTTCCTTTGTTAGCCTTACGGAAATCCAGAATGCTCGCGGTATAATGGATGTTCTTGCTGAAATGTTTAATGCTTTAGAGCCAGGAAGTAAGGAGGTAATGTGGTCGACAAGCCAATCATCTATTTTTAACTGTTCAATCTAGATTGTTTTTCTAATCTGGGAACTTTTCCAGCCCTCACAATTAGACGTGCAATTACCATATTTTGAAATTTTTATATAAAGGATAAAAGTTGCTTTAGTTTTGCAGCTTGCTGAAACGCTGTTTTACTTTGCAGGCTCTCAAACAAGAGGTAATTGTAGACCTGGTTGAACAGTGTCGTTCTTATAAACGGAGAGTTGTTCAGCTTGTGAATACTACTACTTCGTAAGAATTTCAACCTCCTTATTGTATTATTAAAATAAATGTGTGTACTCAATTATAATATACAAACATGATTTTCAGAATTGCAATTATTAGTATTTGTGTAAATCTTGTTCCAATTTTCATCATGGACTGGGCTTCTGGGTTGTATGAATTGCAACTATTGCTGATGTTAATTGTTTTTATTCACAGGGACGAGGAATTGCTTTGTCAGGGCTTATCACTGAATGATGATTTGGATAGGCTTCTCTCTAAGCATGATGTAATTTCTTCAGGTACTGCAGTTCATCCTGAGACTAAAAAAACAACTTCAGCATTTTTAGGCATTGGTGATGGGTCAGGCGTCAGTAACACTAGTTCAGCAAAGATGTACAAGGGGTAATATGATACTTCTTGAATTTCAGTCTTTTCCAGCTTTTTGATGATGCAGTGCTATTGTCTTCTCTTTGCCTTGTTATTGTATGCGGTGATTTAATGGCACGTGATGAAATGATTTTTTAGGGCCATTCATGTGCATGAACAATGTGCACTTAGCCATGAGTTCATGACTTTGAATAGTGTCTTTGTAGCATCCTGGTCAGGTCAATGACCAAGTCCATCAGGCTCCAAGTTTTTTTGTCAATTCCGAGCAGTTGTTTGCATGCCTTGAAATGAGCATTCCCGTAAACCTTGAATGAGGATTCTGTCAGCTTAATATTCTCCTGCTTTTGAAACCTAAGTTCAAGAGATTATCATCAATTACGCAATCTTGGGTTGTAGATACACTGTTTTTGGATCATTCTACCTATACATATCTATTTGGTCGTCAACCTGATAACTCATAAGTTCATGACATACAACATACTTTTTTGACAATGTTGCATGTTCGGCTGAGTACCTGAAATCCTGACTAGTCCAGCTAGTTGATTGAATCAGTTATGAACTGGCTTCTGTTGCCCAACCAGCAAATGGTTGATCAAAGTAGTCAACCAGTCAGCCTAGTTATTTGTAGGCCTAGGCGTCGGGTCGGGCCGGGCCGGGGCGGGCCCGGGCGCGTCGGCCTGGCCCGGTAGTGGGACCGGGCCGGGCTCGGGCCGGATAGGCCGGCCCTACTCTCGGGCTCCCCTCCCGCAGGCCCGCTCGGCCGCTGCCCCTCCTCCTGTCAGGCTGTCCTCCGTCTCCCTCTCCGCTGACTCCCGCCATCCTTGCACGACCCGCCGGCAGCCACCCATCACCCATGCTATTGGGTGACCTGCCGGCGGCTTTTTCGTTGCCATCCTGGCCAATGATGGCAGCTGCAGTGAGATGTACGGCGGCTTCTTCGTCGCCATCCTTCACTCTGTTTCTTCTCTCCCTCCCTCCCTCTCCCTCTCCCTCTCCCTCTCTCGTTCTCTCTGAGCTCTTGCAAGTCAGACCCTCCCTATTGATACCGTGCGACTTCGATCCGACCGTTCACTCAATCTGGTTTAAGGAGTGGCCCTCACACGGTCACACCCGCCATTATTTCAGGGCTCCATTCAGAAAGTTTCTTCGTCGCCGTTTCACGGTTTCAGCGGTCGCGGGTGTCGCCGATTCCAGCCGGTTTTCGGTGGGTGATGGCCGGCCATCGCGGCGGGCGACGGCCGGCAGTCCTGGCGGCATCCGTCGGCGGCCACCCACGAAGTTGGGTGGCCTGCCGGTGAAAGACCACCGCCCGCCTGCCGAGCGGTGGAGGCGACACCCGCGACCCTCGGGTGGTCGAGCGTGGGTCGGACCGGAGCGCAAGAAGCGAGAGTACCGCCCCAGCCCGCCAAACGGGCCGGGCTGGGCCTGATTTTGGTGGACTAGGCCCGGTACCCGGCCCGGCAATATATCGGGTCGGGCCTGGGCCTGGGTTTCAGGCCCGATACCCACCCTTAGTTATTTGTCAGCCAACTAATCCATGACCATATATATATATATATATATATATATATATATATATATTGGAAAGGTTAATTCGTAAAACCACATATTTGTGATTGGCATGTGTGTTGCACAGCTTTGCAACACGCACGTTCCATGTGTGTGGTGCACACAGCCAAAAAGTGGCCATAGGAATCCACATCTTCTTTATATATATATGTGGGTGTTTGTCTATATATATATATATATATATATATATATATATATAGTCAATCTACATGGACTGAGTGAAGCTGCATAGTCTTTTCATGGTCTTGAATAAACTGAGTCCAACTTCCAATTTGGACAATTTAGTTGATAACTGTGTCATGGCTATTGTAACTTAGATCGACTCTTGCTAAGGACAGACATGAGGGTGACCGACAGTGGCTCAACCTCAGGGTTTCTCTATGAAAAGTTCACTGATATTACCCAGCGGAGCACCTTATAAATCTAGATTGGAAGAAACAGCCTTGTCATCTTATGATTCGATTATATAAAAGAATATCATTATCTATTAAGCTAAACAAACTAGCAGGCCCTCTAGGCAAACTGTGTGCAGTGTCGTTTCATATTGAAACAATGGCCATCATTCTTTGGAGAATTGGACTTTACAAGTTTTTGCCGTTCATCTCTTAGGGCTGTTTTGGTCTTGTCCTTGTGTTTTCAGCTTATTTCTGGGTTAGCATTTGAGGTCTTAGTACAATTTAAAGATGCACCTACTGTTTAGAATGTTTCTTAATGCAGATAAATTGTTAACTAAAATAGGTGATATGCAGTTTTGTTATCTGAACTTAAAATATAGGAACCTCTAGTATATAGTAGAAGAAATCTTCAAATCCCCACTTTTTGTTGCTTTTGCAAAAGGTGGAGATTTGTTGCCGTATGGAGATAATGGTTGTTTAAGTCATTGTCATCTAAATTTTAGTCCAACATGAATGGCAAGGATTTTGGCTAAAAATTTGGGGAGTGCAAAGAAACTTTAAACCAAAACCTTGTGCAGCAGGTAGCCTTGCAAATCCGAGTCATATACAAGGCCAAGAATAGTATTTTAGTTATTAGATGAGCCTGCCAACCCAATCTAAGTTACAATTACTGCAGCTTATTTTAAAAAAAATTGCTTCTGATTTATTTCACAAAACGTGTGCCTCAGAAGTAGGCCAAAATGTTGGATGCGAGTTTTTAGTTTGTCCTCTTTTGCTTTTAAGTTTTTGTATATTCAAGCTCAATATTGCATGCTTTAGGAGTGATACCATTCAGTGTAGGTCTTCGTCAAGCAGCTCTGCAAATCAACCTCCCATGCAGCAGCTACTGTTACCTGCACCACCAGCTGCAGCCACAGTTCCTAGTCCCATTATTGATCCTAAGATGGACCTTCTAAGCGGTGACGACTACCAATCACCTTCCAGCAATGATAGCCGAGCTCTAGTTCCTGTTGGTGAACCATCTGCGCTTGCCTCCCGGCCCCAGCCACAGTTGTCACAGGACTTGATTGTGCTTTCAGAACCATTTGCTCAGGATTCACCTACTACCACTTCCCTTGATTCCCAGATGAATATACCAACATCACAGACATCCCAGGTTCAGAATCTGTCACAAACACCACCACAGCAGCAACAATCACAGCCTATATTTTATCCAAATGAAAGTATTTCCTATGTTGTGGGACCTCAGCAACAGCAGATGCAGCATACGCTCTACTCAAATGGAGTCGTCCCACTGGCCACACAGTCACTGCAGCAGATGGAGCCTATAATATATTCAAATGGAGCTTTCCCAACAATGGGAGCACCTCAACAGCTGCAGGCGCAGATGCAGCCTGCGGTATATCCAAATGGGGGTCTGCCAAACATTGGAGCACCCCAGTATGATCAGGCGGTTTACTTACAAAGGGTGAATGTAAATCAAATCCGTCCTGCCTGGAGCACACAGTTTGCAAACTTGAGCCCGCATCAACAGAATGCCTTTTATGGTATGATAAACGTCTCTGTTTTGATAGAAATTTGAGGATTCCATCTCTTTCCAACTTTTTAGTTTTGCCATCTTACAAAGCAGATGATGTGTGCTTATGCCTCATTGATTTACTGCTTTTGTCCAATTTCACAGGCGCCCCACAGAGGCTTCCTCCTGCACCCTGGGATGTCCAGCCCCTCCAGACTCAATCCACGGCCTTTGCTTCTATCCAGCAGCCAGGGGTGCAGTTTCCTGACCAGAGGACTGCATACTACTTTGCAACAGCGCAGGACTTATCTCAAAGGGCACGTGGTCTTTCTCTCCAAGATAATAGATACGCGAGTCCTTACCAGAATTCTGAATCTTACTTGCAGCCCAAGAATCAAGCTAAGCCTGAGGACAAACTCTTTGGTGATCTCGTAAACATTGCAAAGACAAAATCCAAACCCTCTGCTTCCGTTAGTTGACTAGAAAGCTCATGTTACTTTTGAATGATATGCAGCTTCTAGTTCCTGGTCCTAGTGGCCTATTGTGTCTTCCATTCATATGTCCACTTATTGCAGCGATGTATATTCTTTTCCCATCTACTCTTCTAAAATTGTAGTAACGGTTCCTTGTAAAATAAGAGTGCGGTTTTTGTTTCATTTCGTGGAGTTGGTTTCTGGACTTTGTTTTGTTCTGTAGTTGGGAGCAGCGAGGCGTCTTTGTCCACCTGATGTAATTTTTGGTATAGGCGTGAATTTCCATCACTATGATCAGTGTCCAAAATTTCAAGCAAGATGATTACCTGCCCTTCAAATATGGAACTTATGTCTCTTTGGAGACATCCAATAAAATTGGAACGATGCGGAGAGAAAATTAGCATGACCCTTGCGTAAGGATGACACAAATATGAAACTTACAAGAGGTACACAGGAGGCAACGTTGACATTGATGCGGAATAGGTACGAGGGAGGCTATTTGGATGCCGCCTCATCAACTTTTATGGCTTTGAAGACGAATGGAGACGGTTCGGCCAAGAACAACCAGATTCGACCTTGCAACATTTGCCATCTTCTAGCATGAACTGAGATACCACTCCGTCTGGCTCGCTCAAACTGTAAAAAAGATAGTGATGTGCGAGCTGTATATATTATATGGGGGAGACAAGGGGAGAGAGAGAGAGAGAATTGAATTATACTTTTGTCGATACAAGAACAGAATCACTGGAAAATGAACAGTGCCAACGCCCCAGAAGTTTACATTTAAGGCTAAATTAACAGTAATCGAAGGCTAATCAAAATTTCGTTTGCCATTCAAAGAAGGTTTGTTATTCTGCTCGTTGACGGTCATAAAGGCATTGAAAGACCTGCCAAAAGCACCAAAAAAAAGGGAAAAAATATCAAAAAATCTTCCAACAGCTTGCAATCGCACTACTGCTCAGAGAAGGTAGAATGAAGAAAAAGACATAAACAGCGGATAAGAATGAACGTCCATGGAAACAGACATGCCAATGCATTCAGAGCTTGCAGCGATGCAAGTGAAGAAGCTGTAGATGATGTGTAAGCACACATGCATAATCCCAAATGGCGCTAGTAGTAGCTTGCACACGACACCAAATGATTTCAAAAGTTTGCATAGGATGTCAGGATCCCATTGGCCACCAGCGCACGGGTGCTACAAGTGGGATCAACACCTCAGTCCGGTGCACAACAGATGTACTGCTGGTGCAGTTGTTAACTTGGGCTTTAATGAAATGCATAAATTTCATTTCGGATTGTACATATAAGGTTCTTCATATGTATGGGACACTATTTTCACAACGACCAATTTTTGACAACCTTGGCTTCTATCTTTATCTCTCTTATCAAAAAATGTGATTTGAATGGAGAGAACAAGGAGAGAGATACGGATAGAAGTCGGTTAACAAGATTTGGAGAAGTCGGGAACTTTATTCATATAAAAGAAATGTGTGAAACCAATCCGATTTTATAATAGTTCATTTTTAAAATAGCCATACAGATACAATATGCATGTCCAAAAACACATAAATCAACACAAAATCATGTTTTTTTAATATTTAAGATGAGTTTGAGAAGCTAAAGCATTTCAGACTGTTGATTTTAGAATTGATTATTAACTTTTTGGATGTTAAGATCACAACTATAAGAAAGTTGACAGAAAAAATGAGTAAAAAATGTTTAAAATGAAGTTTGGTAAAACCAACCTCAATATGAGACTGCTTGAATGTGTTTAATTGTAATATATGTGTGTGTGTGTGTGCACTTGCACGTGCATCTGCACCCACACTCGTGCGACTTAAATTGGCCAAAACAAAGGAAAACAAAGGAGAACATGTATATAGTTGCACAAGGTTCAAATGACCAACTCAAACTGATTCAAGCTTATTTGTATAATCCTCAGAAGAGTAAATTGTCCATTAATTGCTCTCAAGTAGGAATTGCTCTGCTGTGTGGTCAGCAAATAAAGTTACGATTATTTATTAGCTCACATATTTTTTTACAATATGAGCAGCTGGACAAGTGGACATGCATGTATTCCCAAATTTAAAGATGTGGATGGCAGGGCTCGACAATTTATCTACATTCTCATTACAGTGGGATGTAATCAGACAGACAAAGTGGTAAGGTGTGCAGAGGAATGCATGTCAACTGACCTTTGCAACCCCTAAGGTGATGCAATGTGTCATGGATGTCCTTGAGCTCAATGCAGACAAGAGTCACAAGACAACGTAAGCTTGTTGATATCATTGATTCAGTCAAGAAATTATAGTTCCTGTCACAACGCATCTTTGGTCAGGTTTTTGCTCTACCTGTATGTAAGATGCTCTGTTATGTTATTGAATCTCATAGACAAATACAGATGCACATAAAAAAGGACCTAATTGACGATTTTCTCATGCTTTTGATCAGCAAATGGCAAGTTCCAAATTGAAGAACATGGTGGACTGCAAGTCCAGAACAGTCCAATAGGCCATGGTTTACGCCCTCATCTTCACTTCAGGCTTAGGAACGTGTTCATCGTCTTAGCCCAATTGCCGGCACATAAGTGTGAGCAGTGCCGAAACCGGGATTTTTTTCAGGGGCGAGTCAAACGATCCGCAGGTCGGGCCAAACAAAAAAAATTTGATTTTTTCAATATGATTTTTTTTTCCTGCGCTCACCAGGCGGGCCCCCCTCCCTCTACCCCTTAGTGTGAGGGAAGGATCTTGTTGGTTTAATACTTTAATCCTTTTAACTGTTAAGCCAAGCATCTCTGGACTCTCTGGTTCAAATCTTTTCCCTCCTTGAGATATCTAACTTAGATTGCAACAGTAAGCGGTCACCTTATACTCTTTTAACTTTGTTTTAGATGGAGTACCCATTGTATGCATGCTATCGTAGATAAGTTTTGTTGCAATTACATTGTAAATGTATAGAGCAGTTTTGTTGCAATTACATTGTAAATGTATAGAGCATCATATACTAAACTGGAAGTGAGACGACGATTATCGCTAACATTACCCCCTTGCTATTCCCAAGGAAGCATGGAATTTTGCACATGAATTGGAAAAGGGAAGAAAATAGTAATAAAATCTAAACAAGTTACAGACGCCTGCTAAGGCCACGTACCAAAATCCATCGTTTGAAACCCAAAAAATGAATCGACTACTGTTGCCGACTACACGGATATCAACAAGTAATGGAAAATTGAAAATGAGCGCCAACATATGAACTGTAATAAATCCGGCAATTCTTAAAGCTAATACTAAGAAAAGTCCGAAAATTTTGGAATAAGAAGCGAGAACTACCATGAACCATGAAACCAGAATAACGAGAGGTCAAGTAATGAAGTAAGCACAGTTTCTTCATATTTCAAGTAGAAAAAAGAAACGGGAATAAAATGGGTGAGAGTTTTTTCACCTTGTGCGACCAATCCCCATCTCTGCGACTCTGAAGCCAGTCTCGATCATCTCTGCGACTCTGAGGCCAGTCTCGATCTCAACCGCGCAGAGGCGATTGCATTATGCAGAGGCATCATCGAGCCCGAACAGCTCATTGCATGGGCTGAAAATAATCAGGTGGGGGTTTTCATTTTCTGATAGAAGTTTCTTCAACAACTCTCTCTCTCGTCGTAGCAGTAGACAGCGTCTTTCTCATTATGTTTATCTCTTGCTCCTTTTTCTTGACGTTGTTTTCGTCTTCTCCGCTGCTTCCTGGAACTGATCATCCTTCTCTACCATCTTTTTCTTTATTGTTATTTTCCTTCCTCACTAATGATCTTTGAGACTCATTTTGCTTAATTTTGTGATAGGTTTGGCACTTGATGCTGTTTTTTACTGCCCTTTCCTGCCTTAATCGGTTATCATTGCTTAGGTGGCTAGGTTTGCATGGCTTAGGCGATCTTTACCGTATGAGGATATATGATTCTCCAACTCTGCTGGCTTAATTGTTAGAGACGAGTGCACACATTTTCGGTTTCATTGTCCTTATTATAATTGCTGTATAAAATCTAAGTTTCTATCCTGCTTGTAAGGGAAAGGGATCACACTCCAGAATTTTTTTTCCAATTCCAGGTTTCCAATCCTGAGGGAGGAGGGAAGCAGAACGGAAGGAGATGTTGCTGAAAGCCCCTCCGCACCAGGTCGCCGGCCACCAAGCGGCCGAAGGAAATCTCGGACCCCTTGTCGACGGCGCAGGCCGTTTCTTCAAGCCGCTGCAAGACCATGATCGGGGGTCGAAGGAGGTGGGGTTTTACCGATCCTTCTGGTCGAACTCCCAGTTGCCACCGAATGTCCACGAATTCTTCCCGTCCTTCTACGGTACCCAACTTCTAGAAGCTTCGGATGGTTCCGGTCCCCGTGAGCACCTGGTCATCGACGACGTCGTCTCATCCCTTTATCGTCCCTCTGTGATTGACGTCAAAATCGGGTCCAGAACGTGGTATCCCGGCGCGTCGGATGAGTACGTGGACAAATGCGTGGAGAAGGACAGGACTTCCACCAGTTTGAAACTGGGGTTTAGGATTTCTGGGTTGCAGCCTTGCAGGTGTACCAGAGTGAAGAACCGGGTTTATGGAAGCCTGGGAGGCGTTGGGTGAAGGCCATTCTCAGTACTGATCAAGTCAGATCGGTCCTCAGGGCGTTCGTTGCATCGAACGCTTCTTCGAGTTCGCCAGATTGCGTGCATGCACCCGCCATCTTTGGCGGTCCGACCGGAGTTCTGGCGCAGTTGCTGGAATTGAAGCAGTGGTTCGAGAAGCAGACGTTCTACCACTTCTACTCGACGTCGGTGCTGTTGATGTATGGCCGGGATGAGGCCGACGGTAGCCGACCGGTGGCGGCTTCTGTGAAGCTCGTGGATTTCGCGCATGTTGTGCATGGGGAAGGAGTGATTGATCACAACTTCTTGGGAGGATTGTGTTCGTTGATAAAGTTTGTGGAGGATATACTTGAGAGAGTTGATGGTAATGTGGCTTGGACTAGCAAACTTGGGTCTGCAGCAGATTGATTTACTCAAGCGCAGTTAGAATCTGCATTTTAATGTGATTACAGACTCTTGCTTTAAGTGGTTACATGCTGTCTTTTGAATATTATATGTAGGAAACTTTCAAGAGTTGGATGTTTGGCGATTGACGTTTTCTTCGACGTCTCTGTATTTGGTCTTCTTCTTTGTCCTCTTTCTTGGAATTTCTGTTCCCAGCAAATACTTTCTTTATTTTAAGTAAGTTTCATATGATAGGTTTCTCCGGCGCCCAATTATCCAGACAAGCTGGATATTGTGGACTGAACTTAAATCCCATATCTTGCGCGTGGTTCTGCAGAAATGGCTTATAGTGGAGTAGCACACACCTTAGGTAGACCACTTTGTTAAGTTACACAGAGATCTGTGGCGCATGATTTTGAATCATTTATCACCTTATGATCCTCAGCGGGTAAATGCATCCAGAGCCCTGTGTCCGAAGGGACTCTGCATGCATTATACACCAAATTATCCAGATAAGTTGGGACATGAAAACCTTTTGCATAGTGGAGCACAAAAAGGGTTTAAATCTTCCTTCTTGTCTCATTTAATTAGTCACCAGCTCCCTGTGTATGGGTTTTCAGGTATTCAATAATTTTGAAGATAATTAATTTTTTCATGAAGTATCCACAAGAGTTGCTCCATTCATAATATGCATATCTTACCCATTTAAGAACTATCAGCGAAAGATACTCAAAAGTAGCAAACGATCAAACCAAATTTTCATCAAAAGAGGCATATATGCTAGCTTGATCGCCTCTTCATTTCAAGTCGACACCACTAAAAAAATAATTAAAAAACTGTCTTGACAATTCTCAGAATTACTGGATACTTCATGACTGCTTCTCTGTTACACGCCTGTGCCAGTAAAAGTTAAATATCATAAACAAAGACAACTATCTTATGACTGTTGATTGATTATTCACAATGGTGATGATTATTTATAATATAATTGAAGATGAAATTTGTTGTTGCTTGATACCCATTGTTAAATGGGACAAGAAGGAAGATTTAAACCCTTACATCAGCTTTCAGTTTTAGCCGTTCCATTTTCGTCTTCTGCGGGAAGAGAATGAACAAACATACAGACGGAGGAGGGAAGCGATTTTCACCACAACCACCATCACAGAATAGTGAGGGAAATGGATGAAAACTTTAAAATGGAAGGAGGGAAAGATGATCACTCTCTCTCGGAGGGGTTCCTCCAGAAGCCCGTATAGAGCTTAACCCACTCCTCATCGTCTATCGGAGACGCCTCCGTCTTCGGCAATTCGTCGAGAAATGCCTCCGCCTTCGGCAATTCGTCGAGACACGTGTCCGTCTTCGGCAATTGGTCGAGACACGCGCCTGGAGCGGTGGCGGAGTTGGGCGGCGCGGGGTGGACCTGCGAGAGCCTCGTATCCTCCCGCTTCCGCTCATGCAGGAGCGCCATCTTCTTCTTGCAAGCTACACGCTGTTTTTTCTTCTTCTTGAGGGCCTTCCTACACAAACCAGCCGGCAGCCTAACCACGGTGAGTACCAAAAGGTTGACGAGACCACATGGGCAGCAGCAGCAGACGGCCGCGCACTCGGCGGTGGTTCCGCCGGCAACCTCCGCGAAATGAGCGCACGTCGAAGGCTCTTTCTTTAACAATGGCTGCCGCCGGTCGGTCGGCCGGCGGGCCAGCTGCGTCATCCCAAGGCCACGATCAGCCGGCTTCTCTATTCCCAACAGGGCATGAGTCCCCGTCCTTTTATGGAGGGGAGAGATGGGAAGAAGGGTGAGCGTCTTTTCTTGATGGGGGCCTATGAGAAGGCCAATGCCCTCTGAATTCGACCATCACCGGAGAAAGTGGGTGGGGAGGAACGGAACTCCGCCTGCCCGACGGTCGCCCGGTGCGTCTTCGTCCTCCGTCGGGAGTGGAAGACGGCTTGTGAATGTGGCGATTAACAACGCGGAGCGCCAAAAAAGAGAGGTGGGGCGGAGCTCTCGGAGACTCAGCCAATTAAAGGAAAACAAAAACAGAAACAAGAATAATGACGTTCGTGTCCCTGCCTCTTCCTCACTGGCATACGCATCACCATCTCTCCGCCAAACCTGTGAAGTCACTGCCAAAGCCGAAGGTTTTACTTCCCAATCCCACACAACCCCGTCGTCTGACCAACCTCGTCGCAATGTCCCAACAAGCCGTCTCCTCCGAAAAGCACGGACCCGGTAACAAAAGCCCTCTTCTTCTTCACACGGTGGTGCTTAGTTTCAGCAATTTTCTTCTGTATCTGAGCAATTTTATCTACCATAAATGTGCATAAGATACGATGTTGATCTTGCTTGCTTCAGCATATGGTTTCGTGGATTTCTTGATAATGTTGGTTACAATGAGATTTTTTTGGTCACTAGGAGCTAAGATTAGTTTTTTATCTACCTTGGTTTAGCATATGATATCTGGTGGTGCATGTCATGTCCTTGAAGGTTTCATCAGAAGAACATTGTTCCTAGATGTTAAGAATCCTTCTCTTCAGCTTGTCTGTTGGTTTAAATTGACAATTAATCATAATCTAAGGGGCGAATCTCCCAATCCTCTTATTAAACGAAGAGAAAAAGGATTTAGCGTGGTTGGATTATGGGAATCAATTATACATGCTCGAAAAATTCAGGATGCTGTGAATTAGCGTTATCTAGTTCGTAATGTAATTGAACCAAGGGAATGCTCAATATCTGGTTTTTACCTCTTATGGTGAGGTAAGGAGATTGCCCACGACATCGTACGCCTAACTGGTCCACGCTCCCCCTGCAACCTTTCCATCGATGCTCTTACATCGCATGCATCCTTAATGGTCATATTGCTTCAACGTTCAAAGAGTTGTCAAGTCTAATCTTTGGGTCTCTAATACAGGTGGATCATGGTTTTTCTTATTTAATCAATCTATTTGGCATTGTATGCTAATTTCTTCAGAGCGATTACCGCTCTGACTGTTATCCTTTGAGTTGCTTAGAAAACTATACCAGCCTCCATAGCTCAAGCTTTGTCCACTAAATCTTTGCTGTCTTGTGGTCCTGTGCTTGCAGTTGTACAACAGAAGAAATTTTTGATTCCAAACAAGGAGGGGCACATGCTAGCAGGAGTATTGGATGATGTGGGCTCTGGAAGGCTTGCCGTATTATGCCATGGATTCAGATCAAATAAGGTAGCAAGGAAGAAAAATCAAATGCAAAATGCTTGCTTCTACGACAATATGCAAATGGGCGAGCACATTTTGATATTTTTTGGGATGTTTTTGAATGCATCTTTGCATCTTCTTTGTTTGATCTGATCTCATGATATTGAAAAATACACTTGATATCTCAATTATGAGGGAAATGCTAAATTACTAATGATCACATTAAAACATGCTAATCACATATAGATGGATTAGTTCACCTCTGTCACTGATTAACATAAACTCGTCTAGGTGTTTCATGCCTGGACATATCTATGAAATGTCTGAGTGGCTCATTTACTTAGGGATGACAATGGCACTATTTCATGCTTTCAATGAAAATGAACCAATGGACAACTTTGATTGAACTTATGAACTCTTGTAATGTATCTCAGGAACAAGAAACACTGCTGAACCTTGCAGATTCTCTAACAAGAGAAGGTATTAGTGCCTTCATTTGATTTTTCGGGGAATGAGTAAGTGAAGCTTATTTGATGGCCTGGAAATATATTTCTTGGAAAAATGGAATGGTAAAAATCTTTTCGATTCCCATTTTGATGTGTGTTTGATGATTGAGAAATATATTTCCAAGAATATATTTCTATGTTTGATGATAAAGAAATATATTTCTGAAAATATATTTCTATGTTTGATGAAAAAGAAATATATTTCCAGATTTCTGTCTCCAAGGTTTCATGTCCAGAGATGCAAGTGTTCGGCATTTCGAGGGTCTACCGTTTGCAGAAGAGTGTGGAGATCAGGAAGAGAAGGCGCGGATCTCTCTCTCTCTCTCTTCCTAAGAAACAACGATAGCATAGTCAAAGAAAGAGGAAGGTGTTCCATAGTATTTGCAGAAAGGAAGGTTTGTGTCATTAGCCAATGAACAATTACATACTCCAACGGTTGAGATCACTAGAATGTGTAATTTAATCCCTTGTTCTCCATTGAAAAGCAAAACCATGTGGCTGCCTGATAAGCAAAACTTGACAGACAGTACAGACTCTGAATACCAGGTATAATACAGCATCGTTGACGTACATATAAACAACATAAACGCCATACTGTCCCACAATAAAAAAGACACGTTCGCAACGGATGTTGCAAGTTAAAAACACTACAACTACAATCTTAGCCGCTGCAAACACAAAACGAATTAGAGAGAGGTGCTATTCACAGGCAAGTTTTGTCCCAAAGCAGGTGAGGGAAATCGCGAAGGCCTGGAAGCCAGATAGAGGCTGCCTATAATCCATTATGAACCTGTCATCTCCAACTTTTCCGAATTGTAGGAGGACCAACTCATCATCCCCTCGTGCTTCAGGTTGGCTTGGATCAACAGCTGCAACAAGCTGGAAGTTCTTGACAGATGCAACTGTAACACGCCCATGGAAATTCAAACAGGTAAGCTGGGGAAGTCCATAAGCAACCAATAAGAAGCAGGTCCAACTAATGCTGCAACATGTACAGATTGCACAAAACTGCCATAGAACTTCACCACATGCAAAAAAGTGTCATCAAGAAAATTCACCAACGAGAAAGTCACATCCTAATGCAGGGGGGAAGAAACATTCTCTATACCAACATTATAGTATTATATTTTGAGATGATGCATCAAATATATGCTGTTATGTACCTTGATTTTACAATATCTATATATGAAAAAAGAACCAAATGATAAATTACAATTCTCTTT
The DNA here is from genome assembly GCA_011799765.1 of Nymphaea thermarum. Lineage (NCBI taxonomy): Eukaryota > Viridiplantae > Streptophyta > Magnoliopsida > Nymphaeales > Nymphaeaceae > Nymphaea > Nymphaea thermarum. The sequence continues at coordinate 156,847 of JAANDH010000632.1, read as the reverse complement.
TTGTTTCAGAAATCCCAGTTTGTAGGACCATTTGTTCTCAATCTACATATGGTTAGACCTTATGATCTGTAAAAGCAGCAGTTTTTTGCAGTGATACAAGGACCAGCACGGTACCAATAGAAAAGGAGGAGACGCAGCACAGACCACAATTTATTGATGATAATTTATCTCACTACCTTAGACCGTGCTTTTCAGATCTAAATAACAATAACAGACAGTACTACCTATGAAGTTCGCTACAAACTTTTCCTAATAAGAGTGCAGTGATAAACAACAACATCTGATGTTCACTTTTAAAAGTATAAGCATTCCCGTAACAACTAAAGAACGTAGACACAAAAAGCTGACTGATGAGTGAAATTTGCAAATAATGTAAGGTTGTCCAGAATGCGTGAATTAATTGTGGCATGATATAGATGCATACAGGTCAACAAATACAGCTGAAGGAGCTACAGCCTACTGGTAAGTTAGTGAATACCAAAGAAATTGCACCTCTACACAGAGGGAGCTACAGCCTACTGGTCGACAAATACAGAATCGGTATGCAAGTCATCAACACAGAGGTACACACCAAAGAAGCAGTGGAAAATGGCAAATTAACAGCACCTACAAGCCACTGATTACTAAAAGCAACCAGAATTAACTATTTCTGTCGAACCCTCCCAAAAGAAAAAATAAAAGCAAAATAAATGGCTATTCAGTTAGGCCTCTCAACAGTTCTAGCCAAATCTGAAAGAACGATCCTGAGCAGATAAAACACCCATAAAATAAAAAGTTCCCCACGAACCAATGACGCTCAAAAAATGAAGACTACAGCAAAAGAGGACTCAAATAAGATGAAGAGACAGACAAACAGTAGGGGCTCCGGTCCAAGGGACAGGTTTCAGTGAAAAACCAAAAAAAAGTAATCAATAAAACTCTAGCATGGCGGCATCCACAAAAAAGGTCAATGCCTGAAGAGTAAGACCACCTAGGATCTGTTTTCAAGCAAAACAACAGCAGAGGATTACCAGGAACTTGCAGAAGGAGATGAAACTTTACATGGGTGATTCCTCTGCGCATGCACCTCTGTTCATGGGTTTCAGACTATAAAAGGAATAGTGAGTGAAAGACGAAGAAGAACAAGAAAGAAGACATCGTGGACCTGTGGCATATGCAGGTTATGAGCACAAGAAGAAAAGCTAAACATCCATTTGAGTGAGCATTGACAATCAAGGCTAATAATAAGGCCACTAGATTGAATCAACTTTGGAACCAGCAGATTGAAGAAGACAAAGTCCAAATCTATAAAAACCTACCTCCTGGCAAGCTCACTCGATAGTTTTACATTCTGAGTTATATTGAGATAATGTCGAACCAGAAAAGAAGAAGCATGGTGACGACAAAGAAGAGCCCATCAACAATAGCAACCCCCAGCAAACCACCCTATCAAAAACTCTAAAAATCCCCACACCTGAGAACCAAACCTCGCGCTCTCCAACTCAAAACCAAAAGAAGAATGGCATAAAAAAGTGGGAAATGCAGGAACCGAGAAACGGGAAAGGGGAAGGAGATGATTCCAGAGCACAGGCAGAAAATGAAGAAATTAGAACCTGACGATGACGTAACCTTTCATTTATTTTTAAATGTATATCATATATCTTTATATCATTCATGAATAAAGTTTTGAATGTTGTTAATTCAATCCCAACAGGTACAGCTGAATCTGGGGGTCAGCCAACATTTATCAAATCTTATCCAGAACTTACGAAATTGGCATCAACTAATAGTCGACAACCATAATTGGAGCTCCATAAGTGTGCACACTTTTAAGAACGACGCTCTAAATATTTATGGAACACATACCAAGTGTTCCTGTCACCCTAACTACTTCTTAATGATTCTATGAAACACTTTTCCAGTGTTTTATGGATGCAACTAAAAATTGAGGCAAATTCATAGACATTAAGTTAATGTGTTTTGTGTCTAAATATTTATGAAACACATACGAAGTGTTCCTGTCACCCGAACTACCTCTTAATGATTGTTTGACAAATCAAATACTTTTTGAGTGTTTTATGGATGCAATTAAAAATTGAGGCAAATTCATAGACATTAAGTTAATGTGTTTTGTGAACGAATATCTAAGATGTGGAGATACTGTTCTTCCTTGCTTAGTTCAAAATCTGGACCCAGATTCAAGTGTAGTCTCAGTATGAACGACGCCCTTGACATCCCCTGGTTCAAATTTGACTTAGATCTTGACTTGGACCATGCAGCCTCAATGTGGGTAAGCTCCAATTCAAAGCCGAACGCCACCGGCACCTTCCTACTGGCATACGCGACCATGATTCTAGCCTTATTTTCATTGATTCACTAGATTATAGTTCCTGTCACAAGGCATCTTTGATCAGGTTCGCTGTTAAAACAATGTACAGTTGTGGTTTTTGCTCTACTGGTATGTAAGATGCTCTGTCATGTTATTGAATCTCATAGACAAATACAGATGCACATAAAAAAGGGCCTAATTGACGATTGACTCATGCTTTTGGTCAGCAAATGCCAAGTTCCAAATTGAAGAACATGGTGGACTGCAAGCCCAGAACAGTCCAATAGGGCATGGTTTACGCCCTGATCTTCACTTCAGGCCTGGGAACGTGTTCATCGTCTTAGCCCAATTGGCGGCACATAAGTGTGAGGGAAGGATCTTGTTGGTTTAATACTTTAGATCCTTTTAACCGTTAAGCCAAGCTGCTCTCTGGTTCAAATCTTTTCCCTCCTTGAGATATCTAAATTAGATTGCAACAGTATATCTAAATTAGATTGCAACAGTAAGCGGTCACCTTATACTCTTTTAACTTTGTTTTAGATGGAGTACCCATTGTATGCATGCTATCGTAGATAAGTTTTGTTGCAATTACATTGTAAGTGTATAGAGCATCACATACTAAACTGGAAGAGAAAAAAAACGAACGCGCCATGTAGACATTACGGGGAGACGACGATTATCGCTAACATTACCCCGTTGCGGTTCCGTTGCTATGCCGGAAGGAGATGTTGCTGAAAGCCCCGCCGCACCAGGTCGCCGGCCACCAAGCGGCCGAAGGAAATCTCGGGCCCCTTGTCGACGGTGCAGGCCGCTTCTTCAAGCCGCTGCAAGACCATGATCGGGGGTCGAAGGAGGTGGGGTTTTACAGATCCTTCTGGTCGAACTCCCAGTTGCCACCGAATGTCCATCGATTCTTCCCGTCCTTCTACGGTACCCAAGTTCTAGAAGCTTCGGATGGTTCCGGTCCCCGCGAGCACCTTGTCATCGACGACGTCGTCTCATCCCTTTATCGTCCCTCTGTGATTGACGTCAAAATCGGGTCCAGAACGTGGTATCCCGGCGCGTCGGATGAGTACGTGGACAAATGCGTGGAGAAGGACAGGACTTCCACCAGTTTGAAACTGGGGTTTAGGATTTCTGGGTTGCAGGTGTATCAGAGTGAAGAACCGGGTTTATGGAAGCCTGGGAGGCGTTGGGTGAAGGCCATTCTCAGTGCTGATCAAGTCAGATCGGTCCTGAGGGCGTTCGTTTCATCGAACGCTTCTTCTAGTTCGCCGGATTGCGCGCATGCACCCGCCATCTTTGGCGGTCCGACCGGAGTTCTGGCGCAGTTGCTGGAATTGAAGCAGTGGTTCGAGAAGCAGACGTTCTACCACTTCTACTCGACGTCGGTGCTGTTGATGTATGGCCGGGATGAGGCCGACGGAAGCCGACCGGTGGTGGCTTCTGTGAAGCTCGTGGATTTCGCGCATGTTGTGGATGGAGAAGGAGTCATTGATCACATCTTCTTGGGAGGATTGTGTTCGTTGATAAAGTTTGTGGAGGATATACTTGAGAGCGTTGATGGTAATGTGGCTTGGACTAGCAAACTTGGGTCTGCAGCAGATTGATATACTCAAACGCAGTTAGAATCTGCATTTTAGTGTGATCACAGGCTGTTGCTTTAACTGGTTACATGCTGTCTTTTGAATATTTATATGTAGGAAACTTTCAAGAGTTGGATGTTTGGCCATTGACGTTTTCTTCGACGTCTCTGTATTTGATCTTCTTCTTTGTCCTCTTTCTTGGAATTTCTTTTCCCAGCAAATACTTTCTTTGTTTTAAGTAAGCTTCATATGATAGGTTTCTCCGGCTCCCAATTATCCAGACTAGCTGGATATTGTGGACTGAACTTAAAATCCCATATCTTGCACGTGGTTCTGCAGAAATGGCTTATAGTGGAGTAGCACACACCTTACATAGACCACTTTTTTAAGTTACACCAGAGATTTGTGGAGCATGATTTTGAAGCATTTATCGCCTTATGATCCTCAACGGGTAAATGCATCCAGAAGCCCTGTGTCCGAGGGGACTCTGCATGCATTATACACCAAATTATCCAGATAAGTTGGGGCATGAAAACCTTTTGCATAGTGGAGCACAAAAGGGTTTAAATCTTCCTTCTTGTCCCATTTAATTAGTCACCAGCTCCCTGTGTAACAGAGAAGCAGTCATGGAGTATCCGGTAATTCTGAGAATTGTCAAGACAGTTTTTTAATTATTTTTTAGTGGTGTCGACTTGAAATGAAGAGGCAATCAAGCTAGCATATATGCATATTTTGATGAAAATTTGATTTGATCGTTTGCTACTTTTGAGTATCTTTCTCTGATATCTCTTTAATGGGTAAGATATGCATATTATGATTGGAGAAACTACTGAACCTCCCACTGTTGGTTGTATTTCTTGCCAGTATATTTGTGTACCAACATTCCTGGATACAGTGTTCCCCTTCTATCAACATCAGAGGTAATGTTTCTTACATTGGCAATATTTTTCTTCCTTTTCTTGGAAAAAGTTGTTTAGCAGCAACAATGCATGATACTGTTTCTTTTTTTCTCTGTCCAAATTGCCTTCTAGTAACATTTGGTTTAGACTTAAATTTTCCATGCAACTTTTTCTAGTTTTAAGTTTTGAACCAACCAGAATAGCCCATCCGCACAAGAAGACAAAGTTTGGATCGAGTGGATACATTTTGCAATGTCTTTAGTAAAGCGTTTGTGTTAAATGAGATTGTTCTCCAAGTTATGGCTTTTTTGCTAATTTCCTTCTGAAAAAAAAATTAAAGCTTCTAAATTTTGGTGCTTCATGCATGGACGTCCACATACTTCAGAAGTTAAATTTATACAGCCAGGTTGTCCTTCTCCATTGTCCAGTACATATACCCTGACTATCTTCATAAATACAAGGGTTTTGGCTCTTTTTCAGGATTGTTCATGTGCATTGTTGTAGAAACTTGCAGCTTCCACCTTATGTCATGATGCTTTCTTAAGTGGTTGGTTCAGTTAATAATTTTGTTAAGCTACTGGCTTTTGTTGACTCCTAAGGTCTTTGACAGATTGAATGAGAATCAGTCGAATAGGCAGTCAAAGCAGTTGAGTGGAAAGTTAAATTTACTCTTCAGTTCTAGTGCCTCTAAACTCGTGACTTGTATGTTGTTATGCTTTATTAGTTTATTAGCGGCTGAGACTTCTTTCCGAAAATGATTTTTTTTTTTCCTGGATTTCTTTTGTTCTTCTTTTATTAGGAAAGTTCACCACATGAAAGCAAGTTGTTACCTGCTTTACCTACATTTGCCTTACTGCTGCTGTGTATTACAGCTTCTCTAGATGAGGACGAAAAATTGTGGTGACATTGTCCACATGGATGTAGCCGAGAGGGACGTTCTACATCAAATGGTGAAGATTGTTAGAAAAAGGGTAAATTGACTCTTGCACCAATTAGGCTATGCTCTATCCAGTGCTTGAAGCTTTCGGTTCTACCTTTCAATGTTTGTTTGCAGCCTGTTGGGCATGTCAGGGAGAAGATCTTGCCTCTTATTGACACCTGGCAATAAGCTTTTGGTGGGCCAAGGGCAAGATATCCACAATATTATGCTGCATACCAAGAGTTATTGGTAGATATCATTTTCCTTTTTGGTGAAAGATATATATATATATAGACACACACACACACCCCAAGTGGTTCATTGGACATGCATAGGAGTGACGTAAAAATTTTCATATATTTGATTGGACGCCTCACTTATTTGTATTGCACAGCAGATAGCACATAAAGCAGCATAGCTTTTTCCCGTTTCTTCAAGAGCCTTTTCCTGTGTCTCCCAGAATAACATTGGCAGTAGCTATTCATGTATTAGCAACATACTAGTGGAATGCATTTATAAGATTTGGAACATTTAGCACTTTAGACACCCAAAAATCAGCAGCCTGAATCAGCTTCTGGATCTTTTAAAAATGAGAGTTGGTGAAATAATTCAAATTGAAGCACCTTTGAGTAGTCAAGAATCAACAAAAATATATAAAGATTCAGAATATGAAAAATGCACATGCAACTATGACTTCTTGAATCATCCCATGGCTTCCTTGACCTGATTAACAAATGACAAATGTTTCATCTACATGCTTCTAGCACTTCACAGTTCACTTGTCTCCAGAGTGCAGGTGCTGTATTTCCACAACGATCTGAGGGAGCTGCTCCCATATTCACTCCTTCTCAAACACAGCCTTTGTCAAGTTACAGTCAATCCTTGACTGGCCCAGCAGAGTTTCCAACTTTGAGGTAGTTGCAACTTATTACTTATGTTTATGTGCAACATAAATTCACAGTGGATAAATTTGTAACCTAGGATCTCATTTAATTCATAGCACAACTATTTTGATAATTTCACCCTTCTTTTTCAACCTTAAGAAAGTAGTGGGGTAAACCCTTAGGTTTTCCTGTGATTAGTTTATGTATACTGTCTTGTAGATCTGTTCAATTTATGTTGCATTGTGTTCTATATGTAAGATACTCTATGTAATGTTGTGTGAGTTCAGATGTCTTGTAAACTTTGTATGTATTTACGTTGCACATACATTATTTTGTCAAGATCAATTTTGGTAGCTCTAATTGTCAGCTTGTGCTACTTACAAGTTACAACAAACTCCTGCTTGACTTGTTTATTATGTTTTTCTGTGCTACTTGTCAACAGTCTTCATTATTAATGAATCTGAAGAATAACTGGACAATTGGTCCATTTACATGATAATGTTTGCAACCTAACTTTGGGAATGGGCCGATTTGTCTTTCTCAACAGGATGTTTTCATTGACAGAACTTTTTGTCAGAAAGAAAATTGATTTTTTTTTCTGTAGCTTTAATGTCCTTTTATTGGTTGATAGTAGCTCTGTAACTGCTCACTCTTAATTTAATATAAAATTGAGTCAAACAATGTCAAGCTAGCTGTCTCATGATTTTAGGATCATGCAGACCTTGCCTAGGCATTGTCTCCTTCTTTTTCTTTCAATGTGTGCTAAGTTGTCATCTATAATCAGTGATGAGTTAGTTGAAAAATAGATTTTCTGCATACGGCTGCACCTTGATGAACTGAATCTTTTATCCATTTTTCCTCCTCATTTTTTCTTTTTTCCTTTGTTAGCCTTACCGAAATCCAGAATGCTTGCGGTATAATGGAGGTTCGTGCTGAAATGTTAAATGCTTTAGAGCCAGCAAATAAGGAGGTAATGTGGTAGACAAGCCAATCGTGTATTTTTAACTGTTCAATCTAGATTGTTTTTCTAATCTGGTAACTTTTCCAGCCCTCACAATTAGACATGTGCAATAATCATATTTTGGAATCTTTATATAAAGGATAAAAGTTGCTTTAGTTTTGCAGCTTGCTGAAACGCTATTTTAATTGCAGGCTCTCAAACAAGAGGTAATTGTAGACCTGGTTGAACAGTGTCTGTTCTTATAAACAGAGAGTTGTTCAGCTTGTGAATACTACTACTTCGTAAGAATTTCAACTTATTGTATTATTAAAATAAATGTTGTGTGTACTCATTTATAATTTACAAACATGATTTGCAGAATTGCAATTATTAGTATTTGAATAAATCTTGTTCCAATTTTCTTGATGGACTGGGCTTCTGGGTTGTATGAATTGCAACTATTGCTGATGTTATTTGTTTAATTCACAGAGACGAGGAATTGCTTTGTCAGTGCTTATCACTGAATAATGATGATTTTGAAAGGCTTCTCTTTAACCATGATGCAATTTCTTCAGGTACTGCAGTTCATCCTGAGACGAAAAAAACAACTTCAGCATTTTTAGGCATTGGTGATGGGTCAGGTGTCAGTAAGACTAGTTCAGCTAGGATGGACAAGGGGTAATATGATACTTCTTGAATTTCAGTCTTTTCCAGCTTTTTGATGATGCAGTGCTATTGTCTTCTCTTTGCCCTGTTATTGTATGCGGTGATTTAATGGCACGTGAAGAAATGATTTTTTAGGGCCATTCATGTGCATGAACAATTTGCACTTAGCCATGAGTTCATGACTTTGAATAGTGCCTTTGTAGCATCCTTGTCAGGTCAATGACCAAGTCCCAAATCATCGGGATCCAAGTTTTTTTAGTCAATTCCGAGCAGTTGTTTGGATGCCTTGAAATGAGGATTCCCGTAAACCTCTCTCTATTATTATCCAGTCACTTACTTTGATTTAGCTGAACTTATATTGATTACTAGTCTATCAGCTTAATATTCTCCGTTGCTTTTGAAACCTAAGTTAAAGAGATTATCATCAATTACGCAATCTTGGGTTGTAGATACACTGTTTTGGATCATTATATACCTATACATATCTTATTTGGTCGTCAACCTGATAACTCATAAGTTAATGACATACTTACAACATACTTATTCGACAATCTTGCATGTTCGGCTGAGTAGCTGAAATCCTGACTAGTACAGCTAGTTGATTGAGTCGGTTATGAACTGGCTCCTAACCAGCAAATGGTTGGTCAAAGTAGTCAACCAGTCAGCCTAGTTATTGATCAGCCAACTGATCCATGACCATATGCATTCTTTATATATATATATATATATAAATATATATATAGATTGGAAGGTTCCCACAGCCACCTTTTGGCCGTGAAACCACGTGTTTGTGATTGGCATGTGTGTTATAGAGCTTTGCAACGTGCACGTTCCATGTGTGTGGTGCACACAACCACAAAGTGGCTGTAGGAATCCACATCTTCTTTATATATTTGTGGGTGTGTGTCTATATATAACAACATGGACTGAGTGAAGCCGCATAGTCTTTCCATGGTCTTGAATAAACTGAGTCCAACTTCTGATTTTGACAACTTAGTTGATAACTGTGTCATGGCTATTGTAACTTAGATCGACTCTTGCTGAGGACAGACATGAGGGTGACAGACAGTGGCTCAACCTCAGTTCTTCACTATAAAAAGTTCACCGATGTTACCCAGCGGAGCACCCTATAAATCTAGATTGGAAGAAACAGCCTTGTCATCTTATGATTCGAGAATATAAAAAATATCTATTAAGATAGACAATCTAGCAGGCCCTCTAGGCAAACTGTGTGCAGTGTCGTTCTGTATTGAAACAATGGTCATCATTCTTTGGAGAATTGGATTTTACAAGTTTTTGCCATTCATCTTTTAGGGCTGTTTTGGCCTTGTCCTTGTGTTTTCAGCTTATTTCTGGGTTAGCCTTTGAGGTCTTAGTACAATTTAAAGATGCACCTCTAGTATATAGTATAAATTGTTAACTAAAAGAGGTGATATGCAGTTTTGGAATCTGAACATAAAATATAGGAACCTCTAGTATATAGTATAAGAAATCTTCAAATCCCCACATTTTGTTGTTTTTGCAAAAGGTGGAGATTTGTTGCCGTATGGAGATAATGATTTTTTAACTCATCGTCATCTAAATTTTAGTCCAACAGGAATGGCAGGGATTTAGGCTAAAAAAGTTGGGGAGTGCAAATCAAATTTTAAACCAAAACCTCGTGCATGAGGTGGCCTTGCAAATCCGAGTCATATACAAGGCCGAGAATAGTATTTTAGTTATTAGATGAGGATGCCTGCCAACCCAAGCTAAGTTACAGTTACTGCATCTTATTTTAAAAAAATTTGCTTCTGATCTATTTCTCAAAACGTGTGCCTCAGAAGTAGGCCAAAATATTGGAGGCGAGTTTTTAGATTGTCCTGTTTTCCTTCTAAGTTTATGTATATTCAAACTCAATATTGCATGCTTTAGAAGTGATACCATTCAGTGTAGGTCTTCGTCAAGCAGCTCTGTAAATCAACCTCCCATGCAACAGCTACTGTTACCTGCACCACCAGCTGTAGCCACTGCTCCTGGTCTCGTTATCGATCCTAAGATGGACCTTCTAAGCGGCGACGACTACCAATCACCTTCCAGCAATGATATCTGAGCTCTAGTTCCTGTTGGTGAACCATCTGCCCTTGCCTCTTGGCCCCAGCCACAGTTGTCACGGGACTTGATAGTGCTTTCAGAACCATTTTCTCAGGATTCACCGACTTCCACTTCCCTTGATTCCCAGATGAATGTACCAACATCACAGGCATCCCAGCTTCAGAATCTGTCATAAACACCACCTCAGCAGCAACAATCACAGCCTATATTTTATCCAAATGAAAGTACTCAAATGGAATCGTCCCACTGGCCACACAGTCACTGCAGCAGATGGAGCCTACAATATATTCAAATGGAGCTTTCCCAACAATGGGAGCACCTCAACAGCTGCAAGCACAGATGCAGCCTGCGGTATATCCAAATGGGGGACTGCCAAACATTGGAGCACCCCAGTATGATCAGGCGGTTTACTTACAAAAGGGTGAATGTAAATCAAATCCATCCTGCCTGGAGCACGCAGTTTGCAAACTTGAGCCCTCATCAGCAGAATTCCTTTTATGGTATGATAAGTGTCTTTCTGTTTTGATAGAAATACGAGGATTCCATCTCTTTCCAACTTTTTAGTTTTGCCATCCTACAAAGCAGATGATGTGTGCTTATGCCTCATTGATTTACTCCTTTTGTCCAATTTCACAGGCGCCCACAGAGGCTTCCTCCTGCACCCTGGGATGTCCAGCCCATCCAGACTCAATCTACGGCCGTTGCTTCTGTCCAGCAGCCAGGGGTGCAGTTTCCTGACCAGAGGACTGCAGACTACTTTGCAACAGCGCAGGACTTATCTCAAAGGGCACGTGGTCTTTCTCTCCAAGATAATAGATACGCGAGTCCTTACCAGACTTCTGAATTTTACTTGCAGCCCTAGAATCATGCTAAGCCCGAGGACAAACTCTTTGGTGATCTCGTAAACATTGCAAAGACAAAATCAAAAACCCTCTGCTTCCGTTAGTTGACTAGAAAGCTCATGTTACTTTTGAATGATATGCAGCTTCTAGTTCCTGGTCCTAGTGGCCTATTGTGTCTTCCATTCATATGTCCACTTATTGCAGCGATGTATATTCTTTTCCCATCTACTCTTTTAAAATTTTGGTAACGGTTTCTTGTAAAATAAGAGTGCGGCTTTTGTTTCATTTCGTCGAGCTGGTTTCTGGACTTTGTTTTGTTCTGTAGTTGGGAGCAGCGAGGCGTCTTTGTCCACCTGATGTAATTTTTGGTATAGGCGTGAATTTCCATCACTATGATCAGTGTCCAAAATTTCAACCAAGATGATTACCTGCCCTTCAAATATGGAACTTAGGTCTCTTTTGAGACATCCAATAAAATTGGAACGATATGGAGAAAAAATTAGCATGACCCTTGCGTAAGGATGACGACACAAATATGAAACTTACAAGAGGTACAGAGGAGGCAACGTTCACGTTGATGCTGAATAGGTACGAAGGAGGCAATTTGGATGCCGCCTCATCAACTTTTATGGCTTTGAAGACGGAGGTAGACGGTTCGGCCAAGCACGCCTAGATTCATCCTGGCAACATTTACCATCTTCTAGCATGAACAGAGATACCACTCCGTCTGGCACCCTCAAACTGTAAAAAAGATAGTGATGTGCGAGCTGTATATATTATATGGGGGAGAGAAGGGGAGAGAGAGAGAATTGAATTATACTTTTGTCGATACAAGAACAGAATCACTCGAAAATGAACAGTGCCAACGCCCCAGAAGTTTACATTTAAGGCTTAAGGAACAGTAATTGAAGGCTAATCAAAATTTTGTTTCCCATTCAAAGAAGGTTGTTATTCTGCTCGTTGACGGTCATAAAGGCATTGAAAGACCTGCCAAAAACATCGAAAAAAAGGAAAATAAAAATATCAAAAATCTTCCAACATCTTGCAATCGTACCACTGCTCATAGAAGGTAGGATGAAGAAAAAGACATACACAGCGGATAAGAGTCAACACCCATGGAAACAGACAAGCCAATGCATTCAGAGCTTGCAGCGATGCAAGTGAAGAAGCTGTAGATGATGTGTAAGCACACATGCATAATCCCAAATGGCGCTAGTAGTAGCTTGCACACGACACCAAATGATTTCAAAAGTTTGCATAGGATGTCAGGATCCCATTGGCCACCAGCGCACGGGTGCTACAAGTGGGATCAACACCTCAGTCCGGTGCACAACAGATGTACTGCTGGTGCAGTTGTTAACATAGGCTTGAATGAAATGCATAAATTTCATTTCGGATTGTACATATATCTTCATACGTATGGGAGAATATTTTCACAACGACCAATTTTGACAACCTTGGCTTCTATCATTATCTCTCTTATCAAAAAATGTGATTTGGACGGAGAGAACAAGGAGAGAGATACGGATAGAAGTCAGTTAACAAGATTTGAAGAAGTCGGGAACTTTATTCATATAAAAGAAATGTGTGAAACCAATCCGATTTTAAACTGGTTGTCGGTTGACTATGCCCTTCATTTAGAGTTCATTTGAAAAAAAGCCATACAGATACAATATGCATGTCTAAAAACACATAAATCAACATAAAGTCATGTTTTTTTAATATTTAACATGAGTTTGAGAAGCTAAACATTTCAGACTGTTGATTTTAGAATAGATCATTAACTTTTTGGATGTTAAGATCACAACTATAAGAAAGTTGACAGAAAAAATTATCAAAAAATGTTAAAAATGAAGTTTAGTAAAACCAACCTCAATATGGGACTGCTTGAATGTTTTTAATTATATTTATATATATATATATATATATATATATATATATATATATATATATATATATATATATATATATATTGCACGTGCATCTGCACCCACAGTCATGCGACTTAAATTGGCCAAAACAAAGGAGAACATGTACATAGTGCACAAGGTTCAGATGACCAACTCAAACTGATCCAAGCTTATTTGTATAATTCTCAGAAGAGTAAATTGTCCATTAATTGCCCTCAAATAGGAATTACTCTGTTCTTTGGTCGGCAAATAAATTTACTATTATTTATTAGCTCATATTTTTCTTACAATATGAGCAGCTGGACAAGTGGACATGCATGAATTCCCAAATTTAAAGATGTGGATTGCAGGGTTCGACAATTTATCTACATTCTCATTACAATGAGATATAATCAGACAGACAAAGTGGTAATGCTTGCAGAAGAATGCATGTCAACTGACCTTTGCAACCCCTAAGGTGATGCAATGTGTCGTGGATGTCCTTGAGCTCAATGCGGACAAGAGACACAAGACAATGTAAGCTTGTTGATATCATTGATTCAGTCAAGAATCTATTTTACCATTGATTGACTAGAGTTGACTGACTAGATTATAGTTCCTATCACGAGGCATCTTTGATCAGGTTGGCTGTTAAAACAATGTACAGTTGTGGTTTTTGCTCTACCGGTATGTAAGATGCTCTGTTATGTTATTTGTTCTCATAGACAAATACAGATGAACATAAAAAAGGACCTGTTCAATGATTTACTCATGCTTTTCGTCAGAAAATGCCAAGTTCCAAATTGAAGAACATGGTGGACTACAAGTCCAGAACAGTCCAATAGGGCATGGTTTACGCCCTGATCTTCACTTCAGGCCTCGGAACGTGTTCATCGTCTTAGCCCTATTGCCGGCACATAAATGTGAGGGAAGGATCTTGTTGGTTTAAAATTTTAGATCCTTTTAACTGTTAAGCCAAGCATCTCTCTGGTTCAAATCTTTTCCCTCCTTGGGATATCTAAATTAGATTGCAACAGCAAGCGGTCACCTTATACTCTTTTTAACTTTGTTCTAGATGGGAGTACCCATTGTATGCTATCGTAGATAAGTTTTGTTGCAATTACATTGTAAATGTATAGAGCATCATATGCTAAACTGGAAGAGAAAAAAAAATGAACGCGCCATGTATACATTACGGGGAGACGACGATTATCGCTAACATTACCCCGTTGCTATTCCCAAGGAAGCATGGAATTTTGCACATGAATTGGAAAAGGGAAGAAAATAGTAATAAAATCTAAACAAGTTACAGACGCCTGCTAAGGCCACGTAGCAAAATCCATCATTTGAAACCCAAAAAACGAATCGACTGGTGTTGCCGACTACACAGATATCAACAAGTAATGGAAAATTGAAAATGAGCGGCAGCGCCAACATATGAACTGTAATAAATCCGGCAATTCTTAAAGCTGATACTAAGAAAAGACCGAAAATTTGAAGAAGCGAGAACTACCATGAACCATGAAACCAGGACAAAGAAAGATCAAGTAAGCACAGTTTCTTCATATTTCAAGTAGAAAAAGGAAACGGGAATAAAATGGGTGAGAGTCCGTTCACCTTGTGGGACCAATCCCCAACTCTGCGACTCTGAAGCCAGTCTCGATCTCAACCGCGCAGAGGCGATTGCATTATGCAGGGGCATCATCGAGCCCGAGCAGCTCAACTCCACCGGTAATCTACCGCATACAAATTATGTCAAGACAGAACCAAAAGATCCCAAACAAGAAAAAAAAATGGTGGGTAGTTCACCTCGAAATGCAAGAGAAGTGGGATCGGCCGATAGAGGTTCGAGTTGAGGAAACGGGTTTTGCTGTCTTTGAGAAGAGGACGAGCCCGGAAGAGCTCAATCTAGCGGCTGCTCTCCTGAAGAGCATGGTGGTCGCCATGGCTGCCGGAGAAAGGAAATACGACGGGAGAGAGAGAGAGAGTCGAGTTGAGAGAGACGTTTAGGGGTTTCCCAGTGACTGAAAATTACAATCTGGGCCCATTTTATACCTGAAATAGCTGAAACATCCTTGTTTTCGAAGGTCCAGAATTCTTCAATCTGGGCCCGTTTAGGGGCTTCCCAGCCGGTGATTGCTGGTTCTTCAATTATTTGCTGCCAATTCCCGTTCCTACACGATAATGATCGGAAGAGATGTGCACATCCAGGGGCGGAGGCAGATCCTTCCTCTCATACTTTAAAAAAAAAAAAAATTACATTTAAATTGTAAAAATTTTAGTTTAATCTATATAAAAATGTTCAAAAATTATATTTTGGGTCCTGTTAAAATTTTGAAACTATGATTCGGCTCCTTCACTAAGGAGTTTCTAATTCCACCATGCACATCAATATCAAGGAAAAACAGAAGCAAGAAATCTTAGTGGACTAAAAATCTCATAGAACTTTCAAATTTGGTTTAGATTTCAGTGAAACACCCACTCTTGTTATTATGTATTAGGGCATTTCACCTATGATGATAGACTGTCTCAATTATGTAAGTGGTTGATATATGTGATTGAGACGGACATCACTCTTCCTACTGCATTAGTGCAGGTTATATGTTAGGGCATTTTACTTGCGACGATATAACGTCTCATAATTGTAGTTGATATACTTGGTTGGAACATTATACTGTTGAAAGTGGAATGCTTTTAACATATAGTCGCCCTTCTATTGAAGGTTGCCTTGTTCCTCAAGTTGAATTGTGTGTTACCCCATAAGAGGGATGAGTGTGAAAGCAAGGGCAGAGCTAGAAATTTTTTATGAGAGGGATCGAATTAATGTTTATAAATTTTGGTAGTGGCCCAAATGTCATTTTTCAAATTTTTTATATAGGACAAGTGAATTTTTTTTTAAATATACATGTATTTTTTTTTTTAAATCTCTTTTTGAGGGGAGACCAGGCCCCCCCTTGATTATTTATCATTAGCTTTGTTTGTTTTCTTCAATATTATTTATATCACGTACACACTTATTCCTTAACAAGATACACATCCCCTCCATTAGGCTATGGATATGGGTGTAATATGTAACAATCCGATTGATAGATCCCAACCCGCTCCCTAACAACTTCTGTTCTAACTCAGAAAAAGGAAATCATGGCAATCAAACACTTAACAACTTCTTTTATAAGTTAATCATGATTCATGATTCTTAACAATCAATCAACGCAAAACTTTTCAAAGTCCCATCATGGGTTCAATATCTTATATTAAAGAACTAGTTGAATTGAATTGGAACCTGAACCGTTGGGCAATCGTATTTAAAATAAATTTTATAAGTTTTATATAAACAAATCGCAGGCAAAACAAAGTGATAATCTTCTCGGTATCGTCACGCATAAGTCAAATAACCATGTCTGCTTGCAAAAACATGAATTAAAGTTTAGACTCAACATTTAATAGGGATGTCAATGGTTTCGAATTGAATGTAGATTGATTGAATGTCATATATTTTGATTTGATTTAAATTCGAATACAAATAAAAGAGGGTCTAATACTTTATTGGAATCGAATTTTAAAATTCACAATCAGAATTTGAATTCTATGTTTGGACTGACTTTTAAATACACAATTGATCCCGAACCATATTGTGATATGTTAAGAACCGACCATCGAAATGTATGGATGTTATATGTGATATCATTTGAAATTGTATGTGAGTTCAAATTTAATCGGATATTTATATAGAATCAAGTTCAAATCCTAATTTGATCATTTACCAAACGGAACCCAAATGTAATCGGATATCATTTTTTTGAGTATGAATCTGATCCGACTTACTAATTAGATTTAAAAATTTTATATCGATGTCTAACTTTTTTGAAGCATCTGGATTGGATAGGCAATCTAAATCCATTCAATAGACATCCCTATAGATAGCGTAGTTGATGTTGTGGAAAATATATCTAATCCCTGTTTGGATGGAATGAAAGGAAGGGAAAGGGTGGCTACTCCTGTGGCTGTGTTTGGTTGGCTAATTAAGAATATGAGAAATAAAAGAAAAACAAAATAACCGGTTTAAATGCAAGGGAAGGAAAAAGAGAGGAAATCTAATCCCTTCAAAATGGAAATGTAGGGTACCCAACGAACACCTGGTATTCGGCCCGACAGAGGCTCGATTCATCCTGATAACTTTAAAATTTTATTTTTATTTTATTAATAATATATATTTTGTTATTAAAAGTATACTTTATATTCAAATAAATTCATTTTATATTAAAAATATAATTTTTTATTGTAACCGGGCCAAGACCAGGCTCAGGTTTTGGGCATCGGGCCCAGGCTTGGGATCGAGTTTCGGACATCGGGCCGGCCTGGACACTGCTCTTATTGGGTCGTGCCAGCCCGATGCTCAGGTCTAAGCAACAACATTCACAAAACCAAGCTAAATCTTTAGTAAGCGACTTTCACGAAGAGAGTTTCCTGAAATAGAAACATGGTGTCATATTTTTTTTAAGAACATGTATCCCAAAAACACAAGCCAAACATTTTTTTTAAATAGTATTTTGTTCCTAAATATGCAAATTGATAGAAGTTAAGATTACAATTATTTTGCAAGTAATTGATGCTACTAATTGGGATGGAAGCATGTTTTTTTTTGAATTCTTATACATTTGAACAATTTTAGCTGAATCTTTTCAAAACTCTCGTGACATGCAACTCATTTTCTGTTTCCTACTTTAAATGCGACCATGTGAGGCTGAGGGTGGTTGAAAAATGAAGTTTTGAACGCAAATCGGACATAAAAACGGATCGATACATGTGGATCGGATATAAAATAAAATTTGGGTATCCGTCATTTGGTTCGGAAAGAAACAGGTCCGGGTTTAAGATTAGAAGATCCGAAGAACCAGCTCGATTTTTAATTTTTAAATAATAAAGTTTAGATACTGACCCGTACCCGAGGACCCATCTTGGACGGGTTTAAGTTTAACCGACTCGATCCAGTCACGGTGTCACCCTCGCTGAGGGGAAGATGTCGTCCCGAAACCGACGGCGGATGGTTCACCACCGGGAGAACCATTGAATTCTGACCGTCGGATCGGTTCCCCGAAGCGCGACCGTCCGATGGGCACTAGGACCGCGATCCCACCGTAGAATATTACGAATTCAATTTCAAAAGGCAGAGAGGGAGGAGAGAAGGCACGCTCTGATGCTGCTTTCTCTCTCGTTCCTCTTTTTATTTTCTCCGTTCCCCTACCCACCTCTTGAAGCGAAATCGCCTCGCTTTCGTTCCCGCCACGCCCCTCCCTCGATCGGAACCCCTCAGCTTCCGCTATTTATCGCCGGTTTCCGGCCTCAGTCCTCATTGATTCCGGTGAAGGGCTTTAGCTGTTTCGCTGGATTTTTGTTGCCTACGTCGACGTCGTACTTTTGAGGAGATCGCTCCGTGGAATCGCTTGAAGAGTTTAGGTATCTGAGCGTTGAGCGATAAATTCTCCTCAACGTTAAGGAGAATCGTTGCTCCTTGTATGAAAATTCGGACCCGCTAGGCGGTGATGGAGCAAGGGCTCCAGCAGGCGGATTTTGCAGGAAAGAAGCTGGCCGCTAGACAGCTAGATTTCACCGGAATATGCAGCAGCTCTGCAGCTGTGGCCGAGAGTCTGCCCCGCCCCTCAGCGATTCCTGTCTTGTGAGTGTCAAGATCATCCCGGCTTCATCCCACTCAATTTGTTGCTTGTGTCTTCAATTCTTCGGTTCACGGCAACTCCTTTATATTTCTCTGTCTGTTTTTTCCGACTCAAAAAATTGTTGCGCAAGTCCTCCAAAGATGCATGTTTTGGTTAGCTTGCCGAGTTCTTTTTTTTTTTTTCTCCCTTTGGGAGAAAATTTAAATTTAAAACGTTTTTGATCTACAGGCGTTTCCGGATCGTGGATTTGTAGTCCGATTTCTTGTATATAATGGCGATTTAGTCTATAGAATATAATTTTAATTTCAGTAATTTCTTCTTGGCTTTAAATTTGAAAAACTGACGGAAATTTGTTGTTAAATTTCCTAAAGCTTGTCTTTTGGACGAAGATATTTGTTCTTCCGTTACGTTCTCCGTTTTACTGTGTGAAATTTT
Organism: Nymphaea thermarum; assembly: GCA_011799765.1. Classification (NCBI taxonomy): domain Eukaryota; kingdom Viridiplantae; phylum Streptophyta; class Magnoliopsida; order Nymphaeales; family Nymphaeaceae; genus Nymphaea; species Nymphaea thermarum. The sequence continues at coordinate 137,713 of JAANDH010000632.1, read as the reverse complement.
TTTTCTTTATTTTTGTTCTTTTATATTGGAAATTACTGCGGTTAAGAGTTAGCCAATTTCAGAAGGCTTTGGTTTTCTATCTGGGCAAAACCGGTTCTTTTCGGTCTTCTTTTGGTATGAGTTTTAAATTACTTATGTTTTAGTTGCAAGCATTCTTCCTTGTTTTTTCTCATTTTGTTTTTGTTTTTTAACTAAGCGACACATGCGCATTTCCTAAATGATTAAAATGCATGGTGAATTATGCAGCAGTGCACCTGGAGATTGTAACTGTATGAACATGCTCTTTAGAAATGATTTCTTTATTAGCGTCGCTTTTTGCCTTCTTCGGTTACAGTTTTTTTACTAAAACTACAGGCAGTGTACTTCCTATACATGCGTCGGAACCATATGTAGAAAAAGAAACACCCACTTATTTATAACTATGATACAGTTGAAATATTCTACCGTTGTTGACCTACGAAGATCAATGAGTATCTATTGAGTGAATGCATGAAAAGGGGGAGGGAGTTTTGTTTAAATCATAATGATTTTTTAAATATATATTTATTGGTCTTTTTTGTGTCTGGGCAAAGAGGAGATGACTTTTTTACATTGTATATTTTACATAAGTTTAATATTTATTTTTAATATTATTTTATTTTAGGTGTTACATTTCGTATATCTTTAGTCTGTTCTTTTTCCACGATCCCGATATACAGTTGTCGGAATTCTATAAAGAGAAAATGCAGAATACGTTTCACAGTCTTAAGTTAGGAGGTTCTATGGTTTGGACGTTATTCTGCAGTTTAAACTGCATCATGTTTCACTTGATTTGTTTGGTGGAGTACATAAAATGCTATCTGATTCCGGGGTCATACTCTCCGTGCTACTTAGATCATAAGTTTTTTACGTAATGCTGCATTGAAGGTGAATGTTATTTCCCTTTCCCTGAGTAGCCCGCTGTTGGTTGTTTTCTTCCTGGAACCACGATAGAAGATATTAACAGTTAATTTCCTTGCTTAATAAGTACAAAAAAAAAAAAGCTATTTTCTTGATCTTTCTATTTTCGTTTGATGTTCATGAACCTATCATTTGGTATTGTTGTCTGATTTTTGTTTTTGCATATTTTTTTTTTATATACAGAAAGCCAGAATCACCAAGGTCTTCAAGACCTCCCCGCTCAATTTTTGATTCAAAAGATGGCACTCCTAAGAAACCAAAGCAGTGCAACTGCAAGCATTCAAAATGCTTGAAATTGTAAGTGCCGTATGAGTTGATATGTTTGTACAATTTATTTTTGAGGTGTTTGTCATTTTATGAAGATATAGGCTATTTTTCCCTGTGAAAAGTTTGAAAGGCAAGCAGTTGAAGATGCTGCATGTGAGAAAAGTGAGATAATTTAGAGACCACGGAGCTGGTGAAGCTATGACTCTTTGGGACTTGAGAGTTAATGTGGATTTTTCTTAATCTTCTTTTGATATATCATTTGATGACCTTGGCCCTTGGGTTTCATATTCAAGAAAGATTTGGAAAACCTGGTTTGTTCAATGCAACAAGTCACAGGAATGGGGATTCGGGAAGGAACTGGATTCACCTTTCAGGATGCAGACTTGTTCAATAGAAGCATTTTTCAATTTTGTGAGAGATGATTTCATTTAGAGGCATGCTGTTCTTTTTATGGTCACATTTTTCGCATTGCAGAATCTAACTTTTGAACTTTGCCAATTTTTGTTTGTCATGTTTTTTCAAGAAGGAAGCTTCTTTCTCCTTTTGCATTAATGCGCTTGTGAGTTGAAGTACATGTAAGAGTTAGTGCAGTTTCTAATTCTGATAATTCTTTTGGATAACTTATACTTTCCATATTTCGTCCAAGTATGCTAGTTGTGGTTGTTATCCATGTGAGTCCAGTGCATTCTATTTCTATAGTATGTTCATTTGCAACTACTAGGTACGCTTTTATGCTTAGACCCTTGATTATGCATATTCAGGATTGGTCTACCCTCTACTCATGATTCTCTGGTAGATTAATTTTTTTCAAGTCCATCTTACTGCTGGAAAATTGTATATCGAATATGTGGTAAGTATAATTGACATTATCTGTCAGTCTAAGTCACATAAGTACAACAGTTTTGCCCGAGTATAGCAGCAGTACGGCGGTACTGGTACATGGGTATGTCTATGGTATGTTTGGATGAGTTTCGAGTAAGAACCGATCCAAAACATTATTTTTTCTTTTGTTTTAAGTTTTAAACATTGTCTTCATGATGTATCGGGTATGAACTTTGTTTTATGTTTGTGTTTTTATGGAATTGCATATACATGCACACATTCACTCGTGTGTGTGTATATATAATTATATATATATCTTGTTCATGCCTACCTTTTTTTGCCGTACCAACATACCCAAGATTTCTAAATTTGCTGTACTGATACCCACTTCCCCGTACCGTTACCTATGTGACTTAGCTATCAATTGATGAAATATCTGTTCTGTGTGCTTTTTCCACATGAAGCATTTGGTCGGTACTGCTTTTATGTTCTGAGAGATTTAGTCATGTGTTCTTTTCTATTCCTGTCTTGTTATTAATTTGGAATGTCAGTGTGCTGTTGCCTTAGGCTTATTGAATTATGTATGGACCGAGTCTGATCTATAATTTTCTCCCATGGCCAGGTACTGTGAGTGCTTTGCAGCAGGTATACATTGTGATGGATGCAACTGTGTTAACTGTTGCAATAATGTTGAAAATGAAGCTGTCAGACTTGAAGCTGTTGAAGCTACACTGGAGCGTAACCCACATGCATTTAGACCAAAGATTGCCAGCAGTCCTGTTGCATCTAGGGATAGTCGGGTATTCCTCATATTCAAAATTTCAAAATATTATCAGTGATAATTGCTTAACTCTCTTTTTCTGTAGCAAGACATACACATACACACACACACGTATATATATATTGGCCAGTGTTGTGAAAAACATTTCAGATTGGAGCTTATTGGCTGACACGTAGTTGGCTCCTTACTAATACAATACACATATGGGTTATTTGTTTATATTTTAAATTTTTTTAAACTCAACTTGAAATAATTTTATGTTTATTTAGAAGACAATAAAACAGCGCGATATGAGTCGATAATGACGATATGTATTGGTTGACAAACCAATATGGCACTGATTCTGCCATTTACAACATTATTGTTGGCCACTACCCATGTGCATTGTGCACTTTCCCATGTCTGCATGGGCATTTGCGTATGTGCTTAAGCAATTGGCATTGATGATTGTCAGTTAGAAAGTTATTTTCTAGTAGACCAACAATAAGGAATTTACTAAATTTATGTACTAAAGGTAAGAAAGTGTTTCATGCTTGAAAATTTGGTGCAAGATGCCTAGATACTACCGTTCAATTTGAACTATCATTTTCTTCTGCTTCTAAAAATACATTTTATAACTAAATTTCTTTGATACAAATTGTAAGTGAAACATTGTAAATCCATCATACACTGAAAAGCTACATAGAGAATAAGATGCTCAACTGCATAAAACCAGTACTTCAGCCAATGTGCCTACTTGTGGCATACCCATCTCATCCTCCTAAAGACCCAGGTGTCTGTTTTGTTTATTGTTTGTGCTTGTTATTATATTTGTATTGTGATACGATGTAACTCTGTAAGTATCAAATAGAGGTATTACTTGACGTATATTAAACCTTGGTCATCAATGTTATTGCACTGAGATGCTTCATGGACTGTTATCAATCCAGGAAGAAACAGGGGAGCTGCCCCTAGTGGGAAAGCATAACAAAGGTTGTCACTGCAAAAAGTCAGGTTGTCTGAAAAAGTATTGTGAGTGCTTCCAAGCCAGTGTTCTGTGCTCTGAAAACTGCAAATGCATCGATTGTAAGAACTTTGAAGGTAGTGAAGAGAGAAGAGCTCTCTGCCATTCTGATCCTAGCATTGCATTGAACTATATCCAGCAAGCAGCAAATGCTGCCATAAACGGAGCTATTGGATCATCAGGTTTTGCATCTCCTCCACTGAACAAGAAGAGGAGAAACCAAGAAATTTTCTATACCATGGCTGCTAAGGATCCTTCAAGTCAAAGGATTCCTCAGTTTCCTCAGGTATGAGCCTGCTGCCCCTCACGGATGTATGGTTCTTTTGTCTTTTCTTTGTTGATGTTGTTATTCTTTAAAAGTTGGCCTATTAGTAATTAGGAAACTGAATGGCCTGAGGTTGACTTCCTTTTCCAACAAAATGTCAAAATGAGACAGCTAGGTCTCTCTCCTAATCCTCATGGTTCCATTCAAATATTATGAAAATTTGTCTATTAAGAAAAACTTTCAAAATCCCCGTTCCTTTGAAAAAGTGTTGCATATTGAGGGGTAATTTCATTTTCTTTATTTCTCTTACCTTCCTTTTCTGGTGCATCAAGCATGAAGCAAATGTTTTGGAAGAAATTAGTTGACAGAAGGGCCTAAGGGAAGGGAAAAGGTTTCAGATTTGGATGGTAATGACCTAGCAATCTACCAAGCATCCCCTCAATATGGCGTTTGGTATCTTCGATGCTGATTAGGAAATTTAAATATACTATGTGATGGAACTGTATTTTTGTTCTTGAGAAGGACCGGCAGTCTGGTTTGTCCTTTTTGCAAAGAATAGTGGCTGCAAAATTTGCACTTACTGAAAACATGAAATCAGGATTTAGTTGTCCTAATTTGGTAATTTGCTTTACAGTAAGCCCACTGCCTCTGAATGGCACATGTGCCGTAACATTGTTTTTACTGTGGATAGACCTTTTTCACTCCAAAAACATTTCTGGAGCAGAAGAAGCGTATGGTGATTGGCTTTTCCTTCATATTGTCTGTACTGTACCTTGTACCCAACAAAACAGGATCTTTTCAATTTAACATGCTATATTATGTCAGATTTCCTCTCTTTTTTTTTTCTCTTTTGGTCCACATTGTTGAGATTAAATTGGTCAACTTGTCAAACAATTAGAAGGCTCATGAATGACAATCACCTTGTTCTAAAGCAGATGGCCCCATTGGTAGTTTGGTATAGATGTTGCATGTTGGAAGGAAGCTTTAGTCTAACTCAACCGAGAATCTTGTTAAAGTGCTCAGCCTTTGAAGATTATTAGCATTTTCATCATGCCCAAAGTCATTAAGTTGTATTCCACTGTTTAGAATCTTTAGATAATTGCCTGAAAATGCAAGATGTTTTGTCTTAGGAAAGATTGCAATGATGATGTGCCTTCTTGTATCTTGTTTTATGTTGTCATTTAGATCGACTGCCAACGTGCATATGATGATTTTCTCTCACTCCTAATTATTTTTCCTATGCTAACATTAAATATCTGGAGCGTAACTGGTGGTAATTCAATGTAGCTGAAACACTTGTCCATAACTCCTTGATTTAGTAGCACATGTGCATTTGTGAGGCTGCCATGCCACCTCATACCAGCCAGATCTTTGCAATGGGCACTGAATCAATGAATGTGTCTTCTGCATACAGGAGAGTGAAGTTTTTTATTTAAGCAGAATTGCTTTGTGAGAGACCTAGTTATGATGCCTGTTATTTACGACTTGGTGGTTTTGTCACCACACTGATGCTTGTTGACCATGAAATGAGTAGTTCTGCTGATGTTTCACATTGCTAAGCTAAGCTACAACCCCAAGTGACCTGATTATCACTCATTTATCAAATGACCTTTGTTTGTCATCAGAAGGTCTGTGTCATCAATTTGTTTAAGATTCTGGCAAGTTATTTCTTTCCTTTTTTTACTCATTCAGGCAAGTCAACTGAAAGCTTCATCTTCAGTTCCATCATCTTCCTTAGCTTCCCTTTCTGTTTCTCATTCAGTGGTGCCGACAACTTTGGGTTCTTCGAAATTTTCATACAGGTAGCTTAGTTTTTGCGTCCATGTTATAATTTTGGAAAATTTTGATCCTGAGGTTCTTATATCTCTTCTTATGGTATCTTAAATGTGGTTTGTCTTGGCCTGTAATCAAGGTCTCTGCTAGCAGATGTTGTGCAGCCAGAGGACGTGAAGGAGCTTTGTAAGCTCCTGGTGGTAGTTTCAGCAGAAGCTGCTAAAGCATTTAGAGGTACTTTGGGTGCTCTTTGTAAGTTCATCTTAAAAATGTGATTGTTTAAATATTGCAAAATGTGAAAAAGAGCTTAATATTTTTTATATAATTTAGAAAAGGGCCTTTTTTTTGTCTTTACTCTCAAGTGAACTGATAATTTTGCAATGTAATGCTGAACTTTCTATAAAATTGTGCTAGTTTGCCTTCATGGTTGTTCAAGCTATGTCATAGTCTTGAACTCCTAGGTTATCAGTTAGTAAATAATCTCTTTCTTCCAGGGAAAAATAACCAAAAGGAAGAAACGATAGAGATAGATGGTCAGTCTGAGAAGCCCCAGGAATTGGCCATGGAAACACAGGATGGTCATTCCGAAGCAGCAGAAGTCTCAAATGAAAGCCAACCAGATAAAATGGGGGAAAATAAGTCAGGATCAGAGGATGCGGATGTGGAAAGGAGTAGGCCTATGTCACCAGGAACGCTAGCACTTATGTGTGATGAGCAAGATACGATGTTCATGGCATCAGCATCGCCATCTGGAGTTCCAGGCCGTAGCAGTAGGATGGCTTCAAGATTTCCGTGCAACTCTGGAGCATCAGAACTCTACATGGAGCAGGAGAGGTGTGTGTTGACTGAGCTCCGAGATTGCCTTCGGAGGCTGATAACGCTTGGGACAATGAGAGGTAAAACACAGTAATGCTTTTTAAAATTGCAAAGACGATCTGCTTTCACATTATTTTGGTTTGGAGTGGTGCTTGTCGTAGGCAATAGTTGCTCAGATATCACCTTACTACTTTTTTTCAGAGGTACAGTACTCCATGAACATGGATAAGTCAGAGCAGCATGGGAGTCATCAAGAATCAGGGAACACAAGAGCTGCACCATCAACAAGTGCTGGATTTCCCCAAACAGCAAACATGGTTCCTTTAGCAAATTCAGTTGTTACGGCAGTTCACAGTAATGGTTTGCCCATTAAGGTTGGGCATCCTGTTGAAAATGGCGAGACACACATAAAAGTGGAGACTATGGAGCAATAAGGATCTGTTAATCAATTTTATTGCGGTGTCCTGTTAGCTAAAGCTGCAGAGGTTTCAGCAACTGACAGAGGATAAGCCAATGATATTTCTGAAGGCTTTCGGGGGCCATTTTTTCTCCCATCATCATCATTAATGTATTTATATGGTTCTTTCAGGGTTTACCTTTCAATCTTCACCTGCTAGGCTGCTACTTAAATAAACTTAGCTAAGGTGCTGGATCAAAATTGCTGAGGTTAATTTTTGGCCTCCGGAAGTATCGGATTTCTGGGCAGGACAGTGTCTTGAGTTGCAACGCTAACCATGGACGTGCAGGTGAACCCTCCTTGGCAACCATGACCATATATGTACATTATCTGAGATTCATCATCTGCTCAGTGGCTTTTCCCAGCTGCTCATTCATAGCTCTTCTAGGCGCCAAAGGAGTAGATATCTGTTACCTCGATTTTGTTGTAATTGGTGAGAAATCTAAGCACCAGATGTAATTACTTTCAGTTGAAATTCTCTAATTTTTCTAGATTTTCCCGAGCAGTTTGCTTGGTTCGCAAACAGGCAAACAGGATGGGCGTTGATTTGAAGGTCAATTATGCAAATTTTCTGGCGCCATGGGTACAGGACAGGAATATGGAGGTAGAATTCTTCCCCTTCCTGCAATGGAACTTTGTTCCTTTTCTTAGTTACGGCAGACGTACTCTAAGAAGCAGCTGCTTCTTGCGCAGATTGTGTATCAATCAGATATAAAGTTTCCCATTCTCGCGGTTTTATCCCCGTCATCCACAAATGATGAAACTTTTATTTTGCCTTATTCTATGCATATGCTGGGGAAACCAGAGCCTTTAGTTTCTGATTACTAACCTTTCGCACAAGTCTTAGAATGAACTCTCCGAAAACTTGATGCAGATGAAAACATGAAGCGCCGCTTAAACGTCTGGGCCACGGCAGTTTTATTTGGAAACTCCGGCCTTTTGACACCTTTAAGCCTTTTCTCCACTTGGTCATATCATGGAAGCCAAGCGATCTGATTAAGATCAAGGTTTGAACTTTCTGACGGTTTGAAGATTTCTTGAAGTCAGAAGTCCAAAGTTACCACAAATTGGCGCCGGAGACGGCACGTGCACTTGGTAGAAGTAAATTCTTCGCGTACTGCCAAGCATAGTTGCTCTTAGGTTTGTCATATTCACCACGTGGAGAAACTTTGCATCAGCATCTCTTCTATGTCTGCTTCTGTTTTAAGTTTTGCATTTGAGCGAATATAAACTTTAAGGGTTCCATTTATTTCGAGCATGAAACAAGATACAAGCGTTACCGAACCTAGTTTTAAAATATAAATTTCAGGTCTTATACAAGCTGCCATTAAGAAATCTTTAGTCCAGCGTGCATCTTGTCACCTTCTTGTTAGAATGAACTGGATCCGATAGGTGGCCATTATATTGATTCTTTTTTTAGTTTAGCAAACAAAAAGGGACTGCACCAAGGCCTGGTTGGCCTAAACCCTGAACTTACTACCTTGACCCAGGGACTATGACCGCTTCAGCATTACGTGGAGATGGAGTAAAGATTCTCATGAGTGTGGAACTATGTCTGTCAAACAGGCGCTGTCCACTACCACAATAGGAAACCCCGTCGGGTGATGAGGCTATCTCAGCCATGAGCTTTCTGAGATTAGTGAACAGGGACGTGCTATCTATTGGCTCGTGCATGGAACCACTCATTCGTCGTGAGCGAGTCCCAGTTGCTCCCCAATAAACATCTGCCCAATACTTGTGACTTGTGAGACCTCTTTTTTGGCAATGACACCGGGGGGCCGCGACCTTAATTTTCTTCTAAGAATACTGCTGTCACCGTTGAATGTCGGATCATCATGTGGGTGAGATGGAAATTCTGTTGATGACTAGAACAAACATACCTAGAGTTGAAAAGTGATTAAATTTACAAGAACAAGGAAATTCGGTGAGCTTTTTTTTTAGGTAATCATCAGTTTTGTTCCTTTTGAGTTTGAATCTTCCAACTAAATGCTGTTTTGGAGATCAAAGGTCGTTTTGTCTCCTAAACGGCGTTTGAAGCGTCTCTTGATGATGGTCAAATCTGAGTTTGTGAAAGATTCAGTTTCGACAAAACGACATTTTGAAAAAAGGAGTGAAGAATTCACAGAAATTGCACAAAACAGGTTTTTTAAAATTAGTTGTAAAACCAAGTCATAAATCCTAGTTTTCACAAAGTCATTTCATAAAGTATCATCCAGACACAACAAAAATGAAAGACCATGCGATTAAGCCACCGAGAGACGCACTAGAGGCACTTGCTTTTCCATAATGTCATGTCTTAATTGTTTCCAGCAAGATTGTATACGTATTTATCATTAAGGATGTATAGAGGTTGATAGGCAGTCAGTCTTTGCTTCGAACTTAAGTGGTGTTCATTTTCTATGCTGCAAAAAAAAAGTACCAATATGTAAGTTGAAGTAAACTAGAGGCATCATCCAAAGACACCGAAAGTAGATCTAAACCCCATAGAGATGAAGGGAAAAGAAGACGCTTCAGCCTTCACTCAGGCAGGAATAGCCTCCGATGGTATCTGTACTTATGAATTTCTTTAAAGTATACGAGTCTGCTGCTCCAGCAGCCCTAGATTTTCAACTCACTAGTTTTTTGGCTCTTTTCTTCTTTCTACGTACTCTTGTGCACATATATCTTAAACATGAGATAAATATTCCATTTGCTTTGTCGGAGTACTCAGGTCCCCAATTTTCTAATTTTTAATTTACAGGACTGTGCTTTCCACACTTCGCCAGCAATGCCAGCTTGCCGCACCTGCAAGTAGTAATACAAAATTCACAATTGGACGATGGTTGTTTCTATCACCAACTTAACCAAGTTTTTCAATTCCAAAGAAGAAAACCTCTTTATGTTTCTAGTTTTTTCTTTATGTTCTGCTAGAGCAACATTTTTGCCTTTAGTAATGAAAAGGCTACTCTAGGGTAGATGAACTTGCTACATTATTTTAATGTGCTGTATCTAATATTGGTTTCCAAACAATGCAAAACTGTGGGAAGTGCACACTGAAATCTGGTATTAAAACTTTGCATTGTGTTTTCCACCTCCTTATCTCTCTCCCACCAACCAACTCTCTCTCTCTCTCTCTCTCTCTATATATATATATATATATATATATATATATGTTAGATACCCGAGCCAATCCACTATTGAGTTTATGTGACCCTGGGGCTGTAAGGTTTGTCGGGTCCACCAAACACGAAGGGTTCACTTTGGTGATCATGATTGGCAAACTCATTACTTGGACGGACTTGGATCGGCTGAAGACTAGGTCACTGGATCAAAGATAACTTGGCAACTCCATAGAGTTAGATCATAATTTTTTATAGTGTATCTCATAAGACATTTTTTCACCAACTCAAAATAAATAATATGAGTATTTACGTATATTCCCTAAAGTTGGATGACATTTCACAATTTAAAAATAACAAATTATTCAGCAACATTTGATAAAAGAATACAAAAAATTACATATCACCGATCAACGTTTGGAAAAGTAACATTACACCGCTAAAAGTTTGCTCCTCCACAAACAAACCTCAGCATTTCACAATAACTCTCAAATTTATGCTTTTTACACTATAGTGATCATGGACTTAAAATTCCCTTGAATGTAAGATGTATAAGAAATCAAACGCCACCTAAGGGTACAATTGTGAAACGTTATGCTAACTTGTGTTTAACCTTGGTTAAGGTAACGGCGGCGAATGAAGGAGGGTTTTTGAGAGGTTTGGGGAACAGATGAGCGGTGATTTGTAGAAGGGCAAACTTTAGGAGGCGATTTGTTATTCAATGAAATTATGTGCGGCGTTATGAAATTTTGTTTTTTTAAATGTGTAAGTGGTGGACGATCGGCCCCATCTTAAATGAGTTGGATAAGCGAGTTTGCCAGATAAACCGTTGATTTTGGAAAACCAACGGTTGGGATTCGAGCTCTCCCGCGATTCCTTCCCTCTCGGGAAGAGCGCAGAGAAACGACGCAAAGAAATCATGCAAGCATTCGGTTTCCTCTCCTTCTCCAAGTCCCTCCCGGGAGGCACCGTGCGCACCATAGCGTCCCTCTCTTCGTTCACCGCCGGCCGCCGCTTCTGCAGAATTCTCCGTCCGGGATCTTTCAGCCTCCCGTTTGGTTCGAGGTCGCTTCTCTTGCCCAAACTTGCTCTGCTAGTGTGCCTAGCCCATACGATGGAGGCGTTGAGTCCCGAAAGCTTCCGAATGGACTTCATGGAAGTGCTACTCACGAGACGTACTGGAGAAGGCATTTCCTTATCTCTCTCACAAAACCCAGATTTTCTATCATGTAGTTCATCCTATTTTATTATCTAAATTGCCGAAGCTTTTATTTTTTATTTGTTCTTAGTTCCTCTTCATGTAGAGCGCGCTGCTCCCGTGACTGATCCGAACTACCAGGGGAGCTTTCAGTTTCCACGGGTGGTAGGAAATTATTTTTCTTTAAACGTGGAAATTGTTGTGAATTTTTCTGGTCTTCGAGATTTCAAAATTTTTTGTCGTCCTCTTATTTCGTTCATCGCATACTTTCCCGTATTTGCTTAAGAAATCAATGATGATTTGCAGGCAATGGAGTCTTGTCCTAGGAAGGACGTGGGAGACCCAAAGATTGCGCTTGTGGAAGAAAATTTTTACTTGTTCACGGAGGTAAAGTTCCTAACTCGGATGCATTCACTGATGGACTTTTTAAAATACTGAAGAAATTGAGGCGAACTTTCTTAAGCGAGATGGTTAGTTTATTGATTTTACTTAAGCTGGCCCGATTTCAAGACGAGCTTACTAGTTTCTGCTGTTTGATCTCGATCGTATTATCGCATTCAGGTTTTAATCCAATCTATATTCCACTTCTTCAGTTCAGTTTCCAATGTGATACATTGGTCTTTTTGCAACATATCTAAGTGAAAATGGTCTAAGTGAGTTCAATTTTTCATCTATAACCAGCGTCCTCAATGTGGGATGGATATGCTGCATATATGGTCAATTTTATTCCATAATGTTTTTTAATGCTGTCCATCTTCCGGAGGGTGATTTTGCTGTCCTTTTTGCTAAAAAATGGAAAGGTTCCTTGCTATTTGTTGCTATGTCGTGCTCATGGACAAAAGTGTTGCTTTTGTTCTGGTGGTTAGGCAGGTGAACAGGGGAAAATGCCAGTGCTGGTTCTGAAACTGAGGGATAAGACGGAGAAAATGCCCGCTATTGTGATTCTTCATAGCTCTTACAAAACCAAGGAGTGGGTGCGACCGCTTCTGGAGGTAAATTTTCTGCCTTTGCTTTGGTGTTGTTTAAATGGTTTAGTAGTATTTCCATTTATGGGAGGTGCGTGTGCATGCTTAGGCTTATGCTTCACGGGGCTATGTTGCTGTTGCCGTGGATGCACGCTATCATGGTGAAAGAGCGAAGACTCTAACTTATTACCGAGATGTATGGTATTCTTTATCTTTTATTCCTCCATTGGTTTCCTCATGCTGATTCTGAGGGAGCATAATTTTTATTGAGTTGGCGTTTCCAGTTCTTTATGTGGATGAAACTGCAGTCTCTTTCTCAGTTACCATTTTATTCGAAAATCGATCATGCAGGTACAGTTTGTGGGCTTTATTTTATAGGGGGTCATGAACTAATTTATCAGTAAACTTTTAGCAATTCAAATAAGAATGACCAAAAATTCATAAATTTTAAGGCTTCCATAGTCGTGCTTTTTCTGTTAGATTTTCTCAAAGAGAAAACAGGTTTTTCTGAGAAATGTACCCTGCTAAATTTATCTGCAGAGGCAAAATGCACGTAAAAAACTACAAACGTGTCATTTCTTGCACTGTCTATGCAGACCTATAATTTAAATGTGCATAGAGTATATTTTTCCTTTATCTCCCCTCAATTCATATGCTCCTTCATGCAGGCACTTATATCTGCTTGGAAACATGGTGACACCATGCCTTTCTTGTTTGACACGGTATAGAAATGTTTTTGTAATGGCTTTGTCTCCATTTCTTCCCTTTTTCAGCTGTTCTTGTTGTTCTTCTGTTACAATTTTGGCCGTGAGAATTGATGCATAGAGTTATGTTATACTGACACAAATAGTTATATATCAAAATTAAACTGGCCTTTAATGGTGGCTTAGCCCATTAAAGTAAAAAAATTGGGGACTGGGGAGTCATGGCAGTATTTTACATCCTTCAAAGTCTTAGTTTGTTAAAATGCCAGAAACCTGCCAAATCCTCGTGGGATTTGTTGGAAGCCTTGTAAGCCAGCCCATTGCTGGTTCTCTTGACTTTAATATATGTGACTAGTGTCCATCATCTCACAACACACTCCACTAGAACACAAGATGTAGTCACCAACATGCTCAGGCCCCTTTTGACCCATGAAAGTAAGAAGAAGAATTTTATATGGTTCATGCAGAGACCATGAAATACAGTTAATACATGAAAGAATGCCAACAATGGAGGATTCAAGTAAAGTTCTGGGTTTGATGGATTGCTAGCTTCAGCGACTGGGAAAACTAAAATGTCATATTGAAGGGAGAAAAGAACAATTTGAATGATGATATTGGTACTATATGGAACAGAAACAAAGTACATACAATAGAGAAACTTCAGGCTCTAAATTTTTTCTCAAGTGATGAGGTGCCTAACTGTTAGCTATTTTGTGGATATGGAAACTCCTAATGTCAATGCAACATTGGTCTGAAAGTTGGTCAAGGGCTTGCATTTAAAGCGGTAGTGGTAGACTTATATGACTCGTTAGGACAGAATTATGTCATACGTCCCTTGTATCACAATGGACTAAACTTTCCTGCTCATGGGCCCACTAAAGAAGAATTAATTTCCTTAGCTTTTAACAATATCTCACCCAGGACATTATACAAGTATTTAGTCCATTTATTGGATGATATTCTTTATGCTTCCACGTCTCATCTACATTTTTGTGTTTATGAACAAAGGTCTGGGACTTGATAAAATTGGCAGACTATCTAACCCAGAGGGTAGATGTTAACTCATCTAAGATTGGCATTACTGGTGAATCACTTGGAGGTAGACCATGATCCCTTTGGGAGTTTGTTAATATTTTATTGACCATTTGCAATTAAAATATACCACTTATACATTGACTTGAGGCTACAGGAATGCATGCATGGTTTGCTGCTGCAGCTGATTCCAGGTACTCTGTGGTTGTGCCAATAATTGGTATTCAGGTGAAAACCCTTGTTCTTCTTCCTATATATGTCTGCAATAGTTTGCCGGTTGCACTGTATTCCAGACAATGCTAACAATTTTCCAGGAATACACAGGGATTTCATTGGGCATTGGAAAATGACAAATGGCAAGCCCGAGTTGATAGTATAAAGCCTGTTTTTGAAGGTCAGATTGTGTATTCTTGCTAATTCTTAGCTCCAGTGGGTGTTAAGTTGCATGAGCATAAGTTCAGTTTTTTCTCTAAAATCTTGCATGCCTTAGCTTTTAATCTGTTAACTGTTATTGAACATGATTATATATTGGAAGGTTCCTACTATAGGAGTTTTTGTCTTGTTCTTATCTAATAACTCAGGAAAATAATTTTGTAGTTATTTTTTTGCTGTTGTTGGTGACATTTTTCACCATGATTTTTCAAAATATATATCATAGGATATCTCCAGCTCATTGACTTTACTGTTCTTTCTTCTTTACTGTTCTTTATCATAAAGCTGAATTTTAAGTATGATGTTCTTTTGCATTTATCCTTTACTGGATACAAAGAAAATGCATGACTTGGTTCTTGGTTCATGTTGTTGCTCATTGTTTTTCTTGTTCATCTTTCATTTTTCTTGTTCATCTTTCATGGACACTAAGAAGATGCAGGACTTGGTTCTTGGTTCATGTTGACATTCATTGTTTTTCCTGTACGTTATTCAACTAGCCATGCAGGATCTATAATTGCTGTTGCTTAGAACTGGTTGGTTTTTCCTTCACGTACTCTTATTCAGAAAACAAGTCTGCAAGAGAAAACCTTTAATGTCTTGTAATTGAGGATGCAACATGGTAGTTGCTGAAGCTTGCAATTTATGTTTTTCTCATGTATTTCTCTTTCTTTGTTCACTTATTCCTTTTCATTGTTGATAATATCATCATTTCTATGTGTGCTTCAGACTTTTGTCTGTCGTTCTTGGTTTCTTTCCCAAATGATAGATATCTGTACCCAAAAAGATCTGTTAGGTGCATGCATTCCAAATTAGGTGTCAATGTACTTAGACTGTCAGCTTCAGGAAATCTAATCTGCCACTTTTCCTGGTTGCAGAAGCACGTGTTGACTTAGGTAAACCTTCAATTGATAGGGGAGTGGTGGAGAAGGTATGTTCTCACTGAAGATGATGCAAGCATATTTATTTCATTATGCTTTCATTCATGTGGATTATAAAATTGTGTTTGACTTTCACTTCTGGGTTCTGGATGACCATCCTGTTTCCCGTTTCAGGTATGGGACCGAATTGCACCAGGTCTCGCTCATCAATTTGATGCACCTGATTCTGTTCCAGTTATTGCACCACGGCCGCTACTCATTCTAAATGGTATCTATTTCCAAACCTTTTTGCTTCTTTGTACAAGGATGCAGACAGTTGAAAGATCCTTTCTCCTTTTCAAAAAAAGTCTACAATAAGTAGGCAGAAGATCAATATTCCTTCTTCTTCAACCACTTTGATGGTTGTGAAATTGTTTATCTAATCAAAGACACCATAGAAATAGGTGAAAAGGTGGTCACTTCCTTGTGAATTTTGTTTTGATGCCTGTGGCAGGTCAAGACGATCCACGGTGCCCTATTGGAGGCTTACAAGATCCTATCTCAAGGACTATTAAGGCTTATGAGGATGCAAAGTTGCCACATAATTTCAAGGTTGTGCATATATATATATATATAGAGAGAGAGAGACAGAGAGACAGAGAGAGAGAGAGAGCTATCAAACCCTCGTATGTGGACTTGATGGAAATAGTCTAGGCTGTCAATTCAAGAAATCGGATGATGTTGGTTCAATTGCAAATAAAGAAGGCATACCGCTTTTGAAAGAGTCCAAAATACCCTTCACAAGATGAGAGAAAGAGAGAGAGAGAGAAGGAAACAAAAAAATAAATTCCTTGTCTTTGTTTGAGGGGTATATGGATTTAAAAAAAAACAGTTTGCCTTCTATATTTGTAACTTAATCTCCACTATGTGATTTCCTTGCAATCAATGGCCTATCTTGTATATGAGGATTTAGTAGCTTGTTTTCTTTTATATATATATATATATATATATACATATATATATATATATATATATATATAAGAGAGAGAGAGAGAGAGAAAGAAAGAAACTGAACTATGACTCTGACATTTATTTGCCAAAATGACAGTTGATTTGAGCCATCCGATCTGGCTCAGATGCTGGCTCTTGTCTTCTATGTTTTTTTAATATTTTTTAACATCTTCTTCCCCCACCCCCGGATGCCTCCCTCCATTCACGATTTTCTCAATCCCTCCCTCGCTCCCTCATCCACAAGGACCGGCAGCGACCGTCACCTTCCTTGACGCCACTGGGGAAAGGCATCAGAGGCCACCTCCCTCTCCTTCCCAAATCCAGTGGGAAGAGGGAGGGAGGAAACAGATGGCTGGATTATTCCACCCATGTCCACCGCCACCGCACAACGCCTCACTGGCAGGCCTGTCGATGTTGAGGAAAGGCGCGGGCGGTTGCCGGTGCTTGTAGATGAGGGAATGAGGCATTGGGGAAAGAAGATATGTTAAAAAATATATAAAAAAACAAAAAACAAAGAAGCCAACATCTGAGCCATCCCATCTCAAGATCGGACGGCTCAGATCAGCTGTCATTTTGACAAATAAATGCCGGAGTCATGGTTCAGTTTTTTTCTCTCTCTCTCTCTCTCTCTCTCTATATATATATATATATATATATATATATCCCAAAAGTGGGTTCAAAGTCTTTTAGTGAATGTGAGGCTTAAGGCATAACATGTCTTCCTTCTTTCTCTTGCTTTTGCCAGTTCATAGCTCAACCAGGAATTGAGCATCTCATGACAGTGGAGATGGTTATAGAAGCAAGCAATTGGTTTGATAAGTTTCTCAATTAAGTTGGTAGCCTACTCTCTCTTGAAGCTGGTGAGGCTTGTCTTTGTCAAATTGGAATATGAATGTAAGTCGCCCTTGGTTTGTGGCGTTTATTTATATACTCACCACAGCTTAAATTGGCTAGTACACCTGAATAACTATAAAAAATTCTAGTGGCTGTAATTATGAGGTGGCTAGTGCTTTATTTATGTCATGAGGAAATAAATGAAGAAATAAAAATCTATGTGTAAGACCTTGGTTTTTTCATTTCAAACTACTGCCATGTTGTAAGGGTAGCATTTTTCGTGTTGCCCGCATGTTATCAAATAGCAAAATTTGTGCTTCTTACAATGTTTTTTGCCCTTTTGAAGCCAATTATCGAGTAAATTATGACTTGCTCCTCAAAACAATCTCTTGATTCCAGCACTTCTACTGGTAGAGAACCGGTTTGATTTCCAAGCCTTTGCTGAAAAGTTTGGACGTGGTTTTCCAAAAGATAATTGGTTTTAGGCAGGTCATTACTTCTTTATCAAATCCGAGTTTGGCTTTACTCTTTCCTCGAAGCAAAAGTACAGTTCTGTGATTTACGATGGTGAATATCTCCGCAACTATGCATAGGAGTTTGAATTTGATTTGTTTTGGTTTTGAATTCCTCTTTTGATTGCACTAAAATCTGATCAGAATCTGATTTTCTCTGTATTTTAGCCGATCCATATCCCACCTGTTTACGTCCCTGTAATATATCCCACTGTAAGCTATTTGATTTGTTTTGGTTTTGAATTCCTCTTTTGGTTGCACTAAAATCTGATCAGAATCTGATTTTCTCTGTATTTTAGCTGATCCATATCCCACCTGTGTACGTCCCTGTAATATATCCCATTGTAAGCTATTTGCTTTGTTTTGGTTTTGAATTCCTCTTTTGATTGCACTAAAATCTGATCAGAATCTGATCAGAATCTGATTTTCTCTGTATTTTAGCTGATCCATATCCCACCTGTTTACGTCCCTGTAATATATCCCACTGTAAGCTATTTGATTTGTTTTGGTTTTGAATTCCTCTTTTGGTTGCACTAAAATCTGATCAGAATCTGATTTTCTCTGTATTTTAGCTGATCCATATCCCACCAGTTTACGTCCCTGCAATATATCCCATTGTATGCTATTAATGTAAAGTTGCAAAGGAAAATGCCAAGTGAAAATAATGTTTTGGGTTTCAAATGGTCGGATTTGTTAGGATTGGCTTCATCATTTTTGTTGGATTGGAACAGATTCGGACCTGACTTTCAATGTATTAGCTGTGCAGATCTGAAAACATTTTGCACTCTTTGTCAAGAGAATTCTCAGACAGGGCTGCAAATTGGGCAGAGCCATGTTGTGACCTATTAATTCCTTGGCATTGCCTTAATAATATTGTAGAACGCTTGAAAATGTAGCCATGCATTTGGGAAAAATTAAGGTTTTCGCATTTTTTGTGAACAGTAATAGCTCTCAACCAATATGTGCGTCATTTCAATTTGAAGTAAGTTTGGGCATTGGGCCGGCTCGACCCGACACCTGAAACTTGGGCTCTAGCTCGGCCTGACTATTAAAACTTGAGTCCGGTTCGGGCTTGACCCTATCAAATTTAAAAGTATGTATTTTAAATATAAAATAATATATAAATGTAATTAATTGTAATAAAATATTATATATATATATATATAAATTAATAAAATAAATATTAAAAAAATTATCAAGCCCACCAAGTCTTATTGGGCCACTTGGATCGGCCCGATAAATTGTTGGGTTGGCTTAGTGCCCTTTTTTCCAAGCTCGGACCCGAGTCGAACCGAGCACCGGGTACCTGCCGGCAGCCCGACCCAGTGCCCAACTTTAATTTCAAGGTGTTTTATATGTTGAACTGAGTTTTTTTTTACATCCAAAAAAATTCAAATTTTTGGTTTATATAATATTTTCTCCTGCAAAAAAAGCCCCAACATTGCAAATTGTAATATTGAATCCAACATCATCGTCTTTCCTTTGTAGTCATTCAGTTGGCTTTTTTGATCTACAAGTGAATTGCTCATACACACTTAGGGTCGGTTATACGCAATCTCGTGAATGAACTTAAAATCGTCTATTTATTTTATGTTATTAATTTAAATAACGTATTTCTTTATTATAGAATTTGATGCATTTCGGCTATTTATATTTGGTTTATAAACAGACCATGATACATGTTGGATTTGGTGACTTAAAATCCAGTATATACTGGAACTAGCTATGCTTCGAGGTGATCTAAGATCTTGGGATGTTAGATCTTAAAATGTTAGATCCAACTGAGATATAATTAATGGTTGAAAGATGTAACATTACATTATAGATTTATAAGGTTTTGCATCTTGCAATCCATGATCTCAAGTCAAACTCCCTTCCGTCTGACTTGAGATCTATGGAGGATGCATAATGGTGTTCTTAAACCCACTATTCTAAAATCTACAATTTATTAGAACCATGCATTTATAGTGAGTTCCCTGTCAAAGACTATCAGATCTAAGTTCCCGGATAATCAAATATTCCAAAAGGAAACTGATTCTCGTATTTTTTTCAATTCATAAAGTTCAGATCACAACTCTCTTCCTCTTTTGGGGGTGTTTGGCAGCAACAAAACTAATCTAAAGTTAGGTGAATCTAACGAAAGATTGAGACAAATTCATGGATTACGAAAACATAGTGTTTCATGAATTTGCCTTAATGTTCATACGAATTTGCTTCAATTTTTTTGACGCATTCATACTGAAACAGATTCATGAAATACTAAAACATAGTGACATATGAATTTGTGCCAATGTTCCTATGAATTTGCTTCAATCTTTGAAATACTTAGTATTCGTATTACCAAAATGATCTTTTGGAATCCATTTCAAATCCAATAACTTTAAACCCATGGGTTTAGATGACATAGCATGTTTAATATAGCAAATGCTCTACATTCCAAGGAAAAACCACTTGATGTAACAAATGACCTTTTCCATTTACCTTTTGTGTTTCATTTACTTTTTTTTTTTTTTTTCAAATTTGGCAGGGAATTTATTTTTTATTTTTTGGGTTTTTTCCTTTATGGGAAAGAGAGTGGTTTTTCATAAATTTTCAATAATGTAATTGGTAGACCCAACTAAAGGGCCAGTAGCTGCCTAGCTGGTGCTTTTTTGTGGGCGCGTGCAGGGTAATTCACCAAAAATGCAAGGGAAAAGGAGTGTCTTTCAATCTTTCTCATTTTGACATCAGATTCCACAACAAATTCCAGATCCTAGCAAATTAAAGATTTTAGATCAAACATACGTTACCAAAATATTTGGCCTATTGAAAAATTTAGATCTATGAACCTTTGAGGAGATCTAACAACACCAATATTTTTTTATTGTTTTGTTTTGTTTTTTGTTTTTTCTCAGCCAATTCGATGGATGGCCAAAGTTATTACTTATAAATTGGCCTAAGGTCCGGTTCCTACCAAGTTTTTGTAAATTTTTTTCACTGTAATACATGTTTAGTAATAATATTAGATATCGGGCATTTGGCCTCTTTCAACCTCTTTCAGTTCAAAGGAATTCAAGAACTAATCACGGATTTCTAACTCTAAAGCCATTTGATTTAAGAATTTGGACTTCCATGTAAACGCATTTTTCGCATAATTGGCGCATTTTAACAATCATGATCTTGTCAAGGGTCTGCTAAGCCTTCATCAACAGCAAGAAATTGTTCAACTACAGAGGAAGAGATCACTGGAATGTTACCCGAAACATCGATCTGCCGTTGTTTTCCCTCCCATTTTTCTTATTTTCAATGAGGCGTCGAAGGGAAAACAAATGACAATAGAATAATGAAAAGTAAATTGAAAAGGAAGAAAACGTGGGGAGAAGAAAACAGAAGAGGAGAGAAAGAGAGGGAAAAGCCTGCGACAAGGGAAGAAAGAAAGCAGCGAACAGTTCGATTTCTTGGCAGGAGATCGAAAGTTCGCGAGCTTCCCGTGGTCTGATCTCTGTCGTTCTATTCTGCTTTAACCGCTACCCGCGAATTCTACTTTCGACTTCTCATCGTCGTCGACTCTTCGGTGGATTCAGATTTCTGGAATTGGGGGGCCTCTTTTTTGGTTGGTTCGATCGCGTTTTGTATCTCCTGATTGGCAATTGGAGAACAATTTTTGGGCTTCGTGGCGAATCACGAGAAGAGATGGAGATGCTTGTGTTCTGAGAGGGTTAGCCAAATCGCTTGAGGATGGCGTGGCTGGGAAAGGTTTCCCTGGGAGGCTTCCCGGATCTGGCCGGGGCGGTGACGAAGCTAAGCGAGAGCGTTAAGAATATCGAGAAGAATTTCGACAGCGCGCTCGGACTCGAGGAGAAACCCGACGCCGCCGAAGGTAAGTTCCAGCATCTGCAATTCTCTTTCTGCAGCTTTATTCGTTGCTGTGTTTCCTGGAAAATTGGGATGTTTCTCCTTCTAATCACTTCGTCGGATCCATGAGTCTAGAAAGTATGAATTCCCGATAATGTAACAAGCGTGGGGATCTGGATCTTCCTAGTGCATGAAATAAAATATCGAAATTGATTTCGTAACTGATGGTGCCAAATGTGTTTCAGACTGCTACCAGAGTTGCAAATTTCTGTTATCTATCAGCAGTTGGCATTAGTCAGACTCACGAAACCAATTCCTCTGCCAAATTAATTATCAAGTTCAACTTGGAAAACGCGAATTTTCCTCCTTCTTTTGTTTTTTAATTCTCTTTTGCTTTTATGATATAGCGGATGGATCGACATTCTTAATAAAGTAATTGAAATGGGGCACTTCGGCCGTCTGTTCCTTATATAAATTCAATTGTCGATTCTTTTGCTACGGCGTCTCTTTGCTGGCTGCCTATGCAGCTCAATGTACATTTGCTTGTACGGATAGAGAAACTCAGGAAGGCGCCCGCTCCCCTCCCCTCTTCTTTCTTTAAATATTGAGCACGAATGACGTAAATGAGGCCAAGGGTACATTTTTTCGAGTGTTCTCTCACATGAAATTCTTTGTTTCTCTAAATCTGGCGTCCCCCATGGCTTTTGTTTTAGGATACAAATCCAAGCTCAATAAAAAAATGAGTGTTCTGATGATTATCGACAAGAGTGGAATTCCATTCGTTTCTAAGTCCTTGACAGCTAGTTCTTAAATGAAACAAATGTCCTCTCTCTAATTTAGACTCACGTTAAGCAGCGATATTTTTGGGTCTTTCTTTTTCTTTTTCTTTTCCTTTTTCATGCAGTGCTTATTTGAGTTTTTCTTTTGTGCGTTTAAGAGTCAGGATCATCATGGGTTTCATCGGAGACAAAGACAATATTCAACCCAGTTATGGCTTTTATGGGACAAAGGACTGAAAACAATGAACCTGTTGTAAATGTTGAGCCTCCCCAAAAGCCATCTTTGCTTAAGGAGCAAGTTGAGCCCTCATCTGAACATGTTTCTCAACAGACTGCTTCATCACAGGAAACAGGAGATGAAAAGCATGGAATTGTGGGAGCGCCAGATATTCAAACTGTCGAAGATAAATCTGCAGGTGACAAACCAAGTGAAGATCAGAGTACATCTGATCTGTCAAAGGAGGACCACGAACATAAATCCCAGATTTTGCCTATTGAACAGGATCTTTCTCCAACAAAACAGGAAGAAGCACCAGTTGCTGTTCAGTCATTTGAGCCAAAAGATAGTGCCAAAGTCTCACCTGGGGATGGGCCAGCAAGTGGAGATCTTGGTAAGGCTGATAAGGAATTCCCAGAGTCAGCAACTATCAGTGAAGAAGTACCTCCAGCGCCTGAGCCCTTGTATTCTGGTGGTGTTCAGGAGAGCAACAGTGCAGAAATGACAAACTGCCTCTGTGAAAAAGTTTCTGTGCCCCTTGGTGAAGCGTTGGATACTCAGGAACGGAGTGTTGCATGTGACTCTACAGATGTCCCTTCTACAATTCTTGTGAGCAATGAAAACCCTACGGAGCTTTTAACCAATTTATCAGACACGATCACATCTAGGCAGGAAAGACATGCTTTAGAAGATGTGGCAGATGATAGTGGACCAGTTGTTGCAACAGTTTGTAGAGAAAATGAAAGTGACAACAGAAAACAAACCCTGAGCCCAGAGATAAATACATCTGATTCTGTGGATTGTGGATTTGAAGCGGAGAAGCTAAGGGCAGAGATGAAAATGATGGAAGCAGCATTGCAAGGAGCAGCAAGGCAGGCTCAGGTGCCTTCTTTTTCAATCCTTTTGCACATTTGGAGTTCTCCAATGCTTTAATGAGCTATATCTCATTCTTCCTGATAGTTTGTTTGTGTCGTTTGCATGATATTTGGAATTGGGGCCTAATGCAGGCAAAAGCTGATGAGATTGCAAAGTTTATGAATGAAAATGAGCAACTTAAGTCTGCTATTGAGGATCTGAAGGTACCTAAAGGCTTGTGCTTTTGTTGTTTCCATAATGGTTGCAATGATGCATTTAAGTTGATTTTTGATTGTCTTTAAATATACATAAGTTGTTGGCAGTTTTTTACTTCATAATTATGCGTGAACGGTTTGGAAAATTACAACATTGGAGAATATGTTTTTTTTTTCACCTTAAGCCAAAGATTCCCCTGTGTAGTCTTTTTTCACTGGAAATAAAAATTCATGTAAATTATTCTGCTATAAGTGCCTCTTAAAAATGGACAATACATGGAAGTAGAGAAGGGCTGTTAGAAGATAGTTTCCTGTAGGGTATTATCCTTTTCACGCTAACAAATAACAAACCTAAAAAAGAAGTAAGAGGGTATGGTGGAGGATCGTTACCTTCAAATGTTATTACTCCAAAATTCCATTTTAGATAATACTGTTTGCGACAGTATAATAATTTATGCTTGAGATAGTGTAATGACAGTTTCAAGATCTTGTGATAGAAGGGAAACCTTTATGGCATGATATCCATATAATGCTGGTATGGATTTCTTACGGGTATGGTATGGCTGTGAAAGCTAATGTATGAGGTTCTAGAAAAAATGCATTAATATGTAAAAAAAGTAGTTATTACTGAAAATATGTTAAATGATACCAAAATTTGTAAATGCTTTTGACTACATCTTCTCTATGCATCATGTGGTGTATCCATGTATCTTGTCATTCTCCTTGACAACTTGTAAGACAAAGAGCTTCGACCTTGTCGAAATCATGTTATGCTGGTATGCTACCAACAAAACCCCTACTTTATCTTTCAACCTTGTTCATATGGTTGATTATGCAATTCTTGTTGTAAGATGCTTACAATTTTTCTTTTACTTTTGATTCTTGACTTCAATACATGCTTTAAAGCTGCTTTTTGTCTTGCTCATGGCGCAATTAATTTAATTGAGCAGTGGAATTTGCTGAAGCATGAACCTTTCAGGTTTTGGGCTTTGCTTTTGTTTCTTGCATGTATAAAATTGCTTCAATTACTGGGGCGTCCAGGAAATCTTTTGTGAAAATTCTGATTATTATTGTTATCTTTATAATCCTCAGAGGCGAACATCAGATGAAGAAGTAGATGCACTTCGGGAGGAATACCATCAAAGAGTGGCCACTCTTGAGAAGAAGGTGTAGTTCTTCATATATCAGCCTTTTTAGTTTTGCTATTGAATGAAAATGTGGAATTCTTATAGGACAGCCTCCTAGGCTGATGGTATGTATGCACATTGATAACTTGTTTGATCCCCAAGGATAGTAAGCTGGATAGAGAGATTATAATAACTATGGGGACTGAATCCCTATTGAGCTTGTCTATGAGAACCAGGTAATCGACAAAAGAGGTCTAGGATAACTTGGTTCATTCTGGTTGCTGCTTCAGTAGAACCATTTTGTCTACTGCCTTTGGGATAACATTTCTTCAAATAGTATATAGGAAAGCAGTGTTCACTGGTAAATTACAGGCTTACCCTGTTAGCAGAAATTTACACTGACATTGCTATATCATTTTCAGAGTTTTAAAATGGTGCATTGGTCAGTGGTCACCAATACCATAAGGTTAACTAACTTTCTTGCTGGAAACGAGTTTACCAATTAACAAAATTTATTGATCTTACCGATAGCCTTCTGCATGTTCATGTATAAATATCTGAAGTGGTCCTTTATATTGGTTTCAGGTGTATGCTCTTACAAGAGAAAGGGATGCGCTCAGGAGAGAGCAAAGCAGGAAAAGTGATGCAGCTGCTCTTTTAAAGGAAAAGGATGAGATTATCAGCCAAGTTATGGCGGAAGGTAATTTTTTACTAGCCATTATGCTTGGCATGGTTATATCTAGCCACACACTGGATCATGGAGCAGGATTGGTAGGTGAAATGTCTAACCAATCAATGGTTGGTTATTGGGCTATTCCATCCATGGCTAAATGTAACTCACTATCAAACAATTAGTTCCTTGTAATCCTTGTCAATATTGTTGGAAAATTTAAGTTCAGTGTCGGGCTTGACTAGTGACTAGTTGTGGTTTGCTGTTTGAATTGAATGTTCTGGTAGTCTCTTGCTGTTCAAAATAGTAACTAATGTTTGTCATCAGGGGCAGAGCCTGCAGGGGCCGTGCCCCCACCCCCCTCTCCAATCTTAAAAAAAAAAAATGCATGGAAATTTCATTTGGCCTATATAAAAATGTTGAAAGTTATATTTCGGCCCATGTTAAAATTTTGAAACTATAATTCAGCCCCTTAATGAAAAATTCCTGGTTCCACCCCTATTTCTCATTATTTTGCTTTTGATCTAACCCTTCAGTAGTTTTTGTGGGATGCTTATTGAAATTATCAGTGTAATTTCTTTTTCTTGATTTTAAAACCAATTTTAATTTTTTAGTTGGATTTGAAAGGTATGTACTTTGTGGTATGGTGCAGGTGAAGAACTTTCTAAAAAGCAAGCTACCCAGGAAGCAACAATTAGGAAATTAAGAGCACAGGTATTAAAAGCTTGAGCATTTTTTTTTCTCTCTGTTTCTGACTCTAATTTTGACATTTTCTATTGGAATATTAGGTCAGGGAATTTGAAGAAGAGAAACAGAGGCTTGCTTCCAGGATTCAGGTAAATTAGTGTTATACATGGCCTTTTATTTTGGTTTTTATGTGCATGTTGAATAGATGTCACTTTCTTATCCAAATATGTATTTTGAGCTTAAGGGTATTCTATGTTAATCATCTATTGTCGATATAGTGGAAGAACTCAGGCTTGCTTTCTATCATTCTATGTAAATTAGTATTTTCTTTTTCTGGTGCCAACTCGAATTCAGGGACTTGTCCAGAGCCCTGTGGTGCTCTGGAAAGTGCCAAGCATCGTCATAGTTTTTCTTCTTTGTGGTATTTTTAACTCAAAATTGGTCTAATTTATACTGCCAAAAGGTAAATATCTATTATCTTAAGGGCATGTGTGGGTGTTGGAATAAATGTTCTGGGACAGACCTTCTGTCTCGATCATACACTTCTCATTTGAAAGTGGTGGATGATATCACAAGGCATCCTCTAGATCTTCCACAAAACTTTCACATCCCTGGGGTGTGACAACAAGTGAAGGTGGAAAGTTATCAAGTTGTTTCATCTCAGATCTTTCCCACCACTAGTCAAACGAGTGTTAAAAAAGTATTGTGACTGTCTTTGTTGCAAGGACTACAGGAGAGTTTAGAGGTAAAGTACTTTATATGTACAATTGGGCCTCTTATATAGGGTGATCAGTATGAATATGGAACATGGTCCTCGGTGGTTCTGCCCATAACTTCTGTCGATTTAGTATATCTATGTAAGACAAGATTTTACCATTTTGGGCTGATCAGGAAAGATTTTTTTTTCCTGTTCTGAGAGCACTCTTAAGCTATTGAAAGTTCTTTGACTAGTTTCCCAATATCTTCAATTTCATCCAGCAGCTTTTGTTGGAATCATCTGTGTTAGCTGGTCATTGGATAGAATGATATTATTATTATTATTTTGCCCATACAAAGTTAAAATTTACAGATGACTGGATTTGAGTGAGCTCTCATTTTTATGCCAATTTCTAAGAATCTGATTTCCAGGTGGAAGAAGCAAAAGTAGAGAGCATAAAAAAAGACAAATCTGCTACAGAAAGATTGCTGCAAGAAACAGTGGAAAGGAGTCAAACAGAGCTGGCTGCACAGAAGGAATTTTACACTAATGCTCTTAATGCAGCCAAGGAAGCTGAGGCCTTGGCAGAATCTCGCGCAAACAGCGAAGCCAAAGCTGAACTTGAGCGTCGCTTACGTGAAGCTGGTGAGCGTGAAGCTACATTGCTGCAAACAATTGAAGAACTACGTCAAACTCTAAGCAGAACAGAGCAGCAGGTGCATTTTTAATTCTCAAACCTAAATCTCTATCTGATAAAAGCCTGATGTTGTTTGCAATTAAACTGTAGGCTGTTTTTCGTGAAGATATTCTGCGTAGGGATATTGATGATCTCAAGAAATATTATCAAGTGAGCATTTTGTCCATATGCTAAGTTGCTAACTACTTTAACCCTTAGACAAAGTCATCATTGTTCTCCTACATGACTGCCTTGTTGCTCATCCCTAAATTCCAGGAAAGTGAGCGGCGATGTGAAGAGTTGAAAATGCAAGTGCCCGAGTCCACCAGGCCACTTTTAAGGCAGATTGAAGCCATGAAGGTAACAGTTTCCATTGTTGAAAAAGTTAATTTTTTTTTTTTTGCTGGTCACTTACTTCCCACGTGAAATTTCTGGATGGAGTGCATAACATGCTTATTCTCAGTTAATAATGTTAGTTTGACTTTGAGGAGCAATTTCTCACTTTATGAACAGGAAGCAACAGGTAGACAGGCTGAAGCTTGGTCCGGTGTAGAGAAAAGCCTAAGAGATCGTCTGCTGGTATGATGCACTTGTGTTACTGCACTCAATACTTTTTAAGTTTTAACTGTGATAATGCTTCTTCCTTGTTTTTTTACAAAAAAGAAGAAATATTTTGGTTGACAGGAGGCGGAGATTAAAGCTGCAACAGCTGAAGAAAGGGAGCGTTCTATGAGTGAACGCCTTTCGCAGACAGTATCCCGCATGGCTGTCTTAGAGGCGCAGGTAATTATTTGTTTTATAATAGATCTTTGAATATTATGCCAAGAAGTTTGTCAATGGAGAACGCTTGCACTTTATTTCAGGTTTCATGTCTTAGAACTGAGCAAACACAGTTAACCCGATCACTGGAGAAAGAAAGGCAGAGAGCATCTGAAAACAGGCAGGAATACCTAGCATTACAGGAAGCTGCTGCCACTCATGAAGGCCGTGCCAAGCAGCTTGAAGATGAAATAAAGGAGCTCCGCAGTAAACATAAACGACAAATGCTTGAAGAAGCTGAGCATAGAGGACTTTTGGAGCAGGTGAACTTGCCATCTGCCCTATGCTGTTATAGGAATATATCTTTTTGACGTAAATGGCCTTT
Source organism: Nymphaea thermarum (assembly GCA_011799765.1). Classification (NCBI taxonomy): domain Eukaryota; kingdom Viridiplantae; phylum Streptophyta; class Magnoliopsida; order Nymphaeales; family Nymphaeaceae; genus Nymphaea; species Nymphaea thermarum. The sequence goes on along the minus strand of JAANDH010000632.1, from coordinate 109,046 downwards.
AGTAACCAAAGCTGTAGTTGCAATCAACGTGGAACTTGTTGAATTGTTTTTAAGATATTGCATATATATTCTGAAAATACTTGAGTAACACGAGTAGGCCCTGCTTCTATGCACAAGTAGCATGTGTTTTAAATTCCCACTGGCCTATCACAGCTTTTTAGTTGCTTGTGCTTCTCGTCAGTTTTAGCTAAGGCTGAGTACTCAATCATCCTTATCATACCATGCATTCCTGAATTTTTGTTATGCTCATATTCATATCCTAAAAATGGTTACTTGAACTAGTTTAATTGCCACAGAAAGGATCTTCAACTTCAGAACTTATCTAAGTAGTTTAGACTATGCTGGTCTTTCAATGCCACATTTGGATTCTGGTATTTATTTTTTATTAACAGCTTATACTAAATTATCAATAATGCCAGTCTATAGTATATTGCATGAAGGTTTTAGGATACATGATACATCAGTGGTTTCCTATACAAATGCAGGCTTCTAGAGGAACCTAAACAATCAATTACCTATTTATCAGGATGAGAAAAAAAGACAAGTATAGTAGATATGGATCATGCTCCTTACTGAATCACAATGCATGCCATCATCGATTCAAGCTACCAACGTGCTTGGGTGATTAGTTATCAAAATGAGAGCATCTCTTATCTTCCATTGAACTGTCTGTGATGCTAATTTAATGATGATTTGCAATTCCTGGTATAATTCCAAAGACACTGCACTCAATTTGCTTCATATTCAGCCTCTGAGAGTAGCATGGGGCATTTGCATATTTGTGCTGTATTCTTCCATCATCATCTCTTGTCCTTCTGGTTCTTGAGAAGGTTTGTGAGACTGCTGTTCTGTTACATGTTTGGCTCGATGCTATGTTGCTTTTGAATATTTAATAGACAGAGGAGTTGATCTTCATTGATATCGGTGCATATTATTGTCTAGGAGCTTGAACGAGAAAGGGCTGCTAAGCTTGAGCTGGAGAGGTTTTCTCATTTGAAGATATCTGTTCCAGCTGAACAAACTCCGATACCCAAGCATCTAAGTGCCCCTTATTATGATAATGGTATATATATTCCGAAATATTCTCTCTCAGTCTATTATTTTCAATTACATTTCCTTGTTACCTGTCAACAGGGATGGATACATCCCTCCGGAAACATTCAAGTGCTGGAAGCCTAAGGAACATGGAGGAAAGTTTTTACCTTCAGGCATCTTTGGATTCATTTGATAGTGCCACACCAGAAATAAAAACCCTGGCAGAAGCAGCTATGTCACCATATTCTGGAAAAAGCATGACACCAAGTGCCATGGAACATATTGAATCTACACTGCGTCAGAAGGATGGCGAACTTTCCTCTTATATGTCACGCTTGGTAAGGTTCTTTTTTCTTCTTTGGAAAACTACAAATAACTGCCACACGTTTCGGCCCATAACAAATCGCTGCTGATTTTTTTTTCCAAACCACTGCTCAAGTTTTAATCAAAACTCTTAAAGAGCCACTTTATCCATGGAAACCGATAAAAAAACATTAATTGTGGAGGTAAAATTGCGAACTTACCCATGTTGAACTTTTCAATGCCTTATTTTATTCAATCTGCTTTCTTGCCACCGGCAGTGTATGTTCTTGTTTGTTGTTCTCAAAGGATTTCACACGGTTGAGTTTCTGGTGCACGAGTGCAATGGTGCAGGCTGGCAATAGCATCCTGTGGGTTCTCAGCAGCAACAATAACCCTGGATGGCTGTTGAAGTTTCTTCAATGTCTTTCAATGGTTTATGATAAGATCCCCTTGCTTCTCCTTTTGAATACATATTTCTCCACCTAAAAGTTGCAATTCTTGTTGTCAAGATGGATGCCAGCAGTGAGCATCATCTAGATGTCTGCCACCTTTTGTGAGATCATTGTCTTCACAGCCACAACTGTTGCTGAAGGCAAGAGGGAGCATCAGGAATGCCTGGTTTTAGCTGCCTCTCTTCTTGTTCTTTTTTGGTACCTCTTCCTCCTCCTCTCAGATGGCCTTTCCATTCGCTGCCATACATGGCCTGGAAGATTGGACAACATAATATGGCTTCTTTATTTTCTGGCCATATAACTAAATTGCAGGTTTCACACATCCAGGTTGAGTGGTGATTTCGGGAAAAACATTTTGCAAGAATTTTTTTGGTCAAATACTATGCTAACCCCTATTCAACTCTGGTTGTTTTAGTGGTAGTGATTGAAAGTTTCTGTACGAGAGTTTTTGTGAGAAATTGTACAGTAATTTTTGGAAAGTGAAACCATTATGCAGTGATTTCATATTTTCCCAAACTTTGGGCAGCTATGTCACACGGGTGCGGATACGGCAATTTTCAAAATTTTCAGATACGCGGACACGGCTACATTAAATATTCTAAAAAATGATAAGATTAAAAAACATTAAATTAATAGTTCACTCTTACAATCTTGTGAGAAAATGTGTTTTATCACTGAATATTTGAAAGGATTGTTCATGGAAATAACTGGATGCATCATAAAAAATTGATAAAATGAAAAAAAAAACATTAAATTTTTAATTTTTAATGTTTGCCGTGTCTAGCTGAGTCGCCGTGTCGGCGAGTCGACACGGGTACGCGGCCTCTTTAGCCGCGTCTGTGTGACATAGTTGGGCAGTGATTTGTATTTCTTCTTAAAAAAAAAAAAAATTCAGATTTAGTTGTGATAAGGATAAACTTCAACGGCTTCTTTCCTTTTCTCCTTTTTTTTTTGTAAAGATGTGCATGTCTGGTTCTGTACCATGGACTGTTAGTGAAACATGCATAGACTCCTTTGTCAAAATCACACCTGAATTTCATATTTGTCAAACTATACATTTGAAGTATTGAATAACTCAGAAACATAGCACATGAATCCAAAATCTTTCGCATGATGCCAGGGATTAAATTCTTTCATTTAAGCTCCTAGGCAGATTGTGCTAAAAAATGGAGTCAGTGGGCACTCTAGAAACTTTAGGGGGATTTTCAGAAGTACACCTACAGAATTAACAATAATAAAAAGCACATCTATCCTTTTCATATTTTTTGAGATAAGTTCTTCTATGGTTAGTAAAAAAGATTTGTAAGATTTTTTTTAGTTTAGCTACTAAATTAAATCAATAAAAACTGCCGTTGTACTCTCTAAAATGGACATTTACAAATAGGTTTTTTTTTGTAGACCTTCCTAAACAATAAAAATATCTCACAGTTATTTTGAATATTAAAATAGAAACTAAGTTGTGGATATAATTAATCATGTATTAATGTTACTGGATACAGTTAGGAAGAGCTAGGACAAACTAATGAACCTGTATTTGATAAAGTAAACTGGTTCTTTACCATGTTAACTGAAACTTAATTAGTAACAGCCTAAGGATTAATGTGTAAATAGTTGTTTCTGGTTATGCAAAACATAGTGTCTTTTAACCGATATATGAAAAGGTTAGGCATGTTTTTTATTATTGCCAATCTTTTAGGTGCTCTTTTGAAAATTCCCAAAATTGAATAGAGGTTTTGTTGAGTACAAGCAGTAGCACCAAAGCATCTTTATGCACACATGGCCCTTGGTTCTTTGGTTTTCAGACATTCTTTGGATCTTTTATCCATTTTAAAGATTTGGCAAATATGGATTTGCATTGGTGGCTAAATGAGTGGAATGTACCTTAGTGATGTTTTTCTAACCAATGGGGCACTCAATATTGATCACATTTATTTCACATCCAAGGGATCATTGTTCTTCAATAATAGTAGGAATCAAGACAAGCAGGGGAAATGAAGTTCCTCAGATGTAAGTGAGGTCGAGTAAGGTATTTGCTGCTAGAGGTTGAACTCCTATGCCACATTGATGAAGGGTGAAATGGATGGGTTCTTCTTGAAGGTCTGACCTGAGGGTGAGGAAATAGATAAAGGGTTGAAAAATAAGGAACCAGATGCCGTACGATATGAAAGCTATGGGTCCGTGGATTTTTTTTGAGGTGATTTCACCTAAATATGGACTCAGATGTTTAGAACAGTCAAATTCTTCATTATGCTTATGCTCTCCATAGCACTTCTAAGGTCCATATATTGAAAATTTGAAAGCATAGCCAATGGGTCATTGCGATGGACATGCTTTGTCATGTATTATAATGATACATTGTTGTTAAGGACCTTTTTGTGAGAATTTTCCCAAATCACTATATGAATATGCAGTTATGGCTTTTTGCAGCTATTTTTGGATTATATTTCTCATATATATTTTGTTTTTTAGCAAACCAGTTGATTAATTGTTGTCGACAAACTCATAAGCATGCTGTCTGAAGATAAATGATGTGGATATTGCGATCATTTCATATAATTGATGAAACATGGTTTAGACTAGGTATTTGAAGTAAACAGCCTTGGGGAATCTATTTATGTGATATCTCGTCTGTGTTTTATATATTGAACAAGATTCATCTCTAATAGTGTTATGCTAATCTTTAGGTGTCTTTGGAATCTATCCGTGACTCCCTTGCTGAAGAGCTGGTGAAAATGACTTCCCAGGTGAACTATGTTGTCAATAGCGTGAAACTATCTACCCTACTCAGCATATTTATTAACTGTGTGTTTGTTCAGTGTGAAAAATTACGTACAGAAGTTGCTGTACTTCCCAGCTTAAAGGCAGAGCTTGAGGCATTGAGACGGAGACATTCTGCAGCACTGGAACTTATGGGTGAACGTGATGAAGAGGTAATTCCCTTCCTTTTCCATGTAAAGAATGCCACATCCTTCTCATATTGCACATTAATGGCTTAATGCATTTGCATAGAGAAGAACATGGGGGTTCTTCCCTTTGTCAATGTTACTATCTGATAAATTGGATATTTCCACTTTACAGTTGGAGGAACTTCGTGCTGACATTTATGACTTGAAAGAAATGTACAGGGAGCAAGTCGACCTTCTTGTAAACAAGGTATGGTTTTGCAATAGTTCTACCCTTGCAATCTTGATGTGGCACTATAAAAGCCCTCAAAAACTTCTTGCTTCATTCACTCTTGCTGCTGACATGAGTCCTTTGGAAACCTGCTTTCTCTGGATTATTGCTGATGTAATCAGAAAGCCTAGTTTATCAGGAATTTTAGGCCAACATTCTGATAAACTCGGATGTTCAGTAGCCAAGCAGAAGTAAATCAAGATGATAAGGATCAACCGATTCTTTTTTGCGCCAGAGATCTTAAAAGATCATAAACCATTTTATGGTCTTTGTTTTTTCCATTTGTTATTTAGTTCTTAAGCGAAGCAAACTTTTATCACTTGCTTGTTGTCCTTGGCAGTTAGACTTTCGTTTGTGAGCCTTCGATACGACAAATTTTACATCTAGCTTGATTTATATTCCTTGATTCTTACAACAGATTCAGACACTGAGTTCCTCCGTTGGTGCCAGTTAGCCAGCTGCTGATGCATTTTGTGCATCAATTAAAGGTTTCATGTGCAATACGAGGTCATCCTGTTTGATTTTTACGCCCCTTTTCTTTCTCGTGTTACTTGAGTTTCGTCTTCAGCAGTGGTGTTGCCTGCTGGTCGTCCTGGAAAAATTTGTAAGATCTCCTGATTTCATATTGTAGCATTTCTTTTTTTTGAATTTTGTATAAAGTAACTGGAAAAATTTGCCATATCAAGCTGAAATATTTTCACCGGGGGGCATGTTACCCGGAGCACGTAGCATATTGACAACATTGATATGACTGCCAACGTGGTGCTCGATCTTTATGACTGTTGAGGCATCGAGGACAGGGTAGTAGTATCTGAATGAAGCCAGGACGTACATGTTAGGGTGTTTGTGGTTCACATATGGTTCAATATTTGATTCCAATCCAAATCCAATAATCCAAGTAGTTGGATTGATAAGAAAATTCACATCCAATCAGAAATCTGACTGAAATTTGTAGTTTTTAAAATAAATATGAAGGATATCTGATCCCGACATGCATCCTAACCAAAGTGCATATAAAAATTTGAATAGGGTTTTGCATTTTCTATATTTAAATCCAAATCTAGCTCCATCATGGACGAAGCAATACCTAATTATTGGATAAGGTAATGACTACTCAGATCCCTAATCAGAAGTTTTTGAGGATCTTTTCTCTAGATCCCCTTTTTTTCTTATCCTATCTTTATTACTGAGTAATTTACTAGGATGTGGGACGGACCTTTTAGTAATAGAGCAGGGTAAAAGATTACTGTCTTTTTTCCTCCGGATAATTCCAAATTAAATAAATCCTTTGTTACATATAAAATGTTCCAACCTATGATCAAGAAAGAAATAAATAAATATGCCACACTTTAGATCTCGTGACAATCATACATTTCAATATGAGTCATTGTTGGATCAAATTATAATGAATCCTTCCAAGAAATATGTTTAAAATGTAAGGGAGGAATAAGAACAATAAGAATTCACACATTAGTTCTAATATTTCATAATCTGGCCTAACCTTTAGGCAGATTCATGGGACACTCATTTGATGGCAAAAACATTCTGCGAGTGTTCTTTTTATGTTCTAACATGGAAAACTTAAAACCAAGTGGTTGAAATTGGCGATTCTGATCCGGTCATATTTATTTCCCCATTTCTAACTTGAACTATCTATGCCCATATTCTTGCATTGGAAAAGGTCAAATTTGCAGGGATCTGGTTTAACGGTATGGGTGGTTCAATTAAAGACCCAAGGACAGACAAGTTGCACATGTGATGTGATTCTTCTCAGAGGCAAAAGAAGCCTTCTCGTCCAATTCACGGAGTGATTGACTTATTTGGATTGAGCCGAGCAGGTGACAGACCTGGAACCACCTAGAGATCACAGGTTTTGAATGAATTGGGTTTATCATTTCCTTCCTTTTTGCTTTTTCCTAGCAATAAGCTAAGATGTACAGGAGAGAGAGAGAGAGAGAGAGAGAGAGAGAGAGAGAGAGAGAGAGAGAGAGAGAGAGCTCCATCAGTGTCGTCATCCCCTTGCATGCACAAATTGCGGGTACTGCAACTAAACATCTCTCTCAAACAGTGTCTGCTTGATATGCTGTTAGCGCAATAAGCAACAAAAACATCATCATCATGCCTTATCATAACCGAATGAGGTTCCTTTAAAAGCGATATTCCATGATTCTTTCTTGCATAGGACCTGAAATCTTGCTCATTTTCCACTTGAATTCCATTGGAAGACCACTTTTTGCCCCTAAGATTAAAAGAAAGAACATTGCATCCCTTGAAAGGAGCAGTCGAACTCTAGCAACTGCAAATGAAAGGCATACACTTACCTTTGGCTACCCAACATTTGTTTCTCTAAATCAGAATAAAGGGTGGGTTCTATATATTTATGAACAAACAAAGAGAGCTAAGATGCATCAGAGATTCAGAATCAATAGCACGTTGCACATAGAAAAAGCCAAGATGAGCATGTATTCGTACATAAATTCAAGCTGTCTGGAGTCTAGTTCTTTCACAATTTTATGCATCACAGGGCTCTGGTTTCTCCACCTGCGCTGCTCAAATAAGTCAGTTTCAAGCAATGCGTGTTGCCTGGCCTCGAAAATGCCTGCGTTGCTCAAATAAGTCAGTTTCAAGCAATGCGTGCTGCCTGGCCTCGAACGCCTATCCGCTTTAATGTTTAGCTGAACACCTAAACAGAAGCTGAAGCAACAAATGTATCCCAAACGAGGGTGAAAAGGAGACAAATACAGGGAAGTTCCATTGCCTGCTCTACATAGATGAACTTCCGATTCTTATCAGCTAACAAAGCAAAGATAACTGAGTCCAGAACGTTTTGTACGCATGCTCCCTGCATCGCAGAAACAAAACCAGAAATGCCAAACACCGAATTAACCAGAAATGCCAAACACCGAATTAATCTAGAGAAAGAGAGAGAAGCAAACGAAGGCAGAGAGAGAGGGACAGTGACGACCTCCTTCGTCCTTCCTGCAGCCCTGCTCTCTCCCGTGCTCCCTTTCACTCACTCTTTCATTCTCTGTCTCCCTTTCTTTGCCTCTCGTTCCCTCCCTCGCACTCTCTTTCCTGCAGCCCTGCGCTTTTCCCTTCGTTTGGTGGGTTGGATTCGGGTGAGGTTAAACTAAGTTAAAATCCAATTTAAGGATTATCAAATTTGTGAAGAAGAAGAACAAATTGTTTAATAAAACTAATTTGTGAAGAACAAACCGAATTCACAAGCAATTGAGATGAATGGGCTAATCGGCAGCTCCACCCATCGTCCTTGCATTGCAATGACAACTTTTATATATATATATATATATATATATAGAGAGAGAGAGAGAGAGAGAGAGAGCCGATAAAATGAGAATATATAATAAAATTTGGGGACAAGAGGTCCCTTAGGTACATCCGTAAAAAACAAACCGCAAAAACAGAATCAGAAAGGAGAAATATACAATACAGTGCAGATAAAAATAAAAGAGAAGGGAAAGACGGCGCAGCACAGTCACCTAACCGCAGACGGACATCGGCGCCTCAACCGAATGGCAAACTGGACATCCCCTTGCACAATACGAGCCATAGAATCTGGCGAAGAGAAGGTGTCCCTAAAGACTCTGTTATTGCGCTCCTCCCAAATGCGCCACCAAGCTGAAATGAGCCATGGCCTCCAAACTTGACCCCAAGAAGTAGTCAGGTGGGGGGAAGGACAAAAGAGGAAAAGAAAACGAATGGAAGGTGGGTTTGGAAGACTACTCACAAGAGAATGCCAGACGTAAGCAAGAACACTGGAGAAAAAAGGGCAAGAAGTAAAAAGGTGGACTCGAGACTCAGTCGCGACAAGACAAAGAGGACACTGGTTAGCCAAACTGATGCCAAGGCGTTGCAGGTGGTCAAAAGTGTTGATATGGCCAGTAAGAAGAAGCCAGACAAAAACAATGGCACGGGGAGATAGGTCAGGAGAACAAATGGACCGGGGTGGGATCGACGCGACAGAAGGACCAAAGGAGGTCAGATAGCAAGAAGAAAATGTAAACTCACGGGTAGGTGAAAGAGGCCACGATGGGGATGTGGACGATGAGAGGTCAGCAAGGCGGAGGAAAAGAGGAAGGACAGAAAGCATGTTGCACCAAAAGTGAGAGGAGGAGGTGTGAGAGATAGAAGCATTCCAGACGCTAGGGGAAGGCAGGTCGAATTTGGAACTAATGAATTGGGTTATAGGAGATTGTTCAGTTGCTAACCGCTACCACAAAAAACATAGAGAAGACTCGCTAGCCCGACTAAGGTTGGTAACCCCAGCACCCCTAAGAAGATGCGGAAATGCAACCACATCCCAGTGCGCGAGGCGATCTGAAGGTCGATCACCGTCCCAAATAAACTTATGAATAAACTTATCAAACCTACGCAAAACAACCACAGGAGGCCGAAAGACAACCAACGCATGAAGAGGGACTGAAGCAAGACAGTGCTTAGCTAGAGTAATACGACCTGGGAGAGAAAACAGCTTTCCCTGCCAACACTGAAGGCGATCAGTAAGTTTCTGCTCTACTCCATTTCAAAAGGAGGGCGCAGGAGGCGACAACGTAATCTGAAGCCCCAAGTAATCCATGGGCAGGCTAGTAGCCTTACACCCAAAGCAAGCTTCCGCGAGCAGTACCGTAGCCGGATCTGCGTGAATGAGGGAAAGGTGACATTTGGCAGAATTGATAGAAAGACTCGAGATGAGCTCAAAAACCCGAAGGATGAGCCATGTTCTCACAATCTGTTGGCGGGAAGCACAACCGAACAGGAGAAAGTCGTCCGCATACTGAAGGGTGGAGAAAGTCTGTAAGTGGGGGAGCGAATGAGGTGTGAGGAAGCCAACAACCGTTGCGTGATGGAAAAACGCAGAAAAGCTCTCAGCAACCAAGTTGAAGAGCAAGGGCGATAACGGGCAACCTTGACGGAGGCCACGCTCGAGACTGAAGAAATCGCCCTGCTTCCCGTTGAAGGAGACCGCAAGTTGGGCCCCAGTGACAAGCGACATGATCCATTGTCTAATTGATGGACCAAAAGCAAGACGCGTGAGGAGGTCAGAAAGGAATTCCCAACTAACCGAGTCAAATGCCTTAGAGATGTCCAACTTAAGGATGAATGAAGGAAGCCGTAGAACCTCATTGGCCAGGACAACCGCGTCCTGCAGACGCCGCCCCTTGACGAAAGCCACCTGGAATGGGTTAATGATAGAAGGCAAGACAGGCGCAAGCCGCAAAAGAGCAACTTAGCAATAATCTTGTAAGGTGTGCCTAGGATAGAGATCGGGCGAAAGTGGGTGACGTCCGTAGGGTTAAGGCGCTTAGGCACCAAGACGCAGGTAGCTTGATTGAATTCCTTCAGAAAAACGGAATTGGAGGCGAACTCATCACAAAACGCAAACACATCCGCGCTACAAACCTCTCAGAACGTACGAAAAAATTCGACAGGAAAACCATCAATGCCGGACGCCTTACCAGAGCTAAGGGCCCAGACAGCGCTCTTGATCTCTTGATGCAAGAAGGGCCGCTCAAGAGAGATCGCACAAGAGACCGAGAGAGGGGAGATGTGAAAATCCGGCAGCGTGGCACGGAAACGAAGAGGTTTGGAGTAGAACTCTCGAAAATGAGTGCTCAGAGCCGGGAGGATGTCATCACCAAGAAAAACCCTGCCCCCGATATTCATGGACTGGAGCAACATCTGACGGCGCCTTTGGGAGGCGGCCAAGTGGAAGAATCTAGAGTTCTGGTCCCCATGCGCAAGCCAACCCAGCCTAGAGCGCTGCTGCCAGTGGATAGATTCCCTATTCCGCCACTCCTGGGTAAGACACTGCAGACAAAGGAGACGAGAAGACTGAACCGCAGAAATATTGTCAGAGGCCTGAAGGGACAGGATCTCCGCATCCCAATCGGCCACCTCCGAAAATTTGCCGCTCCAGAAAAAGCGCTTCCAGGCGATGGCTTCCTTCCTGATCAAGTGTAACTTCCGCGAGAGCCTAAAAGCGGCCCACCTACCATCGACTGCACAAGCCCACTAATTAGGGACGGTAGCCACAAAGGAATCATCGCGGAGCCACCAAAGCTCAAAACGGAACCTGACATGCCCAATACTAGGCCTACCCCGAAGAAGGGTAAGGAGCAGCGGGGCGTGATCAGACAAGTGCCTCGGACCCAGGACCAAGGAGGACGAAGGAAAAGCAGAGAACAACTTTGGCGAGAGGAAGATACGGAGAGAGAGAGAGAGAGAGAGAGAGAGAGAGAGAGAGAGAGAGAGAGAGAGAGAGAGAGATTGATGCGGGATGGAGATCAGGAGATGGCAGGCCATAACGTTTGCAGAATTAGATTTGACAATCCTCCATACATGAGATTGGGGATGGCACTCAACCCCTTTGAAAATGAAGAAGAACACCCCTTAAATTGTCTATAGTTTGTGCACCCCTTAAATTTTAAGGCTTTAAATTCGGGTGAGGTTAAACTAATTTGTGAAGAACAAGGGTTCTGTCTCTTCCTGTCTCGTTTGTGCAGCGGCTTCCATGTGGGGCGAACAGGGATTTTGGCAACGACTCCCGATTCTGCTAGTCTTTAATAAAAGAGTTTCTTGCAGAGACAAATTTCTTCCAATCCGCATCGTCCTTCTTCCCCTCCCGTTCCTTCTCGTTGCGGTCGATTGCTTCAGGTCTACTTCTTGCTCCTTCCTTTCTCTACTTACTTGCGTTGTTTTCATCTGTATTTACTGGTTTCAGCATGCTTTTATTAAGTTGTACATCTATGTTTAAAGTTGTTGCCAAAATCCCTGCAAGTGTTCTCTAATTTTTAACCTGCAAATGTTCTCTAATTTCTCCTAACTGTTCAATTTGTTTGATTTCTGCCTTTTTAGTGGTGATCCAGGGAGCTTACATGTAGAAGAAGTTCTGAATTGCTGTTTTACAATTTAAAGTAAAAGTAAGCAAGTTCAAGAATCCTGTTGTGGGTGAGTATTGACGCCTTTACGTTTTGGTGGTCTGTCAGGTTCAGTGTCTGATGCCTGTTTGCTTTGTATCATTTAATCTGGCCACACGTTTCTGAACTACTGGTGTAGTTATTGAAGAAAACTGACCATTGTCAAGTGCTTGACATTTAGATTGTCTTCTTTCCACCGTCACCGTTTTCTTGTTGCATCTGTGCTAGTCATCTTTGTTATTCCTTGATGTTTTCTTGTTTGGTGGTTGCGTTATCTCATTTTTGTTCTCTTTACTGCCTATACGGTGAGCTGTCTTTGTGAAAGTAACATCTACTTGGCTGGCTGACTATTAATTAGCATCGTTTTGTATTGAAGGAGAATTAACTAACTCATGACTAATGTAGCTTGAGTTTGTTGATATCATGAAAAATCAACGCAAAAAATGCTACTTGGGTTTGATGCATTTGGGCTTGTAGGTTTGGTTGTGAATGAACCAAGTTCCTGATTTCTTCAAGTTGACCTATCCAGAGCACCAACCGTATGGATCCTGTAGCCTGCGATGAATGCAGCTGTAGGATTTTTAACACATTGTTTTGAGACTTCATTGGTTCTCCATGACCATCCACAAGAGGAGACATGGTCTCAGGATTATGTTGTGTGCGCTACAATGACACGATCAAGTTTCACCCAGCATCTCATGTTTGTTACCTTGCAGTACATGAGTAAAAAGTTGACGCAGTAAGCGAAAGAAAAGTATGAAGTGAGATGTGATTGCTTAAGAAATGAGCTAATGCATGAAGATCAAAGCAATTCAGGAGTCTGAAGGATTGATGTCCAACCTGAATGTGCTGCAGGCTTCAAGTTTCTTTTTTTTTTCAGATTGAATATCAGATTGAATATCAGGAGTCTTGTTACTTGGCATTCTATTTTTCAGTTTCTTGAGAGAACACTCGAAGCATGCAGCAATGATTTGGATTCAGCAATCAGAAGCTTGAATAAACTCTGTTTACGAGAGTGCAGTGCAGCTTCTGCTGGGACTTAGGCTGATGTGAAGGCAGGAGTATTTTCTCAGGAATCTGTAGAAGGTATGCTACTTTGATTGTTGACTCTTGGGGTATGATGAGGTGGATAAAATTACAGTGCCTACCAACCTCTTTCTACAGTACTTGCAGTATGGATAGTTGTGATTCTTTAATATTTGATTGCATGTTGATTGCATGTTGCCCAAGTCAGATCGTCAGGAATAAACTCTTGTATCATTGTTGATCTTCATGTTCATTGCATCGCTAGTCGTGGTTTGGTAGATGGTTTATTATTTATCCGTATGTTTAAGAAACCATATCAAAAGATATAAATCTGGAAAAATGTTTACTTATTATCAAACTAAGAATTAATTTTCTGAAAATCTGGAAATATATTTCTTTATCATCAAACACAAAAATATTTTTATGAAAATTAATTTTGTCTATTTTAATTCCTCATCTATTTCGTTCCTTATTATCAAACTAAAAAATAATTGTCTGAAAATCTGAAAATATATTTTTTTTCATCAAACTAAGAAATATATTTCTCAGTTATCACACACACTTCAAAATGAGAATCGAAAAGATTTTTTTTCAAAAAATATATTTTCAAAAATATATTTTCAATTTCAAGTTTTCAATCCATCAAACGCTACCTTAAGAGTAAATATTTAAACATCTATATAGAAAAATGAAATAAAAGCCCACCGTGTGCGCCGCGCCGCCTCCGAAAGTTGGCTTCAATTCGTACAATTTTTTAGAAAACTCTTAACACGACTAGAAGTCACGTCTCAAACATCTCTCCCCTGTCTGTTGTCATTGGGCCATCGCAGGATGCGGCGGTTAAGGTAGGGAGGCAACGCAGCCCCGCGATTTTTCCAAATAGGTGGGCGGTAGCACCAAGGATGCCTTCCTTGGTGTGCTAATCTGCCGGGAGGAAGCATTTCTCCTCGTTGCAGGTACATATCCAGAAGGCCCAAAAGTTTTCAGGATTAGATCGGTTTTCCTTTTGGTTTCTCTTTTCCTATGTGCGGTTTTCATTAAGATTAGGGTATAATTGTGCTTTCCCCCGCGTTGTGATTTTGGGTGTTAATTCTTTCCGGAATTTAGAAAAGAATTCTGATTTTGGTGAATTTCTTTAAGCATTTCCATCAATCTTGTTTAGTGGTCAATGCGTAAATTTTGACCCCTGCTGGTTGTAGTAGATTAGTTAGCAGTTTCGGGTTCTAGGAAACATCTTTTGTTGCTGGAGGTCTTCGTCGAAGTCATTAAAGCTGTTGGATAGTCGATCCTTGAAAATTTTGTTCTCGTTTTCCTTTTTCCCTTTTGATAAATTCCCATTGCTCTGTTGGTTTCCTTATGTGATCCGTATTTGAATTAGGTACGGTTATGGCTTCTAAGGCTTCGTTTCGTTTCGCTTCTCGGTTATTCAGTCGGTCGCTTTTCCGTCTTCCACCTCATCATCAAATCGAAACGGCAGTATTGGATTCGTCTCGTCCGTGGACAGCGGCTCCCTTGTTTGAGTCTTTCCATTTGTCCAGGAATTCTGGATGTTCGAGAAATGGCGCTCGGTTCCTGGCCACTCTTCGTCGCCAACCAGCTCGTCCCCGGACGGTGGACATCGGGGCCAGAGCTAGGCAGCTCCAGAACCGCCGGTTGTGGACCTATGCTCTTACTTTCAGCGGCATTGCTGGATTTGTCATAATAGTCCTCAACAATTTCCAAGATCAGATGATGTTTTATTTGACTCCCACAGATGCTTTGGATAGATTTTCTCTGAATCCTTCGAAGAACAAGTTCAGGCTTGGGGGTTTGGTGCTGGAAGGGAGTGTGGTTCAACCTGCAGAGTCGCCTGAAATGCAATTTGTGATTACCGATCTCGTGACGGATATTTTGGTTAGGTATCAAGGCTCACTACCTGATCTTTTCAGAGAGGGTCACTCAGCTGTTGTTGAGGGATTCATCCGCCCCTTTGATGCAGAGAGTAGAGAGGTGGTGCCATCGAACAAGCCTGCATTAGAGAAAGCAAGAAAAGGGGATTGTTACTTTGATGCTATAGAGGTTCTAGCCAAACATGATGAGAAGTACATGCCAAAGGAAGTGGCTGCTGCAATTGAAAGAAACAAGGCTGCATTGGAGGCAGCTCATTCTGGATTGTCAGATGCTCAACAAAAAGCAACATAAATTTAGTGGGTACTTTAACTACTGAGCTGTGTCGCTCTCACATTTTTGGTCCCATTGTATCCATGTTTCCTTTTTGTTATGATTCTTAATCATTGGAGTTTTACGCCAGTGATTCGACAAAGGATATCGGATTAAGAAGCTCAGGCGGCATTGAGGCTGCCGTTGAGTTTTTTACCTTTTTGTATTGAGATGACTTTTGGCCTCACAGGTTCAGTTTCTGAACCTTTCTAGTTTCATGAGCACCACATTCTTCTGAGTTTGTGTATTATATTAAAAAACCATGCTGAATTATTGGTTGGATGCCAGATGAAGCCAGTGAATAATGAATTTACTTAAATGATGTGAATTGTAGGATTCTACCTTGTGTGTGGGTTCTAATATTGTGAACCTACTTATCTGCATGCTTGATGCAAGCAAACCAAGACATTTTTTATGGCTTAAATTACTCTGTAATGTGTGATTTTCTCTTGTTTTATGTCATGCTGTTAGAGAGAGAGAGAGAGAGAGAGAGAGAGAGAGAGAGAGATAGAGAGAGAGAGATCCTATTTGTGTGAACATAATTGTGCATGTCCAATACCGTGCAATAACATGACTTTATTCTGCCTAACGTACACTGCAGAGGTAGATATTAATTAGATTAATAGTTGGAAACCCTAAGTTATGTCTGTCCTTATGATGTTTTCATCCCCTATGATTTACTTTCTGATATTAGTGATGACATTGTTTAGAGCTTCTCATTGTCAACAATGTGGGCTGGAGAAGAAGCATCTTTGTGAAGAATGTTATGAAAAACATATCTTAAACTGCATCTACAGGGATCTCAGATACGGGTGTATCATATTATAAGTTTCAAAGTTTGTTGAATTGGAAATTGTCAAATGACATTAAAAAATGACCAACCTCAGTTTAATTTTGAAATGGAGAGAACATGTATATGTTTCCAAAGAGATTGGCAAATAATGCATGACGTCGATGTTACAACAATCATAAGCACAAATACACACATGGTACATGTACTAAGGAGGTCCAAGATTGAACTTAAATTGTTGTAAAAAAAAAACGAATAATTCAATCATGTAAAATACTGAGGATGGTGCGTTCAAGTCATGTACCATCTATATTTAATTAAAGGGTTTAATTGTCGTTGTTAAATAAGAAATCCTGAGCAAGTGTTTCAGTAATCTATTTTGGTTATAAAATAAGAAAAAGAAAAACTATTGTCCTTTTCATGGTAGCTTTCAACGTGGGCAAAAGGAAACTATGAGAAAGCCTGTAAATTTTTTATGAAATAGGGAGTTGGATGTAGGCATTCTTGTTACTTAAAAAGGATACCTTATAGTCATCCAGTTGGATCAACTGTAAATATATGAATAAAGAAGAATACTTAATAAGTGGGTCGGGTCTTATAGGCTTTCTGAACCCATATAGCTACTCCCTTACAAAAGGGTATTAGTGAATCTCGAAAATTGACAAACATAAAATAACACATTAAGTTTTACTAGTTGGTTATCTGATAGGGAACAACAAGTGATATGTGATGTATCATTTATGATATAACTATAGGATGTTAATGTATATCTATTCTGTAATATATACCTATGATTGTCATTTATATACGTGTAATAATAGCACTATCTCATCATTGATATAACTATATAATTTTCATATGTATATGTGTAATGGTGCTTATGTCACATTTCAATCATTGGAAACCATATGTTCACATTAGATCTTAGAAAAATGACAACCTAATTGATGTATATATCCACATCAAGCTTATGTGGACGTTTGAGCATCAATGCATACATATATATACACATATGATTTTCATATATGCACAATCGATCAGGGGCAACAATACTTTTGTCACACTTTGATCATTAACAAGCATAAAATAATGCATTCAACTACACCCAGTCAGTTATCTTGGAGGGAACAACACTCAATATGTGCTGGATCATCTATGATATAACCATATGATTATCAATATATATGTGTGTGTATGTGTGTGGTGTAACAACACTATCTCATCTATCATATATACCTATGAATGTCATATATATATATATATATATATATATATATATATATATATATATATATATATATATATATATATATATATATATATATATATATATATATATATATATATATATATATATATATATATATATAATAGAATCATATTATTGTCACATGTATATGTGTAACAACACTACTATCTCATCTATGATGTATACATATGATTGTCATATATATGTGTGTAACAACAATACCATGATATATCCATTTGATTATCATATATTTGTGTGTAACGGTGCTTGTGTCACACTTCCATAATTGAAAACCATATGTTCACATTAGATCTTAGAAAAAGGACAACTTAATTAACGTTTGAGCATAAAATAACACATTTGGCTATACTAGTTTGTTATATGAGAGGGAACAACATGCGATACTATCGCCTGTTATTTTTGACATCCATTCGGCAGCATTAAATGAACACAAAAATTAACATATTGTGATAATACACTCTAATAAAATCATGTTTACAAGGATGTGATAAGCACTAAAAAAAAAACGAAAATGTTTTTTTATTGCTTATTGGTTGCTTATCTCACATGCATTCGGCTGAGAGGGAACAACACACGATATGTATTGTCACTTGTTGTTTCTGATACCCCTTTGACTGCATTTAATGAAGCCCTTGTTGTTTCTAATACCCACTTGGATGCATTTATTGAAGCTGTCAATTGTTGCCATTGCATTAGTCGATAACACACAACATTCCATTCAAGCAACATTCCTCTGCACTATTGCATGTTCATTAGCAACACAAAAAATAGAATGTGATATGTACTATCACATGCAGGTATATTAAATGTGTCATGATGGGAATAATTTGAACTATATTTATAGATATAGGAGAGGTAGCAGGTAATAACTCGTTTCAGAAGGTGATGGCAATGAAGAAGGAGAAACGTAATTTGTTCAGTGATTCAGAACGTGATGGCAATGAAGGAGAAACGTAATTTGTTCAGTGATGATATACATGGGATCGTTCATGAGCTCAACCCAAAGGATTGAATTAGCAATATCGTATGTACTATCTCCTTAACACTACTGTTAGGGAATATGGTAGGTGGATCATCTATATTGTTTGTCTTTTAGTCACAGGTTTTTCAAGATGCAATGGACTTAAACAAACATTGTGAATGAAAAGCGTTGCATTCTCAGTCCTATTGTCATGGTAGTTTAGTTTTTTGAAATATATTTATAACTTGCTTAACCTACATCATTTTTTATGTTCTTCTATCATATTGTACGGAGTGTAGTCCGTGAAAGCCCTTCGATTCTGGTTTCATGCATGCTAAAAATATGCTTCCCGAACCTCTACTGAACTAGTTTGAAGTGGTGATGCTTCCAATCTTGTGGGAAGAGTGCCATCATTGGGTATTATGTATTCTCGACATGCAAAATGAAGCTTGCTTTAATACAATTCAATGCAAATGCATGGACAAATACTCTATGATTTGTGGTTCGTGAAAGAATTCTTATGGAGTCTCAGCATAATCACCATGATTCAATAGTGCTTTTTCCATAGGAAGGAAACTCTCCACCAAAACAACTATTATGATTGCGGTGTTTTTGTCATCAAATGCATAGAAGTAGTTTACAATGGCAGTGGACATGCTTTTTCATAGGATAGCATACCACATCTCAGAAAACAGCTATGTGACGCCTTGGTGGAGTACGTTAGAACACGGGCCACACGAAGAAGGTCAAACCCGACAAAGAAGAAGTAAACAGAGACAGATTGCGATAATAAACAACAAGATTGTTGTACGAGAACATGAAATAACTACTCAGACAAAATATATTGTGATAACAGAAGTGCAAAATTCATTATATGAGAACCCGATAAGTATTCAGAAAAATTTAATGTACCAACGACACTTGTATGGACTTGTTTTACGATAAAAAGGTGTTTACTAAGAGGCAATAAGCATCCCCACAAAAAAAATTGCAGTAATGCTACTATATAATTCATTATATGATACACTCAAATAAAATCGTGTTTACAAGGACGCAATAAACACTCGAAAAAATTTAATGCGACAATTGTATGTACTTGTTTTACGATAACAAGGTTTACGATAAAAAGGTGTTTACTAAGAGGCGAAAAGCAGCCAGACAAAACAAATTGTGATAACGCAACTGCAGGATTCGTTATACAACACACTCATGTAAAATTACCAGAACGCAAAAAGCACTCAAAAATTTTAATGCAACAACGATACTGTATGGACTTGTTTTATGATAAAAGGGTGCTTACTAAGAGGCGTTAAGCAGTTAGTTAAAAAGGGCATTGAGATACCACTACCCGCAAAAGACTATCTCTGAGGCTGCTTATAGCCCAGGTCCAATACCTATGTTTGGCTGAGACCGACTCCTCAGGTGCGGATAACACTATTGTAGGATTCGTTATAGGATACATTCAAGTAAAATTGTATTTACAAGGACGCGATAGGCACTCTCAAAAATTTAGTAATTACTAAAAGGCGATAAGCAGTCAGACAAAACAAATTACGATAACACTACTACATGATTCACTATATGATACACTCAAATAAAATCGTGTTTACAAGGATGTGATAAACATTCTGAAAAATTTAGTGTGGTAACGACATTGTATGGATTTATTTTACGATATAAAGGTGCTTACTAAGAGGCAATACACAGTCAAACAAAACAAATTGCATAACATTGCTACATGATTCGTTATATGATACACTCAAATAAAATCGTGTTTACAAAGCACTCGAAAAAACTTAATGCAACAACGACACTATATGATGGACTTGTTTTACAATAAAAGGTGTTTACTAAGAGGCGATAGCAGTTGGACAAAACAAATTGCGATAACACAATTGTAGGATTTATGATACGCTCGTGTAAAATCATGTTTAGAAGGATGCGATTAAGCACATAGAAAAAATTAATGTGACAACGACACTGTATGGACTTGCTTTACGATAAAAAGACGCTTATTGGGCCTTCCTCCTAAATAAAATGCTCTCGGCAATGGTTGAGAGAAGATGCATTCGACATGAGGGTTGTTAACCAAGAGTATACAACAACGACACGACATGTGGAAGGTAGGGCATGGTGTGGACGAGCGGTGGTCTATCAAGGGACTTGGCCCTAAGCGTACGACTGCTAGGGTTGCAGCTGCATACGGTCTCAACTATGTTGAAACATCAGTCTTGTTGGGTTAAGGCTGGTGTGGTTCGGATGCATAGCATATTGCAAGAGCAAACTTTATCTTGTTGGGATTGCTTCCTTCCATCAAGTTTCCTATCTCTACTGTATAGTAGCATGTTTTAAGTGCTTGCTTGTCCAAGGAGAGCTAGGCCACTTGAAGTTGTGGGAGAGGGATCTCACTGGGATTGCTTCCTTGTGTCAAGTTGGTTGTCATCTACTCATTCTTCCTTCCACTAAGGATTGCTCATCTAGATGTGATTTGTTCGATGAAGACCATGGAAAAGAGCTGATTGGATAAGCAAAATGACAATGTCTTTGGGTGTTAAAACCTACTTACCGGCAACCACAAAGGCGAAGAGGATCTGATTCCATCATACTCTATCCACTTGGAATGCTGACTTAAAAGGATGCCTTAGAGGTTGTGGTTGTTTGATTACTGTTCCATAGAACAAGATAGGTAGGATGTCTTGCCCACCACACCACAGTCCTATTCACTTGGACAGGACAGTTCTTTGTCCATCGTTGGTGGATTCATGGACATAACACTGTGTTTATTCTGTCCAGCGTTTGTTTTGCGTGAGACATATTTGACTGTTCAGTTTGATGTTTGTTTCGTGTTTTGTTGTTATGTTTGGCATTTGCGTCTCATGACGTATGTTCTATCTATTTTTTCTACTATTGGTAAACAATACCATTCTATTTACCTGTGTTGCATGTTCTATCCATTGTTTGTTAATGATGTCATAGAAGACCATAGTTATCAATTCTTTATAAATGATGTCATCCACACTTTTTCTTTGCATCTTGGCTTGACAATACAATGATAAAACACTTCAATTCAATGTCAAAGCTGCTCTCTCTCTCTCTCTCTCTCTCTCTATATATATATATATATATATATATATATATATATATATATATATATATATATATATATATATATATATATATATATATATATATATATATATAGAGAGAGAGAGAGAGAGAGAGAGAGAGAGAGAGAGTAATAAAAAAAGAATTAAGATAGTTGGGTCAGTTTGGAGATGGGTACTATGGGTGGACGCTATTCATTGTCTCACTAAACTATGCAAACAACCACACAAAACTATCTATCACATGGTCATAAGGGAAAACATCACCAAATATGCAGCTTTGCACATGATGGTTAACACACACAAACTGTGCAAAGGGCAATTGGTGAGTGTTTGTCTTCTTTGTAGTGTCAAATAAAAGAAAATCACTGAAGCACTCTTAGTCTAGTCGTGAATAACCATCCAGCCTAAACATCTTTGTTATGTACTCATCCTCATCCAATTGAAGTACAATATAAAAGCTGAGGTAAGTGCTCGCCTTCTTCTAGAGATAGCCTACAACGTCATGTACTTCACCATTTTTCACATCACTCTTTTTCCTTCTTTGAAGGTAGTTCATTAGGTCTGAAGGTGCGAAAGGTATATTCTCGCATCCACCATCCAACTTGCTAATGTAATTGTAAGCCTACTTTAGAGCCATACCAGCATCAAACACTAAGACTCTTCTATTGAACATTGGTAGGATGTCAAATGCATCTTGTGTCACCTCAAGCACACTCTTAGTCATGGCATTTTCATTCAACCATCTAAAAATTCATGTTTGCAAGCCTATAGCGACGCAAATTGGGCAAAAAAAAATGTTGATGTAAACAATCAACATGAGGATATGCAGTTCTTCTTGGACATAATGTTCTTACCTGGAGCTCCAAAAAGCAATTTATTGTTGCTAGATCCAACTTCAAAGCAGAGTACTGAGCAATCTCTAATGCCCCGTTGGAGCTTATCTAGGTATACCATACCTCTTTAAAGAACTACATGTCCCATTTAATTATCCTACATTGTGGTGCGACAACAATAACTGCAATATATATTGGAACATCCTATTTTTCAACAATGAAGTTAGCATGTTGAGGTAGACATACATTTCTTTCTAGACCAAATTGCTAAAGGTCAACTTCAAGTTCGCCACATTGCTTCCTCCAACCAACTTGTAGATATCTTCACTATGACTCTTCTATTCAATGGTATGAAGGTCTCAGATCCAAACTTCGGGTTTTGAGGGGGATATTAGATCTATATCTGGATATGGATACAAAGCAGCGAACATAGAAAAAGATGATAAAGGCGAAAATACTTTTGAGGAAAAATGTAAGGGCAATAATTCTGGTAAAGCTGATCAGGCATAGATCACGAAGAATCAAATGGAGCCTAAAATCATGGCTTGCTAAGTCAGTGTACATAAAGATAGCAAGTCTGGTGCAAAATTTATTAAGCAATATATTGGTAATACTTGTAATAGTAAAGAAAATAAATCTGTTCTAGCACCATGTAACAAACAAGGAATTAAATCTCTCTCTGTGTGGCATTGGTTGGGTAAGGAGAAAAAACTCACACCTCTTCTTGTGGGTGTATGTAGGTTTTTGTTGAACCACCTGCAAAGCAAACACAACCAATGCTGGTTTCTGAGAGAAGACATAAACAATTTTTATACGACACCAGGGGCGGAGCCAGAATTTTCTTCAGGGGTGGGCCGACAGTCCAACCTTTGGATCCGGGTAGGGCCAAATTGAATTCAAATCCAAAAAATACATGACGCAATTAAAAAATTATACTTTTTTCAATGTAATTTTTTTTTTCATTGCCCAGGGTGGGGAGACACGAATCTGAGTGGTTGAACACTGAACACCGAACACACGCCAATCCTCCAAAAGCTTCAGAAAAATACCATTTCAACCAAATCATTCTTTCTCCACTCTCTGAAACGGTAATGCTTGTTCTGGTATTTATATCCGGAAAAAAGACTTCCTTTCTCAAGAAACTCAATTTGACAACAACATTAGGAGGAAGAATAATTCAAGTTTTTTTTTTCTCAGCTTAGTTAATGCTACACTTTCGCTCAAGAACCCCCGTAGAACTTCATATAACAAGCAAAGTTAGGTAGTATTCATGGTCTTTCTGTAACGAAAGTCCATTTTCATTAATGTATCAGTTGGTTTACTTTTACCGGTTTAATTTGCAGTTCATAGCGATTCCTTGTACACTCTAAACAAGGTCACCATTCATTTTGAACTGCCATAAACCAAAGCCAGAGATCAACTAGAAGAATATCAGCTCAGGAATGAAACAAAACATCCGCAAACCCACAAACATCAAGAGTTCATCAAGTAAACTGACCAAAACAAAAGGCTCCAGGTAGGAATTCCACGCACCCAAAACAGGTAAGACCAACTACCAGAATTCAACGACGGCAGCGAGTAGAGAGAGAGAGAGAGAAACTGTAGAAAGACAAACAATGAAACAAAGAGGGAGATGGGTAGCGACTCAGAGGTCATACCTGTTTGTTGGTGTTTCCACCGGAAAAGAAACAAGAGATCCTGGGTTTGCATTTGCACCTCTCCTTCAATCTAAACCAGTGGAGCTCTCTATTCGGGCACACAGTTAACGGCAAGACAAGTTTTTAGCATCATAAAATATAAAAAAAGGTCATCTGGCGTATGAATGATGGCCGGCTGATTTCAATTTCACACTATCAGCCAGCCGGCTAAGCCTGATGATCTTTTTTTAAAAAAAAAAAAAAAATATTTTTGTGACGCTCAAAACTGTTTGTAAATAGTGCATTTTGTGACTAAAAACTATGTCATTCATCCATTTGATCCCTTAAAAGCATGCAGCCCGACAAGACATCGTACTCCATATAATGAGGAGCTGGATGAATGGCCAAATGAATCCAAAATTCCCACGTATATGAACGTATAGGAGCTAAATTTGTACATGTACACATCAGGTTGCGTGTTGGAGAGATTTGGATGACCAGATAAATTCATTATATATATATATATATATATATATATATATATATATACAATGAAGTTTGCCTTGCCAGGTGCAAATCTTCCGCCTGTGGATGTTACAAAAACGCTCCATTCAACGATGTTACCAAACCCTCCATTCTTTTGAACGATATTTTACAGATAATAACAAGAACGTTAAAATTCTCTGGTCGAAATCGTACTTTAGGCAGCCGATTAAATTATGAAGGCAGTGGGGTGTCTTGTTGGGGAAGAGGGAGGATCACATGCCATCACGCCCCTCCCTCGTTTGACGGTGTTTATTTCCCTGGTCAGGATAATTTCTGGTGGAGTCTTTTGGCGAACGATGAAAATTGAGGCGTTGGCGTTTTCCTTTCTGTGGTTTCCCTTCAGGTCACCTCCCTCTGATTATTAGGGTTTTCCTGGATTGGATTCGGTAGGGAAGATTTTCAGTCGAGGAGGCATCGAGTCAAACCTCATTTCTTTGGTCGCTTTTGGGATATCTCTTGATTTATTAATTGAGATGATTCGGTGCCATCGACGGCCCCAGAGAGACAGCGAGTTGGTAACGTTTATTCTTCCCTTTCGTTGCTTTCGGAGTTCTAGTCTCTCTGGAGATGATTCGCTGCCATCGATGCCCCTGCAGAAACAGAGAGCTGGTAGCGTCTTTTCTTTTCCGTAGCTTCTGGGGCTCTAATCTCTCTGTTTCATGGAGGGGACGCCCTTTTTGGACGGTGGTAGGGAAGGACTTGGCGTTAAGCTGTTGACCATTACCTTGGATCGAAAAGAGCGATGATTCTGGGATCGGATCAGAGCAACTCGTCCGATGGATGCCGGCATTTCTCCATTCGGTGAGTCCTTTTTGGGGTTGGTTACAACTGGAAAATGAGGGAAGGTGGCAAGTCTTTCTTTTATCGCGGATATGATATTGGTGTTTTTCATGGTTTTTGTGGTCTTGCTTCTCAGCTTTGTGAAGGACCCAACGTGTACAAGTTCATCCATTGTTGTTAATATTCATACGTATATGTTGGTTTACTAGTTGCTATGTCTGTTTTGGTCATTGGTTTTTTGTTTTTCCGGTTGGTTTACATACGCTATCTTGCTGCTACACGAGTTTGTTCTTCTATTTCCCACCTGACAATTCAGAGCATTTTATATTTTGGAGGCATATTTTTTTAGCCATGTGCTTTTGCTCTCTTCTAATGTCTTATTCCTTTTGAAGCTTGATCGCTTAGTGGTAGTTGAACTTCTTGCATACGGATGAGGTTTTAAACCGAATCACTGTCGATAGAAGAAAAGGTAACTACAGCTGTCTCTGGTTCTTACGCCCTTCTGGATGGAATACCAAAAAAAAAAAAAAAAAAGAAAAAAAAAAGAGAGAAAAGTTGACTCCTCGAAAGGTATACTGCCACTAGAGATGCAGGCATCACTGCCATTAGAGATGCCAACTTTTCCATAGCTAGTACTGAACATTGAGGAAATCCATATGATTTTGTTACATTCATGGGCTGGTAGCAGCAGAAGTATACCTTGGGTGTTAAAATGCACGATCAACCGCATCCCTTAACTTCATCTTAGATGAGGCGCTAGTTTTAGTAGCATTCGCCATTCACGTATGGACTAATTACCTGCTCCAATACTCTTGCTGTTTTTCAGCCAGAATTTTATGTGTTACCATAAAGCGTCCTGGACCACGAAGTTTTATCAAGGATCGTGTTTTGACTGAAGCAAGTTTAAGTTTCAAATACGCTCATGTTTGGAAGTGAACCTTAGAGTCTCTTAAATGGCAAAACTAGCAATGACTTCATTGTGTTGATGTGTTGAAAATTGATTAGTATAAGCTATGCCCTTCCAAATTTATATTTATAATGCCTGTTATTACCCTTTCCTTGTGGAAAAAATTGAATTTCATTGCCTGTGTTAACATTTTCCTTTGAATTGAGATTGTTTGTCACATGTGAACCAAATCATCTGATTGTCACGTAGTAACATACAGGCTTATAGCCTGTGTAACATGTGCAATGGTCGATGCTATAAAACTGCCCGTAACTTTCAATGAGAAAATAATGAAAGGAAGGAAGCAAAGATCCATCATTATGTTATCAGCATACAATATGCCTTCCATAGACAGATCTTGAGAAGTGTCTATAACAAATTGCAAAATTAGAACAGGGTTTTTAGATTTATTGCCATTTATCTTTATTGTTATTGGCAAAAAAAAAAATCTAAATAAGAAACTATGTTTGTTGATAGTTTTGTTAAAGGGATGAACAAGACGCATGGAAACTACCAACAAAAGAGAGAAAAAGGTTGATGGGATACATTGAGTTTCATTCTTGTATATGTGCAATAAGAGATTACAAAGATTAAATAGGTTTACAGGTTACATGTATTGACCCCTAAAATCTCTTTGCCAGTCCACATGCATGTGAGCTAGGGAAGTCCAACCGGTAAGTTGTAAAAGCTGAGTGGCTTGTTCATGACGTCGATTAGCACTGAAGCAGATGCCATCCTATGGATGCCTGATTTTCTTTATCTTGTTTTGGTAGGCTTGTTAACATGCCTTTTTGATGCCACCCTCAGTGCACAGGCTATCAACAAGGTTTGCATAGGAATTATGACCATGGAAAGCCTATGTGGAACAAAGGTTGTCCCAAAAGGATGGGCACAGTAAGAAGAGGAATAGCTTTTTGTTTGCTAGGGAACAAGAAGAATGTCGTTAACCAAACTAATGGCCTCATTTTGTCAAGTATACCTTATATATCTATTTTACCCTTTTGGAAGTTTTTGTAGCAAATTCCTCTTTGCAATTAATACTGTTTGGTAAAGCAAATGCCATGCTATTTTATTAGATTTTGTAAGCTAACCCATGGTGCACACCTATAGTAGCATTTCCTGTGATGATGCAGCATAGATGATGCATAGCAACCAATTGAAGTTGACTATTTAAAATACTGAAGTAGGGTAAGAAGCAATGGCACATTATTTATAGATACAAAAGTTCTAAGGAGCTAGAAAGCACAAAACAAAATTACTTTAGCAATAAAAAAACTCAATAAACGTGAAATACATATTCTTAAACATAATCACATGAGTTCCTACTTCATAGTTCCTTTTGGAGCATCATAAAGTCACATGTGGACAAAGTTCCAACCTGAATGAGATCAGAAGTTGGTACAATGTAAGTTCAATAGGCAGCCACCACTTAAAATTTGTAATGGGAGGTGAAGTTGCTTGGAAGAAAAATAGGACTAAGACTGGAAGTAGTGTGTGAAGCATGTGAACTTAGAAGCAAGGGAAGCTGAAGAACTTTTGAAGTGCTTCAGGAGCTGGAAATTTGAGCATGTCTGAAACTTGGTTGCTTATCTGGTCAACACTCTTCAAAGGACATCAACTTCTTAATAAGAGCATTGAATTTTTCCCTAAAGGTCAAAGCATTAATGTGATTGTTGAAGTTTCTAATAGAACTATGTCGTCTACCTCAATTTGGTTGTGGGATAAATCTTCAATAATGAGATACATTTTCCACCTATATTGTGAAATATTAAGGACGACAGTTTGCTTATTAAATGCTCCATATGAGGTTCTTGCTTCCTGCTTTATAGAACTTTTATTGTTATCATACTTTTATACCTTAATGCATGATTATATCTTGTCTCATAATTATATTTCCGCTTATTTTAGTTCTGCTATGAGCATATAATCAACAATGGGTACGTTCTTCTTATTGATGTCATGATGTAATTTGTATCTGTTGCATGTACAACCATATTATAGTTATGATCTCTTCTAATTATTTGTCATTTATGAGCAGTGGATATGTTGGAGAAATTCGTAGATTGAACAGGAAGATTTGTTGGCCTTTTGCTGTATATGATAATAAGGATAATCTTGATAAAGAAACTGAAAGACTACCCCCTCTATCTGTTCCAAAGTTTAAGTGGTGGTGTTGCCAAAAGTGTTCAGGATGCACTGGCATTTGTCTGGATGATCCAAAAGGAGATATCCTTGAAGGCACTTGTGACTACAATGTAAAAGCCTGCGCAATGCACATTGAACTAAAAATTGAACATGTTTCTGTTGATAACAGAGAAGAATATTCTAGGCCTTCTAACTATGAGAGTGGCTGCAAAAATTTACTACCCATAAGTACCACCAGTGGAATAAGAAAAGATGAAGGTCATGAGCATTGTGTTAGTGAAAAAAAATTGGAGAGCTTGGTATCATCAACTACTGCTGCTACTGCAATTGAGAGTGTTCATCTCTCAGATTGCTATGCTAATGCAGAAGGTCAGGAAGCTACTGAGACAAGGAATGAAGAATTCACAAATGCTTTAGGTGTTAAAGCATCGGAAAGAAAAGAGAAGACCAGAAAAAAGGTTGCAAAAAGATTGGTTGATAGGAAACAAGATGAACTTGGCCAGTGCAAGCCTGTGCCAGACAGCAAGTCGGAAAACGACCTATCATCTAAACTGGCTTTTCAAGAATTTTCAAGTAGAGGTCTTGATAAATGTAGTAATTTTGATTCAGACATTCAAAAATCTTTAGGTCACATTAAATGTGGCTGTGATCAGGAAAAGAATTTAGAGTTGAGCAGGAAGAATGTCCCAGGTAAAGGGAAGAAGAATGCGAAAATAGACATAGATCATAACAAGCATCGTTTGTGTGCTGGACACAAAGATGGTCAGGATGCTGGATCAGGTTCTGTAGTGGCTGAGATTTGCTACCTGAACTTGGGTTCAAGTGATTGTGATTCTTCTGGAGATGATTATTGCCTGGATAAAAGCAAAATTTTCAGTCTGCATAATGTAGACTGTCAAATGCAAGGGCATCTGAGTCTGGAAAATTGTGGAAGCCGGCATTCCAATGACCAATTTTGTTTGGACGAAACTGCATGTAGGAGAACTCAAAAGACACGCCTGCTGTCAGATATTATAAATGAATGTGATATGTTGGCAGCGATGGAAAGAGCTTCTGTTTCAAAGAGAATTGCAGCCATGGGAAGCCTCAAGGAAAGGATTATTCTGGTGAAAACATCTTCTGAGGGTTCTCCTACTAAAAGCCATGTGGCACCACATGAAGAATTTACAGAGTCCAATGAGATGAATAACAAGGCAGCAAGCCACATTATGGTTTCTGATTCCACATTTGGTTCTTCCCAGGTATTACTAATAGTTCACAACTCTGCGGTTTTATCTTCTGTATCAATTAAGATTTGGCTTCAACGTCTTGTACAGTATATTTGTTAATGAATACTCATGTAGGATGTGATCCGATAGTCAGTTGTGTAATCGCCACATGTATGTATTGAATATGTGCATGGGATTTTACAAGACAATGTTAAGAGGTGGTGATATAAATTTAGGTTAGTCATAAAACTTAGAAATGCTTCCTGTGACATTTAGAAACAGATATTGGTTCGTGGATACATAAAAAAAGCTTCTACAAGTATTGACATGTTGCAGTTCATGCACTTGGTCCAACCTACAAATATAGACAATTGGATCCTTGTTGACCATTCGGTCCCGAAAATGCCTAAAAAGAGAAAACTACTAAGCTTATGAAGGGTGAGAGTTGTGATGATTTTTAATCTATTATGGAGATT
Source organism: Nymphaea thermarum (assembly GCA_011799765.1). NCBI lineage: Eukaryota > Viridiplantae > Streptophyta > Magnoliopsida > Nymphaeales > Nymphaeaceae > Nymphaea > Nymphaea thermarum. The sequence continues at coordinate 79,220 of JAANDH010000632.1, read as the reverse complement.
GATAAATGCAATGCCTTTTAATTTCTGCACCATCACAATTATGGATAGGGCGACATGGGAGTAACTGCACTCAATCAGTGATGTGTAAATGTCTTTGGTGCAAATCCTTGAACAATTTCAAACTATTTTAACTAGTGACCTTTATGTAATAAATCTCAAAATACAAATTGTAGAAACATTCACTGATAGAATTTTGTATTATTGAAAGATTAATGAGCTTAGGAACAAAGTCTCGATTGTTCTTGTATAGGTTCCACTATGTCTGCGAAAGTTGTGGGAAGTCTGATACACATGTTAATAACTTAATCATCCATGTGGCATTGACATATTTCTAAGAGAAAAGTATTTTGTGTTATATTTGATAAAAGATGATTGTACTCGTATGCAATTTTATATGCTTGTCAAACGTTTAGAATCTCGGTAGATTTTGAACTTTGCACTGTTATAGTAGATCAACTGTCATAGAGTCTTCCTCATGTGTTGGTTACCTTGAATATGGAAAATGATATATAAAAAGCTTCCTTTAGGATAGATGTTGTTATGGGTTATCCTATGGTTCACATGATTGTATGAAGTGTACCTGTCAAACTTTGAAGTATATGCTCTGATTTCCTTGCTAAATAGATGAAAGTTTCACAGTAGGTCATCATTATCTATCTCTTACTTTTTTAATGTGTCAAATATTTATTTTAATGTAGTCATCCCCACTTTGCAATTATTTGTAATGCATACTTGAATAAGAAATGCCTTCTTGTTTGCTCACTGAAAAAGTCTCTGTTTAATAGTTGGCAACTGACTTCTCTATTCCAGGATTCATTGTGTTCATCTTCAAACAAATATGAGGAGAGAACCAAAGTTCAAGGGTGTCTTGAAGTCCACGAGAAGGCAAATAATTGTGCTACTGAAGTTCCTGGAGATGAGCAAAAGGACTCAGAAACTACTATTGATGAAATTCCAATGGACATTGTGGAACTTATGGCAAAAAACCAGCATGAGAGACGCCTTTTTCATGCTGCTGAACATAAAATCATGAATCAGTTGATAGATACCCATTCAAAGAGGGCTCCAAGCATAATGGACATTACTGCTGTCCTCGAAAATGATGTTGCATCTTTGTTAGATGAGGATGTCTCTTTCAGTCAAAATCTAGAATATACTAATGCAAGAGATAAAATGTTTACTGATACAAGAGATAATGTGTTCACATGTGCAAGAAAAGCAACTGAAAATGAAAGTGGTCAAATGGGCTTGAGTTCTGTTATAAACAGGACAGATCATATGAGTGCATGCAAAAGGAAACTGCCTCCTTCTACCACTGACCTTTCTAGAGAATCATGTTTTCCTGTTAGTGATCATTACATGCAGAACTTTATACAAGAATCTGGTTGGAACAAAGAGGCAACGGGATGCAGATGGTTCCCAGCTTCCATACAGTCTGCACAAGAATATGATATGCTTCACTTAGCTCCAATGCAGCCTTCAATGTCAATGCATGAGTCACCTGTGGGAATGCAGTCTACCCAGACGATGAAATTTGAATCTCATTGCTGTAGCAGAGATTCGGATTATCTAGAGTCAGTTGTTATTGCAAAAGGAAGTGGACAGATGATTGATCCTGGGATTCTTGACATGAAAGGAATGAACTCAAGAGCTGCTCCTTACCTCCAAAACAGGAAGGAGATGGTCGTCTCCAAAACCCCTGAAAAAATCTATCCATTTCCTTGGAGGAACAATGAAGTTGATTATCATCCAAAAGACATGCTTGTCTCAGATCTTTACAAGAATGAGGCTATCTCAGCTGGGAATTTACTGAGGTTAGTGAACAGGGACACGCTATCTAGCGCGTCGGACAAGTCTTGTGATGAAAGCAAGGCATGCCTCATGAACAAGTCTCAGTCTTTCTATAATAATCAATCAAATGTATCTGTTGCTCCAGTGGGTTATGTAAGCAATATTAGTGAGACTTCTCTGCATCCAATGACGCCAGAAGGCTGTGATCTTAATTTTCCATTAAGAAGCATAGGCAGGCTACTGAGTCCACTTACTGATGTCAGTGGTGGATGCTCGTTGCAAAAGGACAGACCTCTGGGCCCTGACAATTGCAAAATGCCCTTTTGTTCTATGGGTCACTTTTCCTCCAAGGTTTCTCTTATGATGCACAAAGTGATGTCTTCTTATCCTAGCCCTCGGGAATGTGATCAGGAATGCTTTTCGGGGTCTCATAAATCTGCACTAATCCATTGCTTTGATAAGAAGTCTCAGTGTGCTTGGGATTCCGTTGACATCTCCAGGCATTCCCAGAAAAGGGATCAGTTGTCCCCTTTCCGTCCAATTGAAATATGTAGTGAGAAGGATGCAAAGCCTCAATTTGGGGCAAGTGACACCATGATGGAGATTTGCACTCTGAATAGAAATCCTGCTGAGATCAGCATGTACGAGGAAGAAGATGGCAGTTCTATTGTTGAGCCTGAATTTCAAAAATCAAGCAACAGATATTGGAAGCGACAAAAAACTGTGAAGCTTGCTGCAATAAAAGCAAATATCTAATATGCTGCTGAGTCATGTCGCATGTGTTCCATTAGATTTTAGTGAAAACCGATCTGAAGCTACGGTAAAGAGTATTGGACTATCTTTGGGCTTTGGACAGTTGTTGCTGGCAAGTCTCTGAGCTCAAAGGTAACGGCTCAGTTGTGGGTTTCTGATACCATACCGAAGTCTAATGCTATCAGAAACAAAGGTTGTCAATTGAAATGCTGCAACAGCACAATAACATGCTAAAGAATGGGTCTCCTGGTGAACGGGGAATATCAATATAATTTTAAAAACCTCAGAGTCTTGTAATTTTAAAGCCTCAGAAAGTTCAGTTACCATTAGTGCGTCAATAAAGGTATGTACATCGCTTGTTGAATATAAAGAGGGTGAAACATCTGGTCTGTTGCTCGAGAGCTGGTTTCATCATGTGGGTTGTACACAGGTTCTGTATTTGTTGAAAATGGCATGATCATACATTTAAAGTTACATGATTGGGGTGGTGATTGTTACGATACTTTGGCAAAAAAAGGAAACAAGATATGTAGGAAAACTTTCCATAGTACAGGAAATTTTTTCCTCTACCGTCAATTGTTGGTTTTCTTTTCCTTGTATCTTTCTTCGTTGATGTTTTCAAAGCTTGTATGTATTTGTGAAAGTTCAAGGCTATTCAGCTGTTACCTTTGTAAGGAGCTGACGGATAGTTTGACTTGCTTAAGATATTTGTGCATGAGTTATGTAAGTCCGTTTCCACTATGTTGTTTCGTTGTAATGCATAAAAGTTCCAAGTGCGCCTCGGAATCGAATCATTGGTTCCTTATCTTTTTTATTTTAATAAATTTTTGGTATGTTGAAGGCAATAGTAGATAGCAACCTTAGTTGCCATTTGCCAATAAGTAGACAATAGAGTTGTAGAGTTAAAGGTGTTGGTGTAGTGAGATGTTTCTTGTCTGTCTGACCGATGGTCATGGTTCTGATAACTTTGGCACCACTCTTTTCGTAAGCTAAGCTGGGGGATAAGGCCTACACCTGCTACTCTCATGAAGGTTTTAAGGTCCGGTTCCTTTTAAAATCTTGGAAAAATAGATAATGTGTGCACTTCCTTCAAAATATGCTGTCTTTTTTTCTTTGTAGGCGGATTCTCCAGATAATATTCTGTTTCCAATTTCCTTCTCTTATTTTTGAACGAAACCATGGCCTAAATCCTCTTGAAAGAAGTGGTATAACTTAAACTGCCAGAATCAGGTGTGCCCGCTTTTTTAATATTCCAACACATCGCAACTCGACGAACTTACGCATCTTCCTGGTTCCACATGAACATCAAATGAACTGGCATTTGATTGATTCCCTTGAGAAGCCTCTATGTTGTCAAAGCATGAATTCGTTGGTTTTGGAAAAAAAAAAAAAAAAAAAAAAAAAAAAA
>JAANDH010000632.1:0-75168 GCA_011799765.1 Nymphaea thermarum | reverse complement strand
ACGTGATCGAATTAGTTGTGTGTGTGTGCGTGATCTCATGATCTCTGCAATTCAGCGGTCTTTGTCCTCTTTCGCACAATTACATGATAAGATATTTTAGTGCGCTCTAAATGATGATTCTTGTATTCCAACAAGAAATTCGGAGAAGGCATTCATAATAAGCTGTTCATCCTTCGGGTAACATCTTAACAGCAAAATACTTGTTGAATTTTCAACCCATTTTCCTCGGGTTCATCACTGGTCTGAAACAGAAAGGAAACTTGATCGAATTAGTTGTGTGTGTGTGTGTGATCTCATGATCTCTGCAACTCAGCGGTCTTTGTCCTCTTTCGCACCAATTACATAAGATATTTTAGTGCGCTCTAAATGATGATTCTTGTATCCCAAGAAGAAATTCGGGGAAGGCATTCATAATAAGCTGTTCATCCTTCGGGTAACATCTTAACAGCAAAAGACTTGTTGAATTTTCAACCCATTTTCCTCGGGTTCATCTCTGGTCTGAAACAGAAAGGAAACTTGAAAAACTCCTGAAATATTCGTGTGGACGATTTACCATCGTGAAGTTTAATTTTTTAAGTAAAGCCTTAAAATGTACTCTAATATGCACCAGTCACCACGAAAAGCACAAATAGCAACCTCAGAATAACATAATTATCCGAACCGAGTATAAATTAAGCAAAATACAGCCTCTCTGGGAATCATTTAATACGACACCACTTCCAAAAGTTATGAAGCAAAAACAAGCAGAATAGAAGATCTTCCCACGCCTCTTCCAGCAAGCTCTCTCTGCTGCCAAAGTAAGCAGTAAACAATGTTCGACGACTAACGGTCAAGGAACATCGGTAGATCATGACAGCCGCACTACTTGGGCTCATGTAAAGTACTTTTTTAATTAATTTATTTATAAGTTTTGACAATTGGAGGATATCAGTGGTGGAAAATCTCATGAGAACCGGATAGAGAAGCCTTTATCAGTCTGAGCGAAGTCCATGCCACCAAAGTCCTCAAAATCTGAGTCGGCACCCAAATTTTTCCAGGCTTGGTCATCCCAATCATTTGCTGAGTTCTCCTGTGTGCTGCGCGTAGATGGCACCTTCAATTTGCTTACAGGAACAGCCAACGGTTCTTCATTGAAATAGTTATCATCCATTAATTCTAAAGCAGTAGCTCTTGCCATTGGGTCATAGCGAACGAGCCTCTCGACTAGAGAAACTTCTGATTGAGAACGGTTAGGCAGGCAAGCTTTTAGACCCAGTGGAACTTGGATATCCTTGAAGGAAATTTTACCATAGTCTGGAAGAGATGAACAACCTGGCCACGTTTGTTCATTTATGTTACCCAATACATTGATTATCTTAGCCAACTGATCAATATCTGCTGTTCCTTGGAACAAAGGTTCCAAGGCAAGAAGCTCAGAAAATATGCAACCAACGGACCACAAATCAATTTCAAGACCATAATTTGTTGAACCATAGAGTAGCTCAGGAGCCCTGTACCACCTAGTTCCAACGCAAGAAGTCAGGCCTTGCTCATTCTCACCCATGTCATTCTCACTGTCATGGCATGGGCTGTGCAAAAGGTTGTTGGAATAGTCACCAGCAACAGAACTGATGAAAGAAGATCCTGTGTCTTGCATGTTGACCAAGTTGTCGGTTTTATGCAGACCATCCTCGCAATTGTCCTGATTTGGTTCAGAGAAAGTCACAGGGTCATGAACGTTATTCAACCAACCCACTGAAGCCTGTTCCTGCGATCTGTTCTCCTCCGCACTGCCAATGTTCCTTTGAGGCATCATGGCCTGCTCTCCCGTGTCTTGGCCCTCAGCCCAATTTGGGTTGTCATCCCCTGGCAAAAACCCAGGCTGCTGGAGTATCCACGACTGGCAAACCAACACTAACCACATTTCACACCTCTGAATCTAAAATGTGAAATTTCTAGCATAAATATGATCCTTGCTGCAGTTGGATATGTCAACATTGGGAGAAACATGATCCTAAAAACCAAATAATTATATATTAAAAAAACCCGAAAAGAAACACCGGTTCAATAACGAACAATGTAGAACTTTCCTTGATGGAAAGTTCCATCACGACACACTACAGGGAATCTAAATGATTACTTAATATTACAACACCAAGACGTGACAAATAGATTACCAACAAAGTTGATGAAGCCAGCTCTTGGCATCAAGCTAGGAACTTAATATCACCCTTTTATCTTAGTTCTTAACTGAGACGGCAAAACAGGCAAAAAACTAGAGGGACTCCTCGTGAAGTATGGACATAGGATCTTACCAATGTAAATTGAAGTTTGAGAAATACAATGCGTCAAAAGACAAGGGCAGGCTGAAATGGTAGGATCTGACTTATTTCTAACATTGCTCAAACATATTTTTGAGAAAAGGCTTAGGAGATATCTGCCAGATATGACACATGGAGTAATATACTAATACGAAGGGTAAAAATACCAATATGTTCAAAGTCACTATTTGCAAAGACTGGTAATTATATGAAAATCAAAAGACGAAGCAAGACTCAACGGAAGATACTGACCTATTTTTACATTGTACAAACATATGAATTTGAGAAACACTTAATAACATGTCAGATACCTATGGATTCATTTGAAGGGTAGAACCGTAGAAGTACCAACACAAGTTAATATCTACAAAGACCGGTGACGTAATGTAAACTAGAAAGTTACATAACCTGGATAGTGGATTCAGACAACTCGTAAAACCAGAGACACAATAGAATTTGGTTTCCTCTAGCCCATTAGTCCCCCGAAAAATGTCAGCTTCTCGGCACTGTTCCCCAGGCAGAAGCCTCGAGACCTTTCAAAGTATCATGCCCGCTTGTTTTTACTGGTACATATTTTACCATCTAGAATCGCATATAAACATTCGTGGGCCTAAATAAGATGGTCGAAGTTAGAATTACAGCTCTGGAAAAGCATCACGATAGTAATCTATAATTCAGCAACTCACCAAGGAAAAAACTGAACTATAATCTTGTGATATGGACAAGGACCAGTGTCCTGGAAATAATGAGGAAAATGTTCGCGTCAATTGGGCCGCAGATTTAAATTTGGTGACTGATTCAACCATTAGCCACGCAACATCAATCAGAAAAAAAAGCAACATATTCAATGCTATAATTCAAATATGATTATGCATACACAAAACTATTTGCCTAATTCACAAGAACTGAAGAAATAATCCTTCTTGACTTTAATTGGTGGATTTGCACGGGCGAAGAAGAATCTATCAGGAAGACTGCACCTTCAAAATAGCTTCTTCTCCAAAATGGTAATTTTGAAAGCGGCTTTATGATTATGGTTATCCACATTATGAAGCAAAAACTGAACAAATATAAACACTTGCAAAATTTGATCCCCGTACCTGGCCGAAATCCGCCAATTTCAAAACCCCGTCAGCAGAAATCAACAGATTCGCAGGCTTGAGATCCCGATGGACAACCCAATTCCCGTGACACGCCGCAACCCCTTCGAAAATCTGAAGCATCCACCGCTTGATCTCCCCTACAGGTATACCCTCGCCACCCTCACCTACTCTCCTCTTAGCCTCGTCGATGACGGTGGCCAGGTCCGTCGGGAGGTACTCAAGGACAAGGACAACATCATCGTCGTCATTCCAGAAGAACTCATGTAGAGTGACGACGTTCGGCGACGAAGATTGGAGGAGCTGGAGTGCCTCGATCTCACGGTAGGCGCTCTGATAGTCGTGGACCTCCTTCAGAGCGACAGGGAGGCCGTCGTCCCGGCGCTTTGCTCGGTAAACGTCGGCGTAAGCGCCGTAGCCGACCCTCTCCAGGATCTCGTAGCGCTGTGCAATTTCCGAGTTGCCATAGATGCTCCAGCTCCGGGAGTTCGCCATCGACAACCAAAGAGAATCAGGATTGTGAAGATTAAATGATTGTCGTAGGGAGATTTATGACAAGGAAGGTCAAGCTTTAGGGCTTCCTTAATGGCTCTGCTTGGAGAGGGATGGGGCTAGGTTTAGGGTTTCCCATTGGATTGCTGGTTGCTGGTGGCAGCAGAAATGTTGGTTGCATGGGTATTTGGCCCCGCTGGAAACGGATCCGATAAAGTTGAATATTCAAACCCCATGGATTTGGATTTTTGGCATCTTGCCCTTTGAGATTCTGATAAAAGCCAACTTTATATTGGTCGGATATATAAAAAAAAAACACCGAATTACGTAAGTAGGAACATCGAATTGATGGATATAAAAAAAAAACACCGAATTAAAAAAAATCAAAAGATTTAAGAAATGACATCCTATCATATCCAGGTTTTAATTAGCTTTCAAGTAAATATCCAATGAGATTAGAAGTTGAAGTCAGAATCGGAATCCCATATTCAATATCTATTCTTTTTGAAAGATATTAACATATTATTCAGATCTAATTTTATATACTTAAACGTCAGTGTGAAAATAGAAGTCAGTTGGATCAAATTTTGGATCTAAACATCAGATTAAGATATGGTATAAACTTTTCAAATTCAAACAAAAGAACATCCAATCAATCAGATGTGGTAAAGGATCTATTTCCAATCCAATCAGATGACATTCATAATGCTAATTATTACTTGTCATTCTTTAAGACATTTGTATTGAAGGAGAGCTGGGAGGACCAAATTATAGAATGCAAATAGATTAAGGCCTAGGGAGCCATGAATGTTTAATTCTTAGATCGGTTACTTGTACAAGTGTCTCTAAAAAGATTCAAATCAATCTTTTTAGAGACACTTGCAATCTTTTCAGAGACACTTGTAGAAGTACCCGATCAAATATTTCAAAACAACAATATACAAATAAACATAATTTGTGAGATTGGCATGAGCACCACATCAGCCCCATGTGGTCTACCACTAGTGGACTCAATTTAAAAAAAAAAACGTGTAAATTTTAAAAAATCTCATTTATCTTATATAAAAAATTTTAAAAAATTATATTTTAGATTCAAACAGATAGTGACAAGTTATACTTCATAATTTTTATTGATGACTACTCAAGATTTGACTATATTTATCTTATTAAATATAAGTCTGAAGCACTTATAAAATTCAAAGAATATAAATTTGAAGTCGAGAGACAACTTGAAAAAATATCAAGGTTATAAGGTCTGATCGAGGAGGTGAATATACATCAAATGAATTCCTCGAACACTGCAAAGACTTTAGAATTAATAAGCAAAGAACAATGCCTAGGACACCGCAACAAAATGATGTCACTGAGAGGTGTAACAGAATCCTCTTGAACATGGTGAAATTCATGTTGGTAGGTACACAATTACCCAAAGTTTTTCGAAGAGAAGTTGTATTAACAGCCATGTATACTATAAATCGAGTGCCCTGCAAAGCAGTCCCAACCACTTTTTATGAGAGATTGACTGGTGTGAAACCAGAGTTAACAAATCTCATGAGATGAGGATATATAGCACATGTGAAAGTGTTAGATCAAAAAATGGATAAACTAGATAACAAATCAGTAAGACGTGTGTTTATTGGATATCCAAAAGGATCCGGATCAATCTGAAAATGAACCAATTGGGGATCAGTTTGGTAATGAACCAACTGAGTATGAATTGTTTGATGAACAATCTGCTAATGAACCGACTGAGGAACAGGTAGGTAATGAACCAACTGATTCAGACACCTTATCAACTCAGACTTTGTTAGGTCATAAAAGACCTAGAGCTCATCCTTCATATTTGAATGATTATTATGTATATCTTGCAAAGGAACTATGCTATTTAGCATATATTGATGAAATGTCTGACAATTTGACATATGATGATGCGATAAACTCGCAAGAATCGTCAGATTGGGTAAACACTACGGATGAGAAAATTGAATCCATAAAAAAGAATAAAGTTGAGAAACTAGTAGATCTTCATAAGGATAGATGACCCATTGGGTGCAAAAGGGTGCTAAAGAAAAAATATAAAACCGACGGATCAGTTGAGAAATTTAAAGCAAGACTGGTGGCGAAAGGTTTTTCTTAAAGGGAATGAATTGATTACCTAGAAACTTATTCTCCGGTAGCAAAATTTGCATCAATTAGAATAATTTTGACCATCGTAACCTTCTATGACTTGGATGTTTATTAGATGGATGTGAAAACTACTTTTTTGAATAATGAGTTAAAGGAAACCATATATATGTCTCAACCGCAGGGATATGTCATCAAACAAAATGAAGACAAAGTGTACAAGTTACATAAATCATTGTACGGATTGAAGCAGTCTTCAAGACAATAGTATTTTTCCTTTCACAAGGCAATTACAAAACTTGGATACATAGCAAATCAGCTAGACCAGTGTGTATATGTCTTGAAAAGTAGGAGTCTCTTATGTATCCTATCTTTATATGTTGATGACATTCTGTTGACTAGAAATGATAACAATATTATATCCAAAACAAAGATTTGGTTGAATGAGAACTTTGAAATGAAGGACATGGGTGAAACATCCTATATATTAGGAATAAAGATCACTCGAGATAGAGATTCAAAAATCTTGAGTTTAAGCCAAGAACGATATATTGATTATATCTTAAAGAAGTTTTGAACTCCTATAGCTAAAGACACAAATCTAAGCAGGAGCGATTGCCCTGGAGAAGATCAACAAAAATTAAATGTTCCTTATGCACAGATTGAGAGGCTGATCAGAGAGAATAGGTGGTGTAGCGGTTTCTTGTCTCAAAAGCGCCCGCGCCCGCCCGGCCACCACCTAATAGCCGCCCGCCCAAAAAGCAAAAGAAGACGCGCGTCTTCATTTGGCAGTTTAATGTATCCAATGCTTTGTACAAGACCAGACATAAGTTTTCCTATCGGTCTTGTGAGTCGTTACCAAAGTAACCTTGGTTGGCCTCACTGGCAAGTAGTTAAAAGAATTTTTCGGTATATTAAAGGAACTAAAAGACTGAAATTATCCTACCAAGCCGATGAACTAACTCTAGCTGGTTATTCCGATGCAGATTTTGTAGGCTGCAAAAACGACAGTAAATCTACATCTGAATACGTTTTCTTTTTGGAGGCAGTGCGATAGCCTGGTCCTGTAAGAAGCAGGGACGTGTTGCTCAGTACACACAAGAAGCAGAGTATGTAGCATGTAATGTTGCAAATTGGTTCCTAAAAGACTTGAAATTAGGTCTTGATCATGAACCAATTCAATTATATTGTGATAATCAAACAACAATATCTCTTATGAAAAATGGAGTCGTTAGCTCAAAGAGTAAACATATAATGGTGAAATACCATTATGTTCATGAGATAATTGAGAAAAATGAAATCTCAGTTGAATAAATGTCTATCAATGACATGGTAGCAGACCCCCTAACTAAAGGAATACCTGAAGACTTGTTTACCAAGCATGTAGCCCAAATGAGACTAAGATATATATAAAATGTTGCGATGGAAAACCATTGAATGGAAAACTTTGCTACAAACCTTGAAGAAACTTGAGTTACGATGAGCAAACCAATTATGAAAAACCATGTAACTAAAAAAAATTCAAAAACCCACAATAGTGGAAGCAAACTGGCGGTCTCATGGCCAAGTTGAAGATGTTGGATAGTGGCCCTGAGCCTTATTCTTTTTCTTTGTAACTGCAAAAAGGATTCTGGAGTTACAAAATTAAAAGAGGAAATTGATTACAAAAATCAATGTTACCATTTCTCCTCTTACCATAAATTCTCCATGCCATAACCGTTGCTAGGATTTGGGAAAACCTGAGAGGCGGACTATAGAGCCTAGCGTACATACAGTTAATTGATTATCGATTAGCAAAGTTGCGCCCCTCAGAAGCAAACCCGTGAATCATTTTTTCTCTTCAGCTTCTTCCTTTCCCTCTATTGTTTACAGGTACTGCTTCTTGCATTTGAGACGCTGTTGTGGTGGACCTACTGCATAGAAGAGAGCCTAACAGAGACGCTGTTCTGCTGAGAATACTCCTTTAGTTTATCAGTCTTCGATGAATTTTGCAGGCAAAATGTGTAGAAGGTAAAGTGCTGCTAGTGGAAATCTGCAGAAAGGCTTGAGCAATATTTTCATTGGACGTTCCTTTCCTGCACCACCTAACCTTTAGACTGGTACAGTGTAATTGCTAACTGTTATTTTTTTTTCATTCTGAAAACAAACTTCAAGCATCAATTTCTGCTTCAAGCGTCTGTTGTACAACTGATTCTATACAAATGCAGATTTAACTTCGTTTATGGATAGAAGTACCAACTTCAGCTGAGCGAATAGAAGCATGTTTTTGAAAATTTTTGTCAAAAAAGCTTACTAGAGGATCCATATAGAGCTCTCATAGGAACAGAAGCCTGCGAGAGTTCCTGCAGATCAAATTTATCTTCAAGGGCCTACAACATCTATGTCCCAAAATTAGCAGGACAATTTGCCATAACAATTCGAAACTAATGGAAACTTTTATTGAGTATTGACAATGGTATATAATGCTTTGCTTGTTTCCATGCCGCTCATTTTGGAGCTGGATGCTACAATGCATCATTATCCTGAACTCGAAGGATTTAACCAATCAATATATATATCTTAGAGGTAGTTTGATAATGAGAACAGTTGTGTTCCATGAGTCTGCCTCAATCTTTGGAGTAAAATTATAAAACAATAACATTTTGTTAGTACAGCCAAATGACTGCTTAGATTATTTAAGTGCAAAATCTTTTACATCTTTGACGAACCTGTTAACGTCTCCATTCCAATATAGGTGGCATTTCATTTAGTTCACTTATAACCACCACCAACTGCCACTATATTTAGAACAGTCATGTTTAGGAGGATGACACCAGGTGAAACTTAGCTTGGGCTGCTGTGGCTTGGTCCTACTTATAGTATTGTCTTGTTTCTCTTAAAACACTAATTAATGTGATTGCATTAACTTCTATCATTTCCTTTTTCTTTGGTACTTTTCTCATGCTACTATTTGCAGCAGCTCAGCCGATCCAGTATGAGCATCTTTAGAAAATCTCTCTCTCTCTCTCTCTCTCTCTCTCTCTCTCTCTATATATATATATATATATATATATATATATATATATTGAATAGTGATTATAACTTTTTAGAGTTACCTAGTCATTTAATATGCACAGTTCAATTCAACATGATGAAAAATTAAGAAAAAAATAACAAAAAAATGCCTTGGTTGGTTACGCTATTGATCGTTCACTCACACACACACATATATAATAATATATAATAATAATAATAATAAGTTGTAGGGGGCATGACAGCTCTTGAGACTGCCACCTAATCTAGAGCTTTTTAGTGGAAAATTTGGATCTTGAATCCGATGTTCCAAAGAAATGCAATTAAGAAATTGCGGACAGCGACCGTGGTCGTTATGCAGAGACAAGAAAAGATTAAGGTAATCAAATGCTTCCTATCAAATGTTCAAAAAGCAGTTCGAGGACAATTTCGGACCGTATAATCCCTGGCCTGACAGGATGTAGTTAAAGCTACTTCCGTCATGTATAAGTATACAATTAAAGGGTCAGGACTCGGGAATTCCTGCTTGCTTGTGAATTAGATAATTCTTTTATTAACTGCTGGTGTCCCTTCTCTCGTTAAGGTCCCTCATTCTTATAGATGCAAAACTTTGTACCCAAATAATTACACTGAAATAATTAAGCTTCGATGTTGCACAGTTGCAGAAACAGGAAGCACGACGTGTCGTTCAGTTGGCTATACATGGAGGAGTTGTCACAGTCGACTTTGAGAATTGAAGCACGGTGATAGAAGGACTGAAGGAGAATGATGGCCTGGCAGCATCCCCACATTCAGAAAGAAAGAGAGATGGGCACCGCCATAGTGGCCATGGATGTCTCTTGAATGCTGAACGTGGTAGTGGTTGCAGGCAGGAGTTATTGAGGAGGTGGAAAGTTCCTGAACACCTTTCTTATTTTTCTTGAATACAGCCAAAGAAGAAGGGAGGAAAAGAAGGACAAATCCACCTTTCTGTGAAGTATGCCATATGGTATCTTCTATTTTCTCTGTTCTTTGTTTCCTCATATTTATCTTGTTTGGGGATATTAGCATATTCATCATGTCTGGTTATTATCACTTCAAATTGGCCTACGGGGATAAACTGCCTTAAACCTTTTACCTGAATGTACAGTTTCTGGCCAGTTTTTCCGATCCCCAGTGAAGGAGATAGTTATGAAGCCCATTTTTTGTTTCTGGATTTCCGGTTAGTCCTTTTAGGTCAAATTTGCCGATCAGTCTGAATTAACGTACCAAGACAAAGAAGATACTGGTTCAGAACGGCGTAGAAGATTAAAGATTCCTCTAAAATGGCATGAACTCAGCAGCTAGCAGTTAAAAGAACAAACGGATAGCCTTGTGTTGAACGCCCATGCCAATCTCAGTGACGCGTTTGTCAATCACAGCAAGACGAAGATGACTTTGTCAATTGCCGATGAGTCAATAGCAAATTTGAAATCATAGAGAAACGATGGTCTGGCACGTAAAATGCATTTACTTCACTGTAGATATCTGGATTCGACAGCAACTCTTCTTGCAGAACTCTGCTTTTTCCTCATAAATTACCTGCTCTCCAGTATACAATCTGATTACACCTGACGAAGAATGCATTAAATATTGGAAGAAGAATGGTACGAAACCAATCCAATGACAGCAACAACTTAAGCTCCAAACAAGGAGTTGTATTAATGCTCCAAGTGTACCCTATGATCTCCTAATAATGGTTTCTAGTATTGAATATCGCACGGAGACGGTCTTCAATGGGCCTCTGATGGTAACTTTGCTGCTGTGCAATATACCAAGGTAAGTTTAAGTTTCCCCAGGGTTCCACCACTAATGAAGGTAATTCTTGCTTGTTACTCACCTAGAGTTCACTTCTTAAAGCAGCTGGGCCTTGGAGGGTTTGTTGTCCTCAAATAGGTCAAGAAAAGGACTTCAATACGATGAGTTAAACGACTATAATGTTGGGTAGTTGGCACTTTCTTTTTGAATAGTCATTTGGAAGGCGTTTGATAACCCTGAAAAAAGGATTTCAAGGTGTACTGAACGCGTGAAATTTCAATTTATATTGGTATACCTTGAAATCAAATGTAGGTAAAATTTCCACCTGTGTTACAATGCTATTAAAGTTTAGGGGGGAAAACAAAAGGGCTTCAGAAGAGTGAACTTTTTCTCCTGTTTTTTTTCACTCAACGTGGAAGTGAAAAGTTTCGAACTGAAGTTAAACTTAGCTAGCAACTGCCCCCTTATAAAGACAAAATTAAAGACAGATTGCTTCTGCCTGAAGATTATTTAGTCTATCAAATGCCCTTTCTGAAAAAATAACAAAACAGTCTTGCCTTGTCCAGTTCCAAGACCAGGTAATAGAAGGAATCAGGTAAATCCATGGAATTGAACTTTAATGTTGAAATGCAGTTGTATTAGGGAAGGTGAGGTTGAACTTAACCATGGAAGTGGCATAAGCTACAAAATTCCTCTTTCTTCATGCTTGGGTCCGGACTTATTTTCTTGCCCGTATGTGGTTTCTTACACTTAGTGGAGACAATTTGTTATTTTCTTAGCAAAATGACCTATATTGACAGGAAAGAGTTTGAACAAACTAGACTTACCAGCTGTTCTAAATAAATCTTTGGTTGGATATTCCTCCACTCTCAATTGATCTTGAAAGGAAACCCCAGAATTGAACTTTGTTAGGGAAAACTAAAACCAGAAGAAAGCCCCTTAGTTAGGTACAAAGGGATTTCAGATATTAGAGGTGTGCCTAAGTTATTCGACAAATAGTTGCAGTTTCAGCTGAACAAGAGACCACTCTTTGTGCAAGGTAAAACATGTAAGGCCTAAGGGTAGGTAGTAGCCACAAGGTCTTACGACCTTGGGTGTGAGGCTAAGCCTCTTTGTCAGAATTTTCATAGCATAGTTGATTGGATTGGCAGGCCAATGAAAATCATGTCATTAGTTCGATTCTCATGGGCACTATTACTCGGAACTGCAAATGGTGAATGCATGACACTCTAGTCAATTTTCTTCTTTCACATCTTCAATATTGGTTTCATTCAGTTTAACTCATTAATGATCAAGTACCCACTTATTTACATGGTTGGTTTTCCTTGAACAGATCATAACTCAAGGGAGATCAATAAATTATGGGTTGAACAACTGAATGCTAACTGGACCCTGAAAATGTCGCTTATGGTAAGGAAGATACTCCAGCGAATCAGGGATTTATAAGAGTTTTCCAACACTGTTGGCTCATTATATGTGTATACGAGTTTGAATCTACCATGTCGAATGTAGTGTAGTACGACGGAAATGCATTTCGAACTTATGCAGCACGTTTGGAGTAGTCAGTGTATTTAGAATTTTTTCCATAACATGTATCAAATGAAAATGAAAAATTCTGGATTGATAGATAATACACACTTCCGTTTTCCTTGAACAAAACATATTCTTCTTCGACATTTAAGCACTTAACGACAGATCAGATTTGTGTTGCCTAGCTATCAAAGTCTATTCTAAACAAAGGAGAGAAGATGTATCAATAATACATCTAATGGGGTCAGCCTAATTTGGAAAGTACAGGAGCGTGACATTGCATATCCACAAGCCTCAAGATCCTTAATGCATGTGAACTCAACATTAAGCAGTGCATGTGCCTCCACACATTATGCTCCTGCAGCAAGATCATGATAGAGCAGCAGAAACAAAAAATTCAGAAGTGAGGAATTCTTTGACGAAACAAGAGCAAACTTTAACATGTTCTACTGAACAATCATGAAGCATAAATACGAGGCACAAGTGATGAAGCATAAACTGTTATCTATGATCCACCAGCAATAACAAAAATAGTAGTTCTGCAGATTTCTGGCAACAAATTTACACATGCTTAAGTAAGTTCAACTACCTGATGGAAATTGGCAAGCAACGAAGGCCAAAACCCAGGAACCAGATCATCAGCATGAACATTAAAGAGTCAGTATGCTTCAAATGAAAACAGAAGTTCAGTATGCCAGACCAAACGGTGCATAACAGCAAGCAATAAATGCCATCACCATATACTCTGTACATAGTTAAGTTTCATGACTTTCTGATTGCTATCTCAATGATGGATCAATAGCCAAGTCTCAAAGGTAGATTAGGTGTAACAACCCGACCCACTCTCGGGCTCGGGCCCCTGGTCTGGCGGATCCCAACCCGCCCCCTAGCAGTTTCGGCTCCAAGCCTAAAAAGGCTAGGAACCAGGACAATCTTCTCATCAATGACCCCCTTTATAAACCCTTGAAGATTCCTCACAATCTTCAATACGGAACTAAACTTATAGGGTGTTACAATCCACCCCCCTTAAGGCACACGCATCCGCGCGTGTGGGACCCCAGGTCCGAGTGTTGAAACTGCTCTGATACCACTGTAACAACCCGACCCACTCTCGGGCTCGGGCCCCTGGTCTGGCGGATCCCAACCCGCCCCCTAGCAGTTTCGGCTCCAAGCCTAAAAAGGCTAGGAACCAGGACAATCTTCTCATCAATGACCCCCTTTATAAACCCTTGAAGATTCCTCACAATCTTCAATACAGGACTAAACTTATAGGGTGTTACATTAGGACGATGCAATATACCAGAGGATAAACGACAAAAGCTTGTGCTTTATCTCACTTTTTGTATCAACGCAGTTTATGAATACAGCTCAGAAGTCATTTTCGTATGCTTTCTTTGATTTATCTTTTCTAACCAAGTAAAAGCCAGTTAATTGTACTATACAAATGCATTGCTACAGAGACATAATCGCCTCAGCAGAAATATATTACAGCTCGCGGTTATGGATTTCAACAGTATTTTCTGGAGCTTTAGTGAAAGTAGTGAGATCAAACGATTCTAAAGGTGTCCACAAAGCACAAGAAAATTGAAAAACAGTCATGTTGTTCATTCCTAATGTAAGGTTAACTGCACGCTGTCACAGATACAATTATTGATGAATAAGCCATGATAATGCAAACATCTCAACAATGCTAACCTGCATCCTGTCCCGTAGCAAAATATTTTTTCTTTCGTCCATTTCTCAAACAAATGGGCAAAGAGGACAGTGACTGAAAAGACATGTAGGTGACAAAAACGTGATTTTCAATACCAACAAATTATTGACAGGGGCATGAATTGCTGATAAAGTGCCATGTTTCTGTAAATGTGGGGTTTAATAAATCTAATAACATGAGGAAACTCCACAGATGGGCAGATTACTGTGGCAATAGTGGACATCAATCACATTGCTAAGATGAAAAGAATAAGTATGCAATTTGAAACAAAAAGGTTATTTTCGAATCCTCTTTTTTTAATAACCTGAGGAAGAAAGAAGAAAGAAGAAACCCACGTCAAAAATTTATGAAATTCAGTAACCAACAATTTAAACCCTTAGGACAACCCAAACCTCATCAATTATTCACGTAGTCTTTCTTTGTTTCTTATCATCAAGTGAAAACTTTTATGACTGTAGTAACTGATCACTCACATGATTGAACAACCAGAACTTCTCTTCTTTTTCTTCTTGATAGTTTCCTTTCTTCGTGGAGGTTGAAGAACAACCTTGATTGCCGTATCAAAGATGGATTTAATGTTCTGCACGCAAGAAGTGCAAAACAAGAAATTCTTTACGACTCCCGTGAAAAGAAAAAAGAAGACCATCGATAAGTATAAAGGACACAAGGGAAACAAAGGAAATGAACTCTGTAAAATTTAAATGAGGTCGAGCAACCTGTTGTGTTTTCGAACTACATTCAATATATGCAGCAGCTCCAATTTGCCGCCTCAGCTCCTCCCCCTAAACAAATGGGCTACCAAGTTAAAAATGTAAACAAGGTTAACTAGACAAAGCAAAACGCACCTGCAACTGCTCATAACAAAGAAAATGGTAATCATGTATGTGAGAAATTCGCTGTGGCTTGGATCTTTTAACAAGTTGATGTACGAAGGGAGAAATTTCTGGGTGCTGGCTAGTGAGTGAGCTTCATTCCGCAACCTGTAATCTGAATACCAGAACATACCTGAGCTGTTGTTACTGAAGCAGCACTCAGATGATCAGCCACACAATCTTCACGCAGATCTGGAAAATAAAACCCACAGTGTTATTAAAGTTCACCCTATATCAGGAATTAGGTGAAATTACTCTTTAACGTTGTGCTTTTCCAAAGAGTTGAGCAACAAATAAATCATGAGCATGAACAAATTAGGCCTCAGGATCCAAGTAAAGATTAAGGGCAGAGTGGGAAGAAAGAGAAAAAGACCAAGTACTCACCCAACTTGGTTCCAACAAGAACAATTGGAACATTGGGGGCAAAACGACGAAGCTCAGGCATCCACTGCAACAACAAAGGAAACAATTATTGCAGCAATTAACCAAAAACAAAGAAATGCATAAAAAGCCAGCACATGGGCTACTTGAAGTTCAAAATTCCAAAAGAGGCGTTAAAAGAAGGAAGAGCAGAAAACTAGAATGACAAGAAAGAAGCGGTCACCTTTTTCAGGACGTTTTCATAACTTGCCTTACTGACCAAAGAAAAGGCCAAAACAAACACATCAGCGCCTCTGTAACTCAGTGGCCTTAGCCTACTGTAATCTTCTTGGCCTGTCAATTGAACCCTTTCCATTCAGTAAAACACAAACAGATACAAACATAAATCAAAGCACTACCCTCCACTAGATTTGTGGGGGTGCCCACAAGTTTCTGATCTTTCCTTCTACACGGATCAATGAATACGACACTGTCAACTAACACCCAATTCAGAAAACCCAAAAAAACTGAGAGAATGGAGATCAAATTAGGCTGAACCAGGCACCTGCTGTGTCCCACAGGCCTAAATTTACAATGTTGCCATCCACCACCACGTTGGCACTGAAGTTGTCAAAAACTGTAGGGATATAATCCTGCCGACAACCCCCAAAAACAAGAAAAAAATGGCAAGATAAGTATCAGAAAATTGTTAGTCTATGTAAGAGTATATACGATACAGAAATGGAGAAGTTCCAGGATACCCACGAAATGAATCTTAAAATAGAATTATTTTCTTTTTGTTTGAAACATAATTTTCTGGACAGGGTAATTTTCTGGACAGGGATGAATAATAAGCACAGAGCTCACATGTTCTAGCTCAAAATGCAAAGAACAGAAGCTAGATGACGCTCACCTTTAGGTTGAAAACTGGTTTGAAAGGCCATTAGAGAGAAAAAGGCGGAGCCCATTTTTGTTTTCCATAAATCCAGCAAAGCAACCATGCATACTTCAAAGGAAAAGAAAATACAACGGTGGAAAGTGAGGCTCAGTTTTCAGATAAGCAGAGAGAACTTACAGTCGGGAACTTGTTGCTGGTGTAGCAGATGAGCATACAAGTCTTTCCTACAGCTCCATCTCCCACTGTCACACACTTGATGAACTTTGAGACACTCATCTCATCAGAAGTGGAAACGCTGGAGAGTCGTATAACTACAAGAAAGAAGCTTCACAAACTACGGAGAGCGGACGGCAGACTACTTCTGAATAAAGAGAGAGAGGAAGAGGAGGATCGTGAGAGCGGGAGAGAATAAGTAGAGGCCTAGCAGGGGAACGTGGGGCTTCAGTCAAACAATTCCACGTTTCAGCCTCCATCAAGTTCTCATCAATTCTCCTTTTATATTTTCGAAATTTACAGGGATTTGCAGTGGACCCACAAGCCAAACCAGCCAAAACACCTTCCCTCGCCTCTCTCCCTCTCTCTGAGTAACATGTTCTTTGACCACAGGAAAGCGCAAATATAGGAAACAGAACGAGAGATTTTCGCTCTCCTCTCTCTAGCAACTCCGTCACTGCCGAGTTTGGTGCCAGCACATTGGTAGCATTGCACATGAGGTGAATGGGAGTGGTGGATGTGTGAGCGCGGATGCCTGTTGAGACCATTTTCCAAGATTAAATAATGATCATTGAAGAAGAAAAAGCCTCCCCTTAATTCTGAAATGCACATCAAAAAAACATGTATAAGATAATAAGAGAAAAGATTGCACCCAAGTCGGTTTGATGAAAATAAGTATATGACAAAAAATATCCAATTTAAAGGTATTGACGACAGCCAAACCTAATTTGCCTTCATGCCTTTCTGTCTCATCCTGGTGAGAACCATAGCCTTTACCCAACCAACACATCTCGAGCATTATTGAATGGTCAGCACCTTATATCAAATAACTATTTTATTCCCTCTGCTGGGTGAAGATTAATGCAGACATGCATATTTCATAAATTTTATTTACCCAGCAGTAGTTTTCTTAATCTTCAATGCATAAAAAAAAAAAATCAATTTATCAGGTCAACTATAAAAATTCATGGCTATAAGAGTGATTTTAAAATGGTCTAAATGATCATGTTAGTACTCCCTACATACAAGACCTGAGTCCATCTAATAAAAAGGAGCTAATTATTTTGAACAAGGTAAGCAAGCATTGGTCTAAGTATATAAGGTTCCAAGTTCTCTGGTTAGCCCTTCCCACCTCATCCCCCTAAGGGATAAAATATCTTTAGGAGTTGAAATCCTAAATATTTACCATAAGCTCTTTTGGGTGAGCATGAGACTAACGGGAAAAGATATGAAGGCATTCCTATTCACCTGCCTCTAGTGTTGAGTTGTGTCGAGACCTGGGTAGGATACATTACACCCATCAAGCAGAGCGTTGTGAACTGCCATCACCAATGAGAACAGTTTAGGAGAGTAGCACCAATGAGAACTGAATAGGCGACACATTTTCTATGTGCCAACCTACCATATTAACTATGTTTCGCCCCTTGAAGAAATCAAAACTCAAACCTCCTTGAGCTGATGCCAATGAATGAAAATTTGTGTAAGATAGGAAGATAGAAGCTTGTGGTAGAGCTAGAGAAATTTCTACCACTAATATTTTAACTTTTAATTTTTAAGGAGCACTCATATAAAAATAAATAATAAGCTGAGAATGTATTAATTTGTAAATAAAGCTGCCTTTGCATTTGTAGGCTGGTGTAGGCAATTGCATACCCAAGCCTACACTTGCCTCCACCCCGGTACATAGAAGCCGGCCAAATCGTGAATGCTACATATTATTAAATCTACATGCCGGATGTAATTAAAAAAATATAAAGTGAAGACATCTAATTTAACACTCCAATGCTCTTGTGTTGGAATTAAGTAGATGAAATGTCTCAACTCACCAAAACTCTGTTTTATTCAGTTATGGAAAACTTTGAATGAAGTTTGTTTGGATGACACCTTAGAAAACAACAGTCTCTTTGTATACAGAGATATATACCTCGAAGAGGCCAAGTCTCTCCCTCCTTTCTCTTGTCTCGAAGTTCAGGCGACTTTAGGACCTGGGTGAAGAGTGATCAGTGGTGTAGCAACATGTGCCACACCAGCTCTTCAAAATTCCTTTATTTTTACATTGACAAATTTAATATTCACTTTTATACATATATAGGGTGTCCTTCCATATATAAATGTTTCTAAAGAGGTGCTCTTCCAGCTATCTTTTTTTTGCTCCACCACTGAGAGCGATACACACGTCAACTAAAGCATCACACATCCATTATTTGCATCTAAAAGTGTAGTACTCACGGGTATCAAATCAACATTCTGACTTTCACCTCTCTGTCAGTCAGACCAGCTACCTTACACCCTTGAAGCTAAAAGCAAGTCTGTTTAACCAGTTCTCAAAAGTTAAAACTGTTCTTAAAAGTTAAAACTTGATATGTGTGTTTGAATGACAAATAAAAACAGATGCTTCATGTCTTAAAATTCAATAGCCATGGTTCATCTCTCTAAGCATAATTAAGTAGGCTGACGAGTTTTGGCTAATTTTGCACCTTAAAAGGGCCAGCCATGTAAGTGATCCGGCCTTTGAAGAGTTTTGAAAAGAGAAAATAAAATGAATTATGATTTAGGCAGTACTTGCATGAACCTATAGGAGGTTAAAAAAAAGGGGCCCAGACCTTAAAGTAAGCTCACAAGGACAGTCATTAAAAACTTAGAGAAAAAGAAGCTTGTTTGGTGCATTGCATTGTTTGAGATATGAACCAAATCAATAGAATCTCATGCAACGGGAGACACCATTAATTCCTCCTGCAGAGATATAAAATAGAAAAATCAATGGCAGCATCGATTACGGATTCAAGTAATTTAATCAATGTGTCGATAAAGGCACCATAAAAGCATTGGACAATTAATAATGAAGTTGAACAAAGCGTTGGTTCCATTCAATACAAGCTTTGATATCTGTGGAATAGAAACATCACAATCCAAAAAAAGTTTTTGAAGCCACCCAAATTAAAGAACAAAAAATAAAGATAGAAAATGTTTTAGATATCGTAAGTAGTATATTGGAGAGATGAGTCTTAGCCATTCATAGAACTCTCAATAAAACTACATAACCAGATAGATCCAGATTTGAATCAAGATGAGAAACTTTGTAACGAAATCTACAAATAATAGTCGGAAATCTTTATCAAACCCTAATTAGGGTATAAACCCATTTTAGTTTTATTGGTTAAAATCCAAGTAGTTAGGTATGCAATCAGGAGCAGAGCTAAAAATTTTTCATGAAAAGGACTGAATTAAAGTTTTAAAATTTGGACACGGGCTGAAATATTAATTTTTTAAAATTTTTATATAGGACAAGTAAAATTTTTTAAAATTTACATGTATTTTTTTTTTTTTTTAAATTGAGGTGAGGCCAGGGCCATATCGGTTCATTGACAACCCTAATCACAAAAGCGACAACCACCTTTATATTTCAACCAGGATGCATTTTCAATCACGCAAATTATGGAGCATGATTGACCAATGAAACACTAAAGCAAATAGTGATATGAATAAAATTAAATACTTCTAGATTTGGTTAGGCATTCGGGAAGAGGTAGGGCCTTGAAAAGAGAGGAGAAAGAAAAGGAAAATATGTCACACTTGTTTGGTTGTTTGGTTGCTGCCTGTTTTTGGCACGCACAACTTTGAAAAACGGGATATTGGGAAGCACTAGGAAAATGTGGGAAGGGACAAATAAAAAGAAGCCACAACGGGGCATGTCCCCCAAATTCCAATGCATCCTCCCCTCGCTCTTTTCATGAATAATGGGTTTGGAATTTGGACAGAAAGGTGAAACAGTGGCCCTACTTCGCTTTTAGAGAAATGGTGACCCAAAAAAAAATAGATTCATATGCCATTCACTTAATGATCACAATGTTTCAAGTTCTTGGTTTTTTCTCATTATATTATAATATGATTTGTGCGAAGTGAATGCCTTCATGAAATGATAAGAAAAGAAGTGCCATTTATTGATTTATATGTTTAAAGAATTTCTTTTGTGATTTATCTTGAAAACAGGTGTCTATTTATTGTACAAGATTAAAAGCTGTCGCGTTGTAAACATTAGTGCATATCAGCTGATATGGCCCTCCCTAGAACATAATAATTCAGGTCCTTTCAAATTAATATAAACTGATATGGGTCCGATTCAACTTAGCAAGTTCAGCCCTATATCAGTCAATGTAGTAATAAAAACAGTAAATTTATAAAATGCCCAATACAGGAATATACGAGCTGATGGTGTTGGCTCAGGATTTGAAATATTTACAACATTGGAAGTTGGTCTTCTTGTAAGCATTTAAATTTACATAATCAAATATATGGATCTGAAAAACAAAGTTAGCAGCTACCTTTTCTTTCGAGTGAGCAGGAAAATTAATTTCACCATCTGAATGGGAGCCAAACTCCCCTTCTCCCTTTCTTCCATTACCACCAGGGAAGTGCAGGTGATGAGATCTCTATGTGTTTCAACTTATACATAGTTATACATTAGGGACTCAGTATCTTTAAGCACAGCCTCTTGAAGGTCGAACTAGAGACATGCCATATAATACCTCTTAGGCTGAGCTTGTTGGGGGGTTTCTAAGTGATGTTCATTTTTTTTTTGGGTTAAGATAGAGAGCCTCTTGCAGACCGTATTAGAGACATGCCACATAATAGATCCTAGCTTGCCTGTTTGAGATTGTTAGAGGTTTTTTTAGTGGTGTTGAGTTATAGTTTTATTGAGAGAGAGAGCCGATAGAATGAAAATGTATAACAAAATTTGGGGACAAGAGGTTCCCTAGGTACAAAAACAATTCGCAAAACAAAAGCAGGAAGAAGAAATATACAATATAATGCACAGAAAAATAAGAGAGACAGAGTGAGAGAGGAAAGATAGAGCGGCACAAGAGAGAGAGAGAGAGAGAGGAGAAAAATGAGAATTCATTTCATTTCAGGACAAAAAAAGTGACAAGGGATCACCAAACAACAAGTAAGAGAGAGAGGAGGGTGGAGAGAGAGAGAGCTCAGAATGGTAGCTTGAGGGCTTTAGGTTAATAGGGAAGGAGCCCTTGGTATTGCTAGGATCCAAAAGCATCGCGATGTTCAAAATGGACGCCTGTGACTTGAGAGAGACTTCTTGTCTCGGCAGGATTGAGATCTTTCCCCTTTGTCTTGATAATGGAAAAGCTAGAACCGTCTAGAGCCCACTGTGCCAAGATGTAGGGCTTGCACAGCTGGTCACCAACCCTAGGGAGTTGCAGAAAGGATCATGGTTTTCGATTTTCAAGAAAGGCAATTTCTTGAAACCAGCTTCTTCATCCCATTTGCCTTGGATGGTAGCACAATCAAGGTGCTTTCCCCCTCTTTTTTTTTTCTACTAGAGGAAGAAATGAGCGAAGACATGGTCTTCTTTCTTGGGCTTCACTTTGGGGAGCACAAGATGTAAATAAATATTCATTCAAAGTATGCTGGTTGCAATCTTCCAAGGAAATGCAATGAGTGATCACCTTATCATAATTTGCTGACCCCTAGTCCCTAGAGGCTGGCATTTGATAACAGAAGCACTGCCGTCTTTGGAACATGTGTTCCATTAATGTGATCTTCATGTGTTCCATTAATGTGATCTTCATTTGCTGGTTCCTTAGATGTGGTTTGGCTACAGTAACTTATTATCCTGCTCTATGAATCTCTGCCTCAAAAAATAGAGCAAATTCATGAAACACTTGTTATGGTGTTCTATGAATCCATCCTATTCATGGGAGAGTAACAGTGTTACTGTAACCAAAAAGCCTCTTAGAGGCACACGTTTGGTAACAAGAACAATGTATTTTTTGGAACATAAGAGTTCCATGAATGTGTACCAAAGATTATGATGTATTCATGAAACACTATGTTGCAACAACACAGTATTCCTATCATCAAACGTCCCTTTCTGTTTCATATACAAAAACTACTAAGCATTGCAACACATTCAATGTAGATAGGGCTATCTTCTTACTTTGCTTCTCTGCCTTGGAGCGAAAACACCAGAAAACTTCTGCTTTTTGTTTTTAGATTTCCTATTCTGAATTTGAACAGTATCACGAGATCTGCTGAATCTTGGTAAACTTAAATAGAGATTTTCATGGCAGTGGACACCTTGGAATAGTACTGCGAGATATATACTGCAGAGTCTTGGTAAACTTGTCACTGTGATACAGGAGATGATCAGAATGAAATCTAGACAGACTCTTCTATAAATGACAGGGTTTTTCTCTCCCTTCCGTATTTGGATGGGGACTTTCATCGTTCTGTGAATGTCATGGAATAGTATCATGAGATATTCCGAGTCTCGATGAACTGTGGTAACAAATATTGCTGTAATCAAGTCAGGCATAACGTTGCTAAGTGGATTTTTGCTTTCTACTCTGAAGGTTAGGGAAACAGGAAACTTCACTTTACTCAAACGCGAGAATAAGAAATAGAAACAAAATTCAGGTCCTCTTCATTGGCTAGAGGCTAGAGTGGAAACGATTGAGTTGAATCGGTAATGGGTATGAACTTTAAAATAATATTATATATTTTAAAATAAAAAAACATTTCAAAATATGAAGATTAAAAATAAACTATTTTTTGAAAACAGCAAAGAATGGAATAGTGTACGACAAGCAGCACCACTGTATCAATCGATGAATCAAATTGATTATTACTTTTTTTAAGGGTGTATTTGTTAGTTCGAGAATATCAACTACGGATTTGAGATCAGACCTCCCTCCATTAAACCTCAAATCCGAGGATTATGGATGAAACATGAATCTAAATCTACGTTTTCACTCACCTGGACCTCCAGGGTTTGTTTAAACAGTGGTTCCGATAAAAGGAGGATTTGAGATAGAGAGGACAAAAAATCGACAGGGAAACAAACGCTTCTGACTCGAGGAAACAGCATGACTTCGTTGCTCACTCTTCAGCAGGGGCAAAGCTCGGTTTCTTCCTGTTGCAGGGATCGAATTATAGTTTCAAGATTTTAACGGGGACCGAAAGTTAAAATCTGAGGTGCGCCCCACCCCCCTTCCCTTCAACATAAGAAACTTGTAACCTCACTCTGAGATTTGATTAATTTGAAATCAGGCCAACCGACCAGCCGTTGGTCCAACCAGCTACACTAAACCCCTCAAGGTAATTGATTCTATTTGAATAGGCTGTTTTTTATCAATACTGCTAAAAAGTGTGTTTTTCAGCTTTGCAGCAAGAACTAGTCACTGGTTTTGAATGTTTGCCATCAAGTTAATGGCATTTCAAGTGAGCGGGAAGCTAATCCGACAACCCAATTGAGAGCATAAACTCCCCCTTTTCACTTTCTGGAGAACAGCTGCATAGGGGATATGGTCCCTTTCTTCTTTCAACTTGGTGGTACTTGCAAGTCATCTTCATAATTAAGCAAGTCATTTATGAGCTTATACAACAAACTGACTTACATTAGGGAGGTGTTTGATTACTCCAAATTTGAAATTTATGGATCTGATGTGGAAGTGACATGGCCATGTTTTTGCCAATGTGGCAAAAGGTCCATGATAAAATGTACGGTTCAAGTATCTTAGGTCATATCTATACTTCAAATCCTTATTTTACTTCTTTGTAATAAGAAAGTATCAAATTTAAGATTGGAGGGGGAGACTCTGAACTTAAATCCACGGTTCTCAAATCCTGAGGATCTCAAATCCAAGACTCTCATACACTCCTTGAGTCAAAACTTATAGACTTCAAGCCTTCAAACACAGTTCATAGAAGACACTTTCCTCCCATAGTGGTCCTTCTCTTGACACACTCACTGCCGGCGGCAACTGCCATCTTCCGGGCCCAGCGCCTTCCACCGGTAAAAGAAAAAAAAAGTGCATCATTCATTTAACTCCTAGAAAAGTCCCGCCACTCTTTGCCTGTCCCTTTGTGATGTTCCATGTGCTAGGAATGGAACCGTTGTCGCTGTTGCTATTGTTATTATTTAGTAAAGATTTACAGAACAAAATTTGCTAGTCTCGCGTATCATAGCTGGTTGGGCAGACAACCAAGTTCACAACATGTTCACAACATATGCTACTCCTTTGGAGTTTAACATATGCTACTCCTTTGGAGTTTAAGTAATGGCAAGTGGAATACTCCAATTGATTAGGATACCGTAGGTTTACTCAAGTCCCAAAACAGCCCTAATCCCCTGGAAAGAGGGAAGGTGGTGGTTTTACAGCCTCCACCGTACCTTACCAAACTTTACCAAACAAGAGGTGCTATATTACCTGTGACTATTGACTCTAGTTTCAATTAGCTTTAAGTAAAAAAACAAGAAATAACCAGCTGTATTGCCTGTCATCTAAACATCTGTAAGATTTAGGCAGGGTTCTGCCATACAAAAAACCAAGAGAAGTTCCTGCAATACATATCAGAGAAATATTTATACGTACTGGATTCAGATAACTAGAACTATGAGAGATTCATTTCAATTAGCCATGCTGAAATTCAATCATGGACACATCATTTTGAGAAGATGTCCGTAAGAGGAAACCTCTTGATACTTTCTTTTGGCTTCTCTCAGAAAAATTATGGAAAACCATAAAGCAAATTTAGGATGTACAACCATAAAAGAGAAAGAGAAACAACTCCCCCAATTACTGCTCCTGTCAGATGCATATAGAACTAAGTGCCTGATACCTTCAAGACAGTTTTAATTGTGAAAAATCTCATAATCTCCTTGATATCACATGGTCTTTTGGCATTATTGTTGCAATATCTAGTTCAAACTAGCAAGGGCTTGCTCCAATTGTTCAGTCGGTGATGATGCTGCAAAGTTATAGTTCGTAAGATCTCTCTCTCTCTCTCTCATATCCAAGCTTGTACTTGCAAGTAACGCGGATAAAACACAATAAGCATTATTTTCTTCTGATTGACTAAATACGCAAAACCAAACTCCAGATTAGCTTTGACACAAAACTATCCGCATTATAAGACAAAGAAGGTGCTTACATGCACAGCACCTATCATCTATTTCAACATGATTATCTAACAGGATAGCATAATAGCTTCAACTGCATCAATTGGCTACAAAAGCAACAAAACTTATTCAGCTAAAAGCACGGAGGCACCAAGATAGAGTACGAAGGACATGGACTAGATGGCATCCCTAGAGGACCTTGAGGATGTCTTCAGCACTACTAACGGTGAAGGCGCCACCCTCTTCGATGTTGGCCAGCTTCACTTCCAGGTTATCTACCAACAGTGCAAACCT
This sequence comes from Nymphaea thermarum, assembly GCA_011799765.1. Classification (NCBI taxonomy): domain Eukaryota; kingdom Viridiplantae; phylum Streptophyta; class Magnoliopsida; order Nymphaeales; family Nymphaeaceae; genus Nymphaea; species Nymphaea thermarum. Next base: position 49,566 of record JAANDH010000632.1, on the reverse strand, counting down.
GCGGGAGCGGACACCAAGCCCTTTCTCAGAGAGATCAAGCTCAAGGCCAAGGGCATGAGTGTAAGCTGCTGAACCATCTGCCAGGAACTTGACATGCTTGTTGTGGGGGTATGTCTGAGCCCACGCCTTCATCACAAAGGGATCATTGACTGCAGAAGAAGAGTTAGCATACGGAAAGGAATCTTGAGAAACAAAGAAAAATGCTGCACATGAATCTCTAATGCATCATCATAGAACGAAGCACTTTCCTATCAAACAACGGTCCAAAGACTAAACTCTTAATTAACCTGTCAGTTGCAGGGCTCTGAATGAGCCTTACATACTTTAGCAGCCCAAAAACCAACCCAAATGGGGATACTGAAAAAGGAATGAACCGTGCCAGTCACTAACGATTGCAATGTCAAATTGTTAGTGCAGCAACATCAATAATACTTATAAAGGACTAATTAGTGCATGGAAATGATTTACTATCAGTGCTCCTAATATTCAATGCCAAGCCGGGTGTTGAAGTCCCCGAAAAGGCAAGTTGGATAGACAATAGAACCAGAAATGAGAAAACGTGAATAATTTTCAGCTAACTTGAGAAACAGGAAACATCAGTTACCATCATCAGCTCATTTTTTATGTGCTTTTGTTGCATGGCAACGTCTGTTAAACATTCTAGATTGAGAGTTCAACCGTTCTCCCCGAGTTGAGGTGGGAAATGCCATGGATAAACATAAAAGAACCTTCATTGGAAAGCAGAGAACTGCCCAACCCTCAAAACATAGTGGATTCACACCTGAAACTTGTTTATATGCCAAATAAGTAAAACAATGAAAAACTCACCACTCAAAAGCAAAATTTCATCGATGCCCTTTGATTTTAATTCCTCAGCATGATCAATGAAGCCCGGAGCATGCTTCAAGCTGCAGAAAACTGATATAATCACAAACCTCCAATAATTTCTATGGAAAACGAAAATGGCCAGAGAAACAGAAAGAGTAAAAAGTGAGAAACTACTCAGAAATAAAACCCTCTCTGGAAGGAAGAAGAGCCTATCATTATCATCATTTTTAGAGAGTTATTGTCCCAAATAATGTGGCGATGCACCGTGGTCGGATTCGAACAATAGATCTCCCGATTAGGACAGCTGAAACGCCAAAATAACCGGCCACTAATCCCAACGCAAAATGTGAAGATACTTCCTCTGCTTGTGCTAAGCAACACTCTTCCTAGATTATCCCCTTCTTTAAGATAAGTGGCTACATTATAACTCCTTCCTGTGTAGAGTAATATCTCATTTTCTCTAGATAAATGGATACATTCTAACTTCATCCATAGAGACATGCTCAAATAGACTCATTGAAGGTAATTTTGACTGGTTGGCGTTCATCCCACTTCTGTGGAAAAAAGAGGTACGGGCATGATTCCACCCAAAATGGTCTAAGAACTCTCTCTCTTTTTCAAAAAATTCCTATTTGAATCGTCAGGGTAATTCAAGCAAACTGTCAATGTTGATGGTAAAAGACCAGATCGGGAGCAAAACATCCACAGGTGGGTGGGTGGGTCGGCTTAAGATCTTCACGTCGAAAGAGAGATCAAGAGTTCAAGACCCCAGGTGCGCCTCTAGAGGTCTGGCATCACCAAATTTGGGGAAGAAGAAGGAGGTCCACACAGTGAGGAGAGGATGAAAGAAAGATAAACAGACCTGCAGGTTGGGGTGAAGGCGCCGGGGACTCCGAAAAGGATGACCTTCTTGCCGGCGGCCAGGGAGTGAACGGTGGCCTGCTGCAGATTGTCCTCGGCGTCGAAGTAGGAGAGAGTGCCGTCGGGGAGGGTGGCGCCCACTGCAATCGGTGCCATCTCTCTCTCTCTCACACACAGAGAAAAGTAATAACAGAGGGGTCCGAAGAAGAACCAACTGCCGAACAAGAGGCGGAGATGGGGAGGACTGGTGAGTGCGCGTCTATATATAGGGAGAGATCTGTGGTGCTGGTGGACCAATTGAATGCGCGACTTACCCACCTTATGGGAGCCCATTCGTGTGAACATAAAGATTCTTCAGGTTTGAAGGGTTAGCTTCTTCTTCTTCCTTTTTCTCCAAAAAAAATTCCACAATTTTTTTCAGGTGATTTCAATCAAATTCGGCTGCCCACTAAAAAAAAGTTTTTCTTGGTGATTTCAAAACAAAAAAGATGGTTACAATGTTTCCCCAACATCTTCTTCTAGTACTAAATTACACTTTTGTTGTTTTAGCTGATGTTCTTTTTGTTAACAGAAATTTTATTTGTAAATTCAATTAATAATTTTTTTCTATGAAAAGTGCAGCTTTGATTAAAGTCTTATAAACTTCATTTTTCGTTTTAATTACAAACAATAGTAGGCTGAGAAAAAGAAATTCCTAATACTTAAAGATATAGATTGTAGTCAGAATGTATCCATTTATCCAGAGAAAACGAGATATTCCTAATAACTTTCCTAGTTGACATATGATCCACCGCCAATTCCTCAATACGGTTGATTAAGATGAATATTAAGAATAAAAACAAAACACATTTATCGATCCGATCTTAACAGCAAATCTTTACGAACTTTTTTCGAATAGACGATTTCATGCCCATTTTTTTTTTTCACTCCTTCACAAATTCAGTATTCACGAAACAAGATCGGTTTGTGAAGAGAATCGGAGGGGTTGCGGATCGGTGAATCGGCCGAATCTCCGATTCCGGTAAAACGTTGCGTTCCACCAATGAAAAGACATGTACAAACATTGTCGTTTCAGGCTTCACATAACTCCAGAGAATTACGCGTTGCAGCCACCGGCCGGCGCCGGACTGACCGACTCTTCTATGGCGCGTTCTCAAGACTTGGGCGGCGGTGGAGCCAAAAATTTTGACCGGAGGGACACTTAATGCCAACTAGGTGCTCGTATATATATAAACAATCAAATATTTCAAGTAATTAATGTAAAAATGCACATATTTTGTAAGTTGGTGTGAACAGTTTTGCCACTGGTTGGTGGTAGACTGACTTGACTTGAGAGTAGAAATGTCAATATATCTTATTTCGATGGATCGAACCTCTGATTTAAGGAATCAGATTGGTTTTAGATTTAAGAAATGACACGAACTTGGATATGCATAAATATTTGATTGGATTTAGTTTTAAATAAATAACATATATCCAACGTTCTTAGAGTTTGAAAATAAGTCAAATTTGGTTCAAAATTTAGATTGGGATTCAGATATGAAAGTAAAAATCAAGTTCAATTTGTGAAATCAAATTTTGGATTTGACTTTTCATTGTTCCTATTCAAATATGAATAACTGAATATTCAAAAAAGTGAATACAATTAAGGATACATCCTATTCAAATGTGATCCTTTGACATATTGAGATTTGTAGGGTTTCAGTTTCAACATTGCTAGGCATTGAGGTTTCGATAGTGCGTTCTCGGACTTGTTGGCAGACAGACTTTGAGAGGACTTAAAGTCTAATTCCATAATATTTTACAGCATCCACCAGTGGACTTTGAGTCGTCTCCGGTGCTCTTCCACTTCTGTCGGGGAAGACTGACTTATACACATACAAACACGGGGACAACAAATTCTGGCCCCCTCGAAATAGATTAAATATCAAAATAACTGTTGCTCAATCTAACTTTAATTATACCCTATGATGAAGAGTTATTTTATAAAAAAAAAAATGTAGATGAAGACGACCATCCTTTTTTAAGTGCGAGTAAGCATTACAAACATTACAAAATTAATTGACCTTTTTGATGGCACAAAATCAATATTTTTCTTAAAAATATTTTAAATTAAAGCATATTTTGTACATTATAAATTTGTAACTAATTAAAAACAAGTTAGCATGTCGTTCATATTTTATTTAAATATATATTTTTTGTTGCTGTATCTTGTTGTACTATCAATATCAACGCTGTTTTACCACGAATTCAAGATGAATGTACACTGTTAAAATTTGTAATGTTAAAAAATCATGCAAAGTGAATGAGTGCATCTCTTCCTGAACTTCGTTTGTTCTTTTCATCGACTAAGCAACTGCGGTGAATGCAACTAATCTCGGCATAACTCATGCCTCATTTTCCGACTAGATCATACTTTTGCGTTGTTTGCTTTCCTTGTAACCATTGCTTATAATTTTGTCTGGAACTCAATCCCTCAAGGGAGTTGGTACAATGGATGGAGCAGAGGATGGGAGGCGGGCTCTCTCCGTTTTTGAGCTTTCAAGGTGTCAATTTCTTGTGCTGTAAGATCGATCTGTGCACGCAACAAATATGCACCCAAAAAAAACAGTGGGGGCATTTTACAAATTATTTATAAATCTATGTACACTTTAGTCTTTTCACGTTTTTCATAATTTCCTTTTCATCCTTTCAAAAACCTTCCTTTTTTTTTACTTTAATGAAGGCATTTTAGCATTTATATACCATTATGCATGATAACAAGCTTTGTTGTGCTGCAAAAAGGAGAGACACCAATATGCAAGTTGAAACATAATGGAGACCACGTCTTGAAACATTGAAAGTAGGCCAATATGCTGAGGATAGGCTTGAAAGAGTCTTTTCACCATTCATTCTTGTTAATTTACTCCACAATTGTCTTTCACTTATTGGTCAGATCATGCAAGAGATGTCAATGTATCAGTGGATTCAAATAGTAACGAAGAAAAATCTAATACACCATATATGAATCCGAATTTTAATTTAGAAATCAAAATATGAGCCAAATCCAACTTTTGAATTTGCAACGAGTTAAATTTGCATCCGAATTTCAAATATATATGCAATTGAATCAGAACAACCAACATTATTATATATCAAAAAAACTTTCATATCATATGGATATTGATTTTAAGATATTTATTTAAGACCAAATCTGAATCCAATCAAAATATTCATTTAAATAGGGTCGGAATTCAAATCCATTCAGTTGTCCTTTTCAATTCAAATTTGATTTGATTTCTTAATCAGGTGGCAAATTTTTTTTCCACGATTGTTTGATATTTTGGAAGTAATTTGGTCGAATGTTCCGATTCAAATCAAATCCGATCCACTGATCGGACACCCCTTCCCTTAGACTGTTACATCTGTATGGTTCTTTGAGCTTTGGAAGAAAGCGCAGGCACATTGGTTTTGAAAAAAAAAAAATCTAAAAAAAGGTGAAGTAGAACGAGTTATGGCATGCATTTAGGGCGCCAAAATGAGCCAACTTTGGCAGGTCCAAGCTCCAAGACAAGGCTTAGGCCCCGTTTGGATGCATGCTCAAAACAACGTTTTGGCGTGTTTGGTTAGGCACAAAACGGCATTTTTCAAAAACCTGGTTTTCATCCAGGTTTTGCAGAAACTGGGAGGGGGTTCTCAGTGGCGGAGTCAGAAAATTTTGGTTGAGCGACAGTAATCGTTTTCTTACTTAGAAAGATGAATGCTTATAGGACACTAACTCAAGTATGGTGTAGGCACTACATGCGGCTGGACCTACCTGAACCTAGGCCCAGCTTAATCACAATGCAAAATTTCAAGGGTTAGTATGGGCGGTCGCCCACACTAGTCACACAGTAGCCCCGCTACTAGGGGTTCTGTTTTTCGGTCAAAACATGGTTTTGAGCGCGACAATCAGCCGGTGAAAGTGCTGTTGGGTGCTTCACATGTGCACAAGATCCTGACAACAATGAAAACCAAAACTGTTGAAGAAAATGCATCTGAAGTGCTCGCCGAAGAAGAAGAAGACATCTAACGGCGTCGGCAGGATGCGATGAAAGAGAAAACAGTAGGATGCTCAAAGAGAGCCGATTCAAGCATTCAGAGCTTCGCTTCTGTCCTCTGTGTGTGTTGCATTTAACGTGAGGATTTTTTCTGTGGATATCAGCTATGTATAATCCCTTGTTGTTCATTACTCATTTGATGAAATGCTTGACGTGCTGCTTTAGTTGCTCTCATATCTAATTATTTGGGGAGCTCACTTACAATGGGCATTAGTGGTCTTCCAATTTGTTATTCTTCTCATCAAAATTTAGCCTCAACAAGTTTTCAGAAGTGACAGTGATTGACTTGTTGAGTTGTAGGATCTTACTGCAAGTCTGCAACTGCACTGCACAGTCACTTGCAAAACTATTAAGCAAGTCAATGCCACTACTAATTAGTCTTCAATTTGAGCTGTTTGGCAGTAAGCAAGCAGGTAATATTCATATGATATTTGCATTCGATACTACTTTTCTTGCCTTATTTAAAATAAAACAAGTGGTAAAATAGATACCTTATTTTTTTTCACAGAAATGATTTATATGTAATGTGAGCAAGTGCATGTATTCTTTTTGTTGGTTCATGCTTCTCTACTGTTTCATATTCTGTTTCCATGAATTTGCTTTCATACTTCCGTGCATGGGTACATGCTATGAACAAGATATTTTTATGTTTTGTAACGTCTGTTTATGTTTTACCCTCATTGATCAGGGTTAACAGTACAATCTTAATCTTTCATCATGTTTTTGTTCCAAGCCATGTCTGAACGAATTGAGCAAATAGAGAGTTTTCTAGATCCAAACCAAAAGGTGCATGAATCTAAGCGAGTCCTTTCTTGTGGCTTTGCTTTTCATTCTCCAAAGGTGATAGGTTCTTGTACTTTGATACTCCAATAGCCTGTTAAAAAATATAAAAGAAGCATAACAAATAAGAATAAATAATGAAAAACTTGTTTTCATTAAACATGCATGGTTTTTCACCATAGAAGGCCATCACAAACTTTGATTACACAAAAAATAGAAAAAACTTAAATAGGTGAAGTTTCCATAATCTTGGCAGTAATAAGCATGGAAAACTAAGTCTGATTTTGTGAAAAGATTTTATTTTCTTTTATCATTAATTTTGATTGATCTTGCTGAAATTCTTTCCTTGAATCTCTTTAGAACAGTTGTCTTTCAACCTTATCGTTAACATAGCCTAAGCTAATAATTTTTCACCACTGCATTTTTGCGAGAGACAAAGGAGAAGCTTAATGCTAGGAACAATGATGTTGATGAATTTAAAATAAAGCTCTTTGAAAAGCTTAATGTACTCTTAAATATTGTCATACCACCATGAGTCAAATGGTTTGTTACACATAAAGGCAAATGGTTTGTTACATGAAACCAATGTGGAGGGGATTAAACCCAATTTAGTATCTTACAGTATGATTGTTGATTGATAGCCTTTGCAATGAAGGATTTCTTGATAGAGCCATGGAATTTAGTCCTGGTCTTTGATTTATTTTTTATAAATTCTTGGTCTTTGCATCCGTTTGGGTAACATGACTGTTTCTCAACTACCATTGAGCTGAAGTTTTTTTTTATGAAGGCACCTTCACAAACCAAATTTTGGTCATCCAAAACCTGGTTTTTTTCATGTTACCCAAACACTAAAACCATGATTTCAAAACTCTTTAAGAAAAACGGTTTTACAAAAAGAGGTTTTGACAAAAATCATTTTTAAAGCAGTGTATCCAAAGGCCTTAGTTTTTGTTTTCTTCATTTTTACTTGTGGAAGAAGGGAGACTTTGTCGCTCACCTAAGTGTAAAACCCCACGGCCATCGGCTTTCTCAAAGGATGAGCGGCCATGGGAGTCAAACCAGTGACTGGCTGCTTACCAATCACTGACCCGCCATGGTGTGCTATGCCCCTCGGGGCAAGACGAGGCTTAGTTTATATAAGCTGGATTGCACTACACATGGTGCTTTGTTATTTTGCATCTCGCATGTTTTGTGTTATGTTCTTTCACCAGTGATGATAAAAGTGTATAATGTTACCGTCACAAGTGAAATGCCATAACAAAGAACTTGGTTAGACTTGCATTATACCCAGCTTCTTTTCAGCCTACGACATGCAAACTGCAAAATTTCACATTCACTATAGCGAAGTTTGGAATTAGAACAAACACATGGATTTCAGTGAAAATTTTGATTGAGGAAAGGCTGGGATTTTCAAGTTTAAAAAAGAGAGTGCACATGAAGTTAAGAAACAGAATGAATCTCAGGTACCTCAGTGCAACCAAGAATTGACTTTATTCCTCTCCCAATAATGTCTTCAACATCTTACTAAATTTTATTAAGCCTCGATTGAATTAAAGTAATTAACTGGAACTTAGGAAAGAGCAAATGCTGATCAGTGTGTCTCCAGCATGATTAGTGGCAACAGCTCACCTTCCCTCTACTACCAATATGATGATCACATATATGTGTTCCATGATCCGGCTCGTCACTACCTGGTTCATGCATGTATTAAATGTTTGAACCGGTTCGGATTAGTCTTTGATTTTTGTCTAATCTTGGAATCGTTCTGATCGCCTTTAATCACCTATATGTGCAGGATTATTTTGAAAATATCATTCATGCTTTTGATCTTTTAATCAATTACCATGACCTTGCTAATCATGGCTTAAGTAGCACCCAGATAGGGGTGAGCTGGGTTAGGGGTCACGCTGGGCCAGCCCAGGGCTTGACAACTCTGGGTCAGGAGGCCTGAAACCCTTGCTCACAGCCCAAGCCCAACTTGTTTCGTTATCAGTCTACACCCGACTAACAACTTCTTACCTGTCATATACCCAGCCCAATGCCCACCTCTTTTTGAAATCCCCAAAATTTATTTTCCTAATATCTCATAAACCCTCTTAAACCACTAAAATGTTTTGTTTTTTTTTAGAGAGAGAATAGCTGCCCAAGCAATGACTGAGAAAAGGAGCTCTCTCTCTCTCTCTCTCTCTCTCTCTCTCTCTCTCTCTATATATATATATATATATATATATATATATATATATATATATATATATAGAGAGAGAGAGAGAGAGAGAGAGAGAGAGAGAGAGAGAGAGAGAGAGAGAGAGGGAAAATAAAATAAAGAAATATAGAGAGACATGGTTTAAAAGTAAGTATCAAACTAAAATATCAGGTTGGTCAGAGCTTAAGAACCAAACAAAATTAAGTTGGCACAATACGCAAGGGCAGAGCCAAGGAGGGGTCTACATGGGCCCTGGTCCCACTCAAATATTTTTTTTAAAATTATATGTAAATTTTAAAAAATTGTACTTGTCCTATACAAAATTTTTGAAAGTTGATATTTCAGCCGGTGTAAAAATTTAGAAATTTTAATTCGGCTCCATTCATGCAAGATTTCTAGCTCCACCCTCACAATAGGTTAACATTCATGTACTGTTTGCCGTTGTTGATTTATGCACACAAGGTGAGCTGGTTTTTTGGGCTTTAGTGTAAGAAAGACGGTCATGAAAATGGCACGAGCCAACGTTGAATAACTAGCTGCTATAGAGTTCTGAACTACAAGACATTACCCCCAAGCCAGAAGAGGTTAGGCTTCAGCCATCATGAAACCTGCAGCAGTTCGAATCCCACGAGCGTCGTTTGCTTGCTAAGTCAAAGCATGCACTGGCTAAGTGGGCGAGGATAGACATATGGCTGTGACTAAGTCTATCTCAGGTTGTCAAGAGTGTGACTAAGTCTCATTTCTTGGGTATGGCTTAAGGCCAGTCAATGAAAGTGTGTCAAGAACACCAAGCTCGTCTTCCACTTTCATCATCCTCTAGAAAACCAAGTGTCAAAGTTTGATGGTCAACTGTTGCAGCATATTCGCCATCCGCTTTTATTGTCTTTTTTGTAGTGACAATTATAAACTGCGACATTCAGCAATGGATATTAAAAAATATATCATATTCCACAAAGTTGCTATGAATTAAATAATCTTTATTTGCAGGTCTATGTACACGATAGTAGCCATGAAGTGTCTCGTTGCAAGCTGTTTTAATGATTTAATCAAAGTTGAGGACCTAGAGATGACATAGATGATTAATTTACTGGAAATCAAACCCTCTAAAGTGAACGTTTTCAACATGTGTACAGTTTTTATAGGTTTCAAAGGTTGTAGAATAGTTGGTCGAGCTGGTAAGCTGGTGAAAGCCCAGTCGTAAGTTTAATTCTTATGTATATTATTTTTTTGGATTGCAAACTAGCCTTTGTTTTTTATATGAACTATGCAGCGTGAGACTTGCCTTTACTTTGTTTTCCTCGTGACATGGCCATCTCACTTTCCCCGATCGGTCACTACCTTTTGGGTACTCGTCTGGGGTCTTTCATTCTTGGGTTACACATTCAAACTCCTCTTTTACTATGACAGACGCAATCCTTGAGTTGAAGAAAATAATTGCAAGTTGGTTTGGATTTTAAAGCAACCTTAAATCCTGAAAACAAGTAGATAATAAAGGATAAAAACAGCATGGTTTCATCAAGAAAATGAATAAATTAAGTGTCCGTCTTGATCAAACTAACCACGAGCGGGGAGACATGAGATGCGGCCAAATTCCTCTCGTATCATAATATAATAGCAGTTGGTTGTTTGGAGAACGTGGAAACATGAGTGCAACCAAGTTGCTACACCAAGATCACGAATTCCAGTAAAAAAAGACTAGATATTCACAAATCCAGATCTCAACGATGACAAGAAAATTGAAAATGGCGAACCGATTTCATTCAAGACACGTAGAAAGTCACCAACTTACTTGAGTTCGAGACAGATCTCGAGTGCAGGCGCTTGACCAGCTACGGACTACTGTGGATGAACGAACCATTTGGAGGAATGGGAGGAAGCGATTCTTGAGCATCCGATCTGGAAATCGACGGCGGGGATCACTTGTGTTCTTCGAAATTTGCAGCTCACGATCCAAGTTGGTGTACGACGGCCATATGCTTTTGCACGTGCATGAAGGTGCACACTCAGCGGCGCCACCTCCGCCTCTCTCTCTCTCTCTCAATATCTCTGCTAGTGGGGGCGATCGAGAACATTCATCTGTTTGCGTTTCACCATGAACAGGAAAATGATTTGTTTAACCAGAGATCGAAGCAGATCGACGTCTGTTTCTTATAAATAGGCTGCAAAATCTGATGGGGACTTCCTTCGCCGCTGCCCTCCATTTCTTCTTCTCCAAAGATCAGTTGAGGTCTTCTTTCTTTCTTCCTCTTCCCTGCTACAAAGGGATGAAAGAAAGATTAATTTTCCTTTCCAGCTCTAGACCGGTCTCTGAATCTTGAATATGATTCTTTCCTTTTCCTTTCCCAACCCAAGAAGCGCATTAGTTAGTACCCTTCAACCCTGGTTTCCACAACAGTAAACAGACACCATTCTCTCTGCCTCTCCCTCTCCTAATCTGAATCCTTTCGTTTCTGATTTTCTAGTTTCAAGCCCACCAACAAACAGTAAGAACAGGAAAGACCCCACCTTCTACCCTAGTTCCCAGCAAGTTTGAAGAGTATTCAGAGCAGAGAAGGCAGTCCTTTTTTTCCCCTCACCAGTCCCCACTACTACCATTTGTTCAAACTCTCGTAACCACCAGTTCTTCGTGCTCCAGTTCCTTGAGAATGCAGGTTCAGGTGTGCAATCCTCTGGATTCTGGCAATCCGTCGCCCGAAATGAAGGAACACGAGGAGCTCAATTCGAGGGACGGCAGTCGACCTCCTAACAGTACCCGAGCGAAGTTCCTCTGCAGTTACGGTGGGAGGATTCAGCCGAGGCCACACGGCAACCGTTTGTGTTATTGCGGAGGGGAGACCAAGATCTTCTCTGTCGATCGGTCGACGGCGTCTTTCTCGACCGTGATGGCCAAGCTCTCTTCGCTTTCCGGAACAGCCCGGTTCTCACTCAAGTATCAATTACCAGGAGAAGATCTCGATGCCCTGATTTCGGTGACGAATGACGAGGATCTCGAGCACCTCATGACCGAACATGACCGGTGGAGAGGCGATCGGAAGATCAGGTTGTTCCTCTTCGACAACGGCCCGAGTCAACCGGCGCCCACACCGGATTTCCTACTTGGTCTCATCGAATCAGCAGGAAATCCTGCGCAAAATACCCCTGAGACCGAAAAAAACGTCGGTCATCCTCCGGATTCAACGGTGGAGAGAAGAGGCAGCGGCGACGGATCGAAGTTAGCGAACGACGCGTTCTCCAGCGGGTATCAGCCGGCGTACGCTTTTCCTCCGCCGCCACCTCCACCGATGGCACTCGGAGTCCGCCCAGCAGGTTCTGCTGTCGGCTATTTTCCGGTGGTAGTGGATCCGGGATACATGGGGGTCCCACACCAGCCCGCGGTACTTCCGGGAAGTCACTTCTCTGCGGGGTTCCGGCGCGTCTCGTCGGAGAGCTCACTCGTCGACGTTGGTCAGCAGGTTTATGCCCCCCTTCCGACCCTCTCCGTTGACGAAGATTATCAGTTTCCGGTGGCGGTACATGGTGTTCCCCGGCAGGTCCTGCTGCCGGAAATGAGGCTTGGGAAGCCGCCACTGCCCGTATGAAGCGCCGACTTTGTTTCCCTTTGTTTTTTCGATTTCCCTGATTGCTGCTTCGCTAGATTTCGAGCAATAGCGCTTGGGAGATACTTGCATTATGCCCTTACGAAGATCATTAATTTAGATACTTCCTTACTTGATTCTTCGTTACTATGATATATCCTTGCATCATACTCTTACGAAGATCATTAATTTTCGAAATGAACTTGTTTTGAATGTCATTTAATCTTTATTTTAACAAGTAACTGCTTGTTATAAACAAGTGTAGATTAAGCTATGAATTCCTCCCGATGGCAGTTGGGCAGATGAACAATTAAAATTTGTTCAATGTCAGTCTTATGAGGGCAAGACTACAAAAATTCAAGTGAAGACTGAAGACAAAGTTGAGACAAATTTCACTTTTTTTTCCCACAACTTGTTACGAATATCAAAACAAAACAACTTCAAATTGAAACTCAGAAGTTGTTATAGTGAAACTTTTAATCAGCCAAAAGCTTGAGTAAGTGTAAGAGGCCGTTTGACCTCGCCGGATCTTAGATCTGAGAAACATCGGCCCTACATTTTAGATTAATGTTTCGGATGGCAAGTCAATGGATCTCAAGCTTTGATATCCACAGACCTCAGGACTTCGGTGTACACTGTCATCATCCTCTCACAAACAATTTGGTAGGATTAGAGAAGTGGACGGATCAGAGTTGAATCGAATATACCTCTAACCACATTTGTTTTTTTGGAAATTCACTTATTCAAATTCAAACACAAACAAGAGAAGTTGTATCTGTCTCAAGGGGCATAGCTTAGTTGGTGTATTAAGACAAGTTTCTAGTTTGATTTCCCGTGAGCGCTATGTTCCTGTGTCTTAAGGTGGTAGGGCGCGACATCCAAGTTGAACGGTGCACCGTTACTATCGCTAACACCGACGCAACTCAGGACCCCGGAGGCAAGGGGAATGTGAGGGCCTTCGGGCCTTTTTCGGGCGGTGAGATTAATACCTCGTGCTCACCTGATTAAGAGAAGTTACATCTGAACCCAAATCCAATTTCACAATTTGAATCTGATCTAAATTTGATTTTACATTCATGTCCAACTCTGGATCCAAATTTTGAATCCATAGGGGCTGTGTAAGCAAGGAAGAGCCACTCGAAAGAAGGCAGAATTATAGTTTCAAAATTTTGATTGGACCCAACATATAAATTTTCAAAATTTTTATGTAGAGTAAATGAAAATTTAAAAAATTTACATATAAATTTGAAAAAATTTGAGTGGGGGGAAGGCCCTGCCCGCCCACCTTGGCTCCACCCGTGGGTGTGAGCTACAAAAATACAAAATGATATTATAGTGACTTAAAAATTTCATGCAACACCCACATCAGACTTGTGAGACTCGAGTGCGGCTCCGCTGAAATATCCAGTAAAAAAACCAGTTACAGCAACAAGATCCGAGCTGAATATGAATTTTTGTGCTAATGGCACAAACTACCCAAGTAAAAAACAAAATTTAAAAAATCTCAAAAAGCCTCTCAACCTTTTGCTGTTTTACCCAAAACTATTGAGCTTTTGAATTTTTACATTTTAATGCTTGGATTAAAAAAAAAATAAAAAGCCGCTTTTTAGCTATGGCCAGATCTTCTTCCTAAGGGCCAACACCAGCGCTGCATGACAAGTCAAGCCAGCTCGACTCGAACTCGTTCGATTAAACTCGACTGTAACTCAAATCGAGCTTGAATTCAATTGTATGCTTGAAATGTTAAATGAGCTGAGTTCAAATTGTAGCAACTCAACTCGTTTAAACTCATAGACCAGTTAAACAAGTCGAGTTCAAGTTCGACATTGTATTGTTGAGTTGAGTTCAAGCTGGTTATACCAACCTCTATTTGAGTTTGAGCTTGAGTTCGATTCGAGTTCAGCATTGTATTGTTGAGTTGAGCTTGAGCTTGTTATACTAACCTCTATTTGAGTTCGAGCTCGAGTTCACTCTTGACTCGGTCCTAACCGAGTCAAAGAGTCAAATCACTGAGCAGGTGACCCGGTCATGAATCGAGTTCAAGACCCATCCCCGTACCTCTGTCCATAACATATATTTAACCAGATCAAGCACTGTTTTTCTTTTTTTCTTTATAAAAAAACTGTTTCAAATTTGGCCCTACTCGTCAGTATGTCGATCACTTCTTGTGTTTGATATAATTAACCTTATATATGGTACAGAATGTCCTACAAGCAAATCTCATTAAGCTTTCTATAAAGATTTGGCGGATGGTGAATGGGCCTGGTTATTGGGGAAGGCCACAGCTGAGCTAGACAATCGAAACCGAGCTTGGGTCTGACCCGATTCAAACAATTTTTTTTTTGAAATATAAAATAATACATAAATATTATGTAGTTTAAATATAAAATAACATATGAATATATTTTTAAATATAAAAAATACATAAAAAAAATGTGCATAAAGTCCAATTGAGTCTGACAATCAGATGAAAATCCTTCATCATAATAACCCGATAGGACGATCCATGAAGATCAGTTACAAACCTTGAAACCACTTAACAGCCGTATGATTCCATAAGAAACATAGGCTTTAGTTAATTGAATAGCATATAGTAAACAAAATCGTATGATCAGACAGCTTCCATAACGTGACGTGAAAACCTACTATATGTACCCTTGCTACTTGAGAACAAGCTCCTTTTGATGCTTTCGAACAGAAAGAAGAATTGTTTAATAAAAAATATGGTTTGCTATATCGCTATTAACTTTCGAAGTAAACTGATTTGGCAGGCAAAAATCACAGAAACAGAATAGACGCCCCATCGGTTGACCTGAAAAGGTTAGTTCATATACTCCTCCAATTTTGTACCGTTCCCTGGAGTGAACAATGTTATTACTTGTAGCTCATGAATGTGTAAGTAATTCCCTTACCATCAACCCACAGCAGAATGCACATTACTGAAGCCTTGCATTTGCAAATGGATTTGTTGGCATATTCCGGAAAGAAGTGCAGGACCCGCTGTTCACAGGAATGGGGAAGGAAAATTCCATTTTGTTATCACGTTTTCCTTTTCCGGATTCCCATACACGCTAGATTATGTTTATGGCTGTCTTTTTCGGGTGCAGAATTGATTCCAGCTGATATGAGCAGTGATCGAATTTTTACTAGATTGAACTACGAGTGTACCGCTTCTGTAGGCTTGGCTGGTAGATTCTTTGTTCAGATATGGGGTTGGATGTCTATCTAGAAATCAAACTGAATATCTGAAGGCACAAATAGTAAGGAAGATTATGATGTAAAGAACGAAATGATCCGTCATAAGGTTGAATCTTACATCACTTCAACAATGGGAATATACAAACCCGGACGTTGACTTCTGCCAGAACTTTTGTAAATTAATTAGATCTTCATACAAATAAATACCGAGTACCCATCATGTACCAAATTAGATGCCCAGCCTTAGTGGTGAACATCATGGATAAAGAGCAATAATTCGTCATTGCTATATACAATTTTTATGTGTTGAAAGTCCCAAACCTCATATAATATTTTAGAACCATGAATCTATCCAGACCTAAGGCTGGGCGTCGGGCCGGCCCAAGAAAATTCCGTCCCGTTTAGGCCCGGTAAACTAAAAAATATATATATTTTTAATTTTTCTGTTTTAATAATATTTTTTATTTTTAATAAATATATTTTATATTAAAAATATTATTTTATAATTAAAAAATATTTTTTTAATTTAAATGGGCCGGGCCGGGCCCTATACCCACCCTTACGCAGACCACTCCACCAGGACCGTAAATCCATGGTTTTCATAAAGTAACGCCACGCCAAAAGAGAAATCAAATTCGGATGAAAATTTTGAAAGCAGCGGGAAAAACATTGTAACTGTTTATCTTTTTGAAATCACACCTACAAATATATATAGTTTTAGGGGTTTTAGACAGCTCAGGTTTAAAACAGCAAAATAGTTTTTTTTTTTTCAAAAAAGAAGGACAAAAAATTAATTAATCCTTGGTTGGAAAGAGAAAGTTGACCAAAATTTTAGAAATAAAATGCCAAAAATGTGAAAACAAAATGTGGCACTTAAAAACTGGAAAAAACACAAAAAAATGAAAAAAAAATGCAACGTGAAAAATGAGAAAAATACTGCACTATCCTCACAGAGCTGGATGGTTGAGATTTACCTTTGGAAGTATAGTCTTGTACGGTTGTACCAATATAAGGACCGCGAGCATTGATCTGCCTGAGTCGCTAGTGTTTCTTTGGAAGTATAGTCTTGTACGCTGCTGGTATGAGCCATCAAGGGCAGGAGGAGGAAGAAGGAGGCCTGTAACAACGCCATGGCTGCCATCCCTTCTCTTCCTCTTATCCCCTTTGAAATCTTTGCAGGGAAGAAAGAAGGAAGTGATTGGTTAAATAGGTGGAGGAAGCCATGGGAACAGCCACAAGATCCAAAGAGGGTGCGGAATTACTATTGTATATCCACAATATTCCCGAGAATATTAAAAAAAAATGCCAAGAAGGAGACCAGACATTTGGCTCACGGTCTCAGAGACCCGGCATTTTTCTTAAGGCCCCGTTTGATACCAAAATTACCAATGTACGAAAGGGAGGTTTTTTCGTGGAAAAAAGTCGGGCCCTTTTAGGTCCGACTTTTTTGCATGGGAATTTTTTTATTCAAATAAAAAATTCATGGTAAAATTTCTTGTGTTTGATGCTGTAAGAGAAAAACCATACCAACTTGAAAAAAAATCCACCCTTTTCTTGTGCATCAAACGGAGACAAAATTTTTATTATTGCTTTAACCAATTGTTAAAATAGTAGTTCCATTGCATGAATCAGAAAATGACACCAATTCCTTTGATTTGATTTTTCTTTAAGTGAAAAAAGACGTTCTGGCTTACAGTGACAAAGTTAAAAAAAAAAAAAAAACGCAGTTTTCTCGTGGTTCTTCCATGTAGCATAGCCGACATGAGGAATTTGTTATATGTGAAACCCTTATTTCGAAGATCAGAAATGCGTTGAGGCTTATTTTCGTATTACAGTAAGAAAGGAGCCGCCTAAACGAAAACATTTCCTCATCTGTAGTTGTTAAACAGAAACCAAGTTCAAAAAGTGAAACCCAGTTTTGTGACAGGTAATCCAAACACAAACCAGGTTTGCAAAACTCATTTAGAAAAAAAGAAAAAGGTTTTCAGAAAACCAAGTTTTTAGAAAACCAATATTTTCAAGGTGTTACCCAAACACAACGTCATTCTCAAAGGGATCAGCAGGCATTTGCTACATATATTCAGCTGCAATTTCACATGCAACAATTACGATAAAGATGGATATGATGTTTTCAATTGTCATATGAATTTGAAAGTGTATACTTGGATCTAGTCAAAAAATTTTGTTTTGATTATGGATCTGATTCAGTATGCAGTTTCAGAATAAAGCTGCTTCCATCTTGCGATCTTGATCCGTGAACAGGAACTGAATACAGATCTAATGCCAACAAAACCGATAAGAAACAATTTGCAAATGGCACATCTCTCTTCTCCATGCATGTTCACGGGCCAATTTGCAGATTGATTTCCAACCGCATCCAGCATTACAAAATTATTTAATTTTAACCTTGATTATAGAAGTCTGGACCCAATAATCAAGGTCAAAATTGAAAAGTTTTGAAACTGAACCAGAATGTTTCAGTTTATGCTCCTACCTATTATCTGGATATACCACGGCGAAATATTTACTCATGGGTGGGGCAAGCTCTTCTATTCTGGTTTATGGTTTTTCTTGGCTATATAGTTCATCCAGAAGAGAGAACGAGCTTTAAAAAATAGTGAACAGTCTTATCAATACACAAATGTATAACTCCCCAGGAATTTCGATTGCGCTTATATCCATCAGTGTAGGAATTGGGTTCAAGCTTTCCCCATCCCCTTTTCATCAATGGACTCCTGAATAATCAACGTCAAAATTAGGAGCTCACTTGCGTGTGGAAAGATACTTCTCGTCGTCTTCAACAATGTAAGCAGCAATTTCTGAACCATCTTCGTTGACATTTGCGTCTTCTCTTTCACGATCCACTTTGGGTGGTTCAGAAATTGCGTCTTCTGGTCAGAATGAAGCATTCCACAAGCTGACTCTATTTCACTTTTTTCTGAACCATCTTCGTTGACGTTTGCGTTATCTTCACCGGCCCTCTCCCTGAGACCCTAAAAAAGATAAAAAAATTACATGTAAATATTAAAAAATTTCATTTACCCTATATAGCAATTCCGTTCCTCTCAAGAAAAAATTATGGCTTTACCGTTATATATATATATATATATATATATATATATATATATATATATATATATATATATATATATATATATATATATAACATGCAATGCAAGTTGCTTAAACAAGAAACAACACTGTATGTCTTGTCGTATTGAAAAGGCATGGAGGTCAAGAAAACCTCTTGAACCCTATGTAGATTTTTATGGGCCCCATGAATACTCTTTCTTTAAACAATAATAAATATATTTTTTATATTTATTGCACTACAAGATAGACGACATTCAGTAACATAAAAAAGTGTCACTAAAGGTCATCTGTGGGCCATAATAAACACCACCAAAACACGCTAATGAATGACATGACACTATTAGTCTGTTGTGGCAATATATATATATATACCTTCTATGACATTGTTTTGGTGCCACTGAAGAGTTTTTGATGACTGTCATGGGTATTAGCCTACGATGGCTCACTATAACTGCCATTGTTATTTTTTATGGCCAATGACGCCACTAAAGGTTCTTTAGGGACATTGCAAATTTCTACTAAGCATGTTTAATAGCACATATATGTATGCCATTATTGACCTTTTATGACTATTTGCAAACATCATAAAGGCCTACTAAAGACATCATTAAAGATCTTTAGTTCATATTGCATAAAAAATGAAAATAAATACACTAAAAGAAAAACTTTTTCCTGGCAAATTAAAAATTAATGTCAATCACGTAAAATTTTGGTGCACACTAATGTGTAAGTACAATAATGGCTAGATGATTTTGAAGGCTGCCTCCTGATCATTTGATGGCATGCAAACACCTGCAGATGATGGTTTCCTCCATATTCTTGCACCATGTAGTCTCCCACACTACCACCCCAGCCGAAGGAGAAGAGCCAGGAGAACGTGTAGTGTGCAGGCTATTCTCTCCATGATCCCAACCATACAGAGAAACAATCCTTTCGACAATTGGGAAGCATTGAGGGGGAGGAAAGGGAGAAAACTGTTGATATCAAAGATTGAGAAAAGAGACCCGAAACAGGCACAATGCGCAGGCGGCTGCTTAAGCTGATGACAAGAAACGTCCACCAAGGCTCACGATTTTGTTTCCCTACATTGCATAAATAATAGAATATCATAAGTTCTATTGATAAAGTTATTTGTAAGAAAACAACATATACTGCATCACTAAGGCAAAGCATGACCACATGCAACTTAATTGCATAATTCTATATCCAAATATACCTTATGTTCCTGTTTCAAATTTGAACGTGACTAGCTAACGTCTTATCAACTTAAAAAACTTGTAAAAATTTAGACGGCCACTTGTTGTTTCTCATAAATGCTATCTACAGATGCAAATAAGACGATGAAAGAGTACATTTCCAATTTTCCAGGTTCTAGTCTTTGGAAATCACTTAATTATGAAGAGAAATTTAATTAACTTACGAAACGTTGATTTCTAAAGCATAAAAGACACATTCTTTTTACTATTATAGTCCACCGATCTATCCTCAGAAGAATATATATATATATATACACGTCATCACAGATATATAGGCCCTAAAAAGTTGAAATAAATTATATATATCGGTCATATGCATCTGCATGTATAGGCCTTGAAAATTTTAACTTAAAATTTTATATTAATTTTTTATTAGTATATTGACCAATCATCCAATATGAGCTGACTTGACCCCATATCTCATCAGCAATCCCATGGCCATATGATGCTGGTCAGCCAATGAACCAACATCAGCAACAGTGGATATGACCAATTCAGAGGGTGTAGGTAGGGATGTCCATAAAGTCGATTTATGTCTGATATCTGAAAACAATCAGATATGAAAAGAATTTTAACATTTGATGGGAAATTGAATCGGATTTGAATTTAAAAAATGTCGTGCAATAGAATTTTAATAAGTTTCTGTTCGGATAGATTTGGATCAGATTTAGTGAATCAGATTTAGTGAATAAATATCTTATATATAATGCCCTTACATTTTGAAAATTATCTGTTCAGACAGATTTGCATCAGATTTAGTTTTAAATAAATCTCTTATATATAATGTCCATACATTTTGAAAATCTGCTCCTAATATATTGTAATGCGGTTCATAATTAGGTTAAAATTTGGAACATTTGCTTCAGATATTTCCTCTTCTTGTCACTAAATTTAATCTCGCTATATTGTTTGATGTTTTGTTATGTTTGTCAAATTCTGAAGAAATTAAAAGTTCTATTATTGGCGCTTTATTCTTGGGATCCAAATTGATTGCTTGGGGTTTCCTGCAAGCTTTTGATGGAATTGTTTGCATCTATCTTTTGATTATTACACATGATTAGTATCTGCATGTGGCAGTTTATCGAAGTCGAAAATTATCGTTAGCCATTTTTTATTGTGTTCATAATTTTGTTTGGGGCTGACATAAGGGGGGAGGGTTTTTTTTTTTTAGAATATAGAGGTGAAAAAATCACCCCTATAGACTATAAACCTCTGCCCTGGGCAGCACTGACGCTTAGTCTTTTCATTTTTCCCCATAGGAATGTGCTTCAGTGTTTCACACTCTGATGCTCAAATCGCGCCAGAGCTGACTTGAATTATGTAGATGACCATAAGAATCAAACCAGCATTAGTTGGCCAAGATTAGAAATAACTTAGCACTTAACTGTCAAAAAATTCAAGTGTCCTCCATCTCCAAAGAGTTGACAACTGAAGGATTCAAAACAAGAACTAACCGTCTGTCAGCCCTTACCCCAAACATTGTGCCAACTCCCTTGGAAACCTTGGTGACCTATATTTGACGGTCAATATTTGTGAGGGAGAAGAATCTTTTCATTTTAAGAGCATGCTATCAGCAGGTGATAATAAATATAAAAGGCAAGAAAAATAGGAAATCGTGGAAGGAAGATCGTGCGATAAGCTTGATGATATACAAGATCAGCTAAGAAAAGAAAGAGATAAGAACAAAAGTAAAGGACAAGATCCTTTACCATTATCGTCTGTAATAGATCCTCCAAATGTGGATCCTAAATGTAACTCTCATTGACAAGTTATTTAATGGAACCACTCTCTAACGATGATATTGAAGAAAGTTAGAGAGTGAGAGAGTTCTCATGGACGTAGGTCATTCAAGACCGAACCACGTTAAATTTGTCTTTGTTTCTTTCACAAGTACTCTGTTTTTATCATGGTATCAGAGCCAAACTGCATATTCTCGAATGCAGTTTAAACTGAAGGAAACAAAGAACAGAGTGTTGTCTGTCAAAACCTAGCCATGATTTTGGTTGGCATTGTCAGCTTCGGCAACAGCAGAGGTCGAGCAAGGGCTCGTTAGAATTGTCTACATCCAAATTTCAGGATTTTTAGAGTAGGCGTTGAGGAGCTACGAATTTCTGAAGAACCGCCTGTCGCGGAAAGTCACAGAACAAAGTACTATTCGCCAGAACTCGACCACAATTTTGGACGACGTTGTCAGCTCCAGCGATGGCAGAGGTCGAGAAAGGGCTCGTTAGAAGCGATGTCATCTAAGATTTTTGTAATAAATATTTTAGATGAAAAAAGAAATGTTTTTGAAACTGGATTGGGGTTGTAGACCCTGAAGCATGATTCCAGTATTGGGTCATTATTTGATTTTAGTCTTAGTGAAGTCGACAAATGAGAAATTAAAATCTTAAACCATAAGAGAAAAATATTGAAAGAATGGAAAAGATGAAAGACTTTCATAGAGAGAAATATAGAGAAAGAGAGAGAGAAAGAAATCTTGAAAATCATAAAATCGAAGATTTAAAAGAAAGAGAGATACGTATTCATATACATATTTATATATACATATGTATACATATATACATATAGATACGTATTTGAAAGCTTGTGAAAATGAGGTTTAAATCAAATAAAGAAGAGAAAATTGTTTTAGAAAGATAGAGAAGGAGATTTAAAATGGAATAAACGTATACATATTCATCTATACGTATACGAGAGTTTGTAAAAGTATGTTAAATCATAAAGAGTGAATGACAAAGAAAGATATTCATATGCACATATACATATATAACATGTATAAGCGCATATGTCTTCATGGGTTTTAAAATCAAGAAATGAATTAAAATAGCCGACTTCAATTTTTGATATAGGCCGGAGGGGAACTTGGGTTCATGCAAGAACCTAAGTTAAGTCTCTATGGCCGCATTAGAGAGGGTATTTGGTTTTGAAAAACTTTTGAAAAACATGCTTCCAAATATGAACAAAAAATCATATTGTTTGCTTCAAGAAAATACATTTCTTCCACCATTGGGTATGGAAGAAAATCAAATATTCATAAAATGAAAAGCAACGTAGGAAAGCACTCATTGGGTCCCTAATCAGGTGATTAAGAAATAAATTAAGCGTGAAATGACATGAAAATGCACTTTAACATATACAAATTCGTGAAGGGCTTTTCGGGTTGGACAAGTCACAACCTCAAAAATCAACACAAAAATGACGAAATCCCAACCCCAAGCATTCATTCTCACCGTGTGTTTGCGCATCAATTAAGGAAAATTAGAACATCAAGCATGAGCATCATTTCAAGCATGAATACTAAATGAAGACAATATAGCAAACATATTTTTGGAGATAAAATGAAGATATAACCTGGTGCACTCAAGAGTAGCTCTTGATTCCAGATAAGAAATCATTTGAGCTTTCTTGCATGGCCATGGGGAGGTGGCAAGAAGAAAAGATGATATAGATGAAAATGAAAGGAAGATTACATACCTCAAATATGAATGATATTAGAAATGAGCCCCCTCTTTTGGATGATATTGGAGTCACCTAAGATGAAGCTCCCAGATGATGAACCACCAAGAGATCTCTATGCTCCTTTGAAGAGTTTGAACTTGAAGAATGTTTGCTCCCAATGTTGTAGAAGAAGAAAGAAATGGAAAGAGAGAGCTAAGGAAAACAGATTTCAAGTGAGGAAGCATGAGAAGTTCCTCCATGGTTGGCTCATACCCAAGAGAGAGGATTGTGAGGGTATTTATAGAGATTTTTGACCCAAAATTCAAAATTCGAATTTAAGAAGGAAGAGTTTTGGAGCCAAAATTCAAAATTCGAATTCAAGATTTATGAAACATTTATCACCTCTGTTACTACATCCAAGAATCTACCAAGTTTTTCTGAGATTTATGATCTTTTAATACCCCAAGAACAACACCTTGGTATGTTCTCTTCTCTTACTCATGTCCAAGTTGAAGCCAATACCTCTATTTTTATGGCTCCATGAGGACGTGTGAGAGGCAAGGATCTTCAAGGGTTTATAAAGGAGGGTAATTAATGAGATGATTGTCTTGGTTCCTAGCCTTTTTGAGGTTGAAGCTGAAACTGCTAGAGGGGGGTGGGATCTGTCGAACCAGGGGCCCGAGCCTAGGAGTGGGTCAGGTTGTTACAGTGGTATCAAAGCTGGTTCAAAACTCAGACCTGGGGTCCCACATGCGTGGATGTGTGTGCCTTAAGAGGGGCAAATTGTAACACCCCATAAGTTTAGTCCCGTATTGAAGATTGTGAGGGATATTCAAGGGCATATAAAAGAGGGTCATTAATGAGATGATTATCTTGGTTCATAGCCTTTTTGAGGTTGGAGTCGAAACTGTTAGGGGGCGGGTTGGGATCCACCAAACTAAGCGCCTGAGCCCAGGAGTGGGTCGGGTTGTTACAGGTTTGGTGGGCAGCAATCCAAGAGGCTGTGGATGGAATGGTGGTCGTGGCAGCGGTAGAGTAAACTCAATGCAAGGAGTCACCTGTCAATATTGTGGTCGAAAGAATCACACTGCTAGGCAGTGCTTTGACATTCCAAAAGCCTTCATGGGTATGATGCTGACTGCCAACATGATGATGACAATAAAGGAAGTTTGTCTACTCTATCTGATGCAAATAAACAAGATGATGACAACAAAGAAAATTCGTCTACTCTATCTGATGCAAATGCTGATTCACTAATTCAGACCACCAGCTGCAAGGTAAAACTTGCTACATGGGCACTCATTGTGTTATAGTTGGCAACAAAAATAAGATGCCTATAAAAAGTATTGGCAACATCAAATTACCAACTCAGTTTTTGCATTAGATAGAGTAGACAAACTTCCTTTGTTGTCATCATTCTTGTTGGCAATCAGCACCATAGCCTTGAAGGCTTTTGGAATGTCAAAGCACTGCCTAGCAGTGTGATTCTTTCGACCACAATATTGACAGGTGACTCCTTGCATTGAGTTTACTCCACCGCTGCCACAACCACCATTCCATCTGCGACCTCTTGGATTGTTAACATGGCCACCAAACCACCATGTCACTAACTCAGACCACCAACTGCAAGGTAAAGTTCGCTACTTGGGCACTGATTGGGTTATAGTTGGCAATAGAAATAAGATGCCTATTAAATGTATTGGCAACATCAAATTACCAGCTCAGATTTTGCCTCATGTTATCTTAAAAGATGTTCTTCACGTGCCTCAAGTTCAGAAAAACCTTCTACCTATTGCTAAATTGACTAAGGACAATAAATGCAAAGTCGAGTTTTATGCTGATGGGTTTGTTGTTAAGCATGTGCAGACGGGCAAAATGCTGATCAAGGGGACAAGTGAAGCAGGGTTATAACGGTGGCCAACAAAGAATAAAAATGCTTGTTCTGGAACACACAAACGCGATAATGGAACAAAGAAATTATTTAGTGTTTCTAAGTTGCCTAGTTCTTCTCTTGATTTATTTATGGCATTTTAGATTGGGTCATGTTAATTTTCAGACTTTGAATAAATTGCAGAATAGTGAACTTGTTGATTCCACTGATTCTCATCATTTGAATTGTTGTTTTATTTGTGTTCTTGGTAAAGTGTCCAGATTGCCTTTCACTAAAGCTGAATTTCATGCCTCAAAACCTCTTGAATTACTTCACGCAGATGTATGGGGACCAACTGCATGTCTAACAAGAGATGCATACATATATTATTTATTCATTATGGATGATTTTTCTTGTTTTTCTTAGATATTTCCTCTCATGAAGAAATCAGACACATTTGCTTGCTTTCAAGCCTTTCAAAAACACTTTCAAAGACAACTTGATCACAAAATCAAATTTTTTCATAGTGACTCAAGAGGAGAATTTATGAGCAGAGAATTTTCAAGTTATCTTGAAAATCAAAGGATTCATCGATGGCTTGCATGCCCCTACACATATCAACAAAATGGGATAGTTAAAAAAAAAAACATCGATATATAGTGGAAATTGGTCTATGCATGCTTGTTTATGCCTCTATACTAAGCTGATTTTGGTATTATGCCTTAAAAATGACAATTCATATTATTAATAGGATCCCGGGCAGTGAATTTCAAAATAAAACTCTTTATGAAATGATTTTTGGAAAAAGTTCCAAGTATGACTACATGAAGATTTTTTGTTGCACTGTTTATATTCATATGGGACCACAACGGAAAAACAAGTTATCTCCTAAGGCTCAATCATGTGTTTTTCTTGGATATGGTACTTGCTAAAAAATGGTATATTTGTTACAATCCTGTCACCAACAAGATTATTATTTCTAGGCATGTGTTTTTTGATGAATCTTCCTTCATGTACACCTCTCACGGTGGATGAAACTTCTACATGGATTAGTATTAGACAAAACTAGTCTAATCACCATCTAGACCCAACCATAAACAAAACTAGACTTGAACATGTTCTTCTCCCTGGGCCTTTATATAATCCAACTCTCCATGAGCTTGCTCAACCAAATTCTGCTGATGAACCTGTCAATCAGTCAAATGAAACACCCACACTGTCTGAGAATGAATCTATACCTACAACCTCTCATGATCAGCCATCAACCCATTCACGACCTCCTCATGATCTGCCTTCAACCCATACTCAACCTTCTCTTAGATTTCATCCTATGGTGACTCGGTCTCAAGATAGAACACGTCGACCCAATGTCTATCTTACTCAGACCTCATTAGATGAAGCTGAATCCACGTGCTTGGATGAGGCTCAAAAAGATCCTAAATGGATGCAAGCCATGAAAAAGGACATTGATGCGCTTCACAGAAATAAAACTTGGGAACTAGTTCCATTTGATCTAAACCAAAGTATAATTGGTTGCAAGTGGATCTACAAGATCAAAAGGCATGCTGATGGAACCATAGCTAGATACAAAGCACGTCTTGTTCTAAGGGGTATAGCCAATGAGAAGGAATTGACTACTTCGACACATTCAGTCCAGTCATTAAGCCCACCACTATTAGATTTGCTCACAGTCATGGCTGGCATATTCATCAATTGGACGTAAATAATGCTTTCTTGCATGGTACACTGATGGAAGAAGTATATATGAGTCAACCGCCAGGGTTTGAAAATATGCATCATCCATATCATGTTTGTAGACTTGGAAAAACATTGTATGGACTCAAGCAAGCTCCTCATGCATGGTTTGATAGTTTAAAATGTTACCTGGAGACAAACGGATTTGTCGAATCCAAGTCAGATTCTTCACTCTTCATACGATTAAAGGGTGATTCCATTATATATCTACCGATATATGTAGATGATCTCATCCTTACAGGCAGCTTTAAACAGGAAGTACAGTCTTTTATATGTGACATCAATAGTCTTTTATATGTGACAGACAACTTACGTGTGACATTTGTTAAGTCTAAAGAACAAATAGCCGATTTCTTGACTAAAGCGTTGCCGGGACCAAGATTTCACTATCTCAAGAACAAGCTTCACCTTATTGATACCAGGATCAGCTTGTGGGGGCATGATAAATATAAAAGGCAAGAAAAATCAGAAATCATGGAAGGAAAAATCTGCGATAAGCTTGATAATACACAAGATCAACTAAGAAAAGAAAGAGATAAAAACAAAAGTAAAGGTAAGATCCTTTACAATTATCGGTTGTAACAGATCCACCAAATGTGGATCCTAAATGTAACTCTCATTGACAAGTTATTTAATGGAACCACCCTCTAATTATGGTATTGAATAAAGTTAGAGAGTGGGAGAGTTCTTGTGGACGTAGGTCATTCAAGACCGAACCACGTTGAATTTTTCTTTGTTTCTTTCACAAGTACTCTGTATTTATCAGGTGAGACTACCTTGTATGTTTGTAAATCAAAATGTACTTGGGAGATGAACAATTTGCTTGATTGAACGAGCTGAGGAAATCAAGAATATAAATAGACAAATTACTCATGTATGTGTCAAAATGAAAATTTGGAGCAACGCACAATAAAGTGAAAAGTTGAGGACCAGGTTTCCCCCTAAGATCTTGAAGTAAAAACCAGGAGATCTCTTGCTAGCAATTCAATTGGCCGAGCATATCACTCAAACTACACAATGTGGATTCATATGCATCACTGGGCATTTTCTTATTATTCATTCATCTCTCTTTGATCACACTCGACAATTTTGAAGATATAATATTACTGAAATTGGTGCGTAAATATTAAAGTAGAATTGCCTGAAGCAATAGTTACAACGACAACAGGTATTCTAAAGAACTTTGAACTTCTGCTCTTATTCTGGATTCTGTCATAATCAATCCTTGCGCCAATATGTATCTCATTAGGGATTAATTTAAATAGCTTTGAGCAAGTTCACATTGTCTTCCACAACAGGATGTGGAGGGGAATCATGCCACGTGAAACAAGCAAAGCACATCTGATAAACCAAAGTAGTATTGTGATTCGAAGGATTTTTTTTTCATTCCTTGGAAAGTAATTTTTCAAGCAATAGAGCTTACATGTTGCCGCTACAAAGGAAAACGTTCTTACCTGGGAAAATTGTTTCACTGACTTGAGAATGAAAACCAAATTATTTTGAGGGTAGCACTCTCTTATGGACAAAAAGAATTGTTTCACAAGCATCTGACTGTTGCGTCGACTAAATATCTGTTAGCATTGGTGCAGAAATGGAAGACTTGCGCAAGAAAAAGTGCATCCAGTTAAGTGCATGCCAACTGCAAAAAGAGAAAGATATTTCGCCATGACCAATATCAGTACAAGAAGCAAATGGCCATCGAGAAGAAGAAGAAGAAGAAAAAGAAGAAGATGATGCAGTCCATGAAGCACTGGGGTGGCTCGTTCATGGACTGCTTCTTCTTCTTCTTCTTCTATATTTCCGTTTGCATCTCGTTCTCTTGTTGGTCATGGTGAATCAGCTTTCACTTGTCGCAGTTGGCATGCACTTATTTGCAGAAGTTCTTTCAAGTGCAACTCTTCCATTTCTATACATAGTGATGGTGGTGGTTTTCACCCTTATCTCTACATCTTGTAAATGCAAGAGGGCTCACTTGCAGTTACAGGATTAAATAAGAAAACTGCCCCACAAATCCCTTTGGCCATAACCGTTGCTGGGCATCGGGAAACCCTAGGAGGTGTTCTATGAAAGCCCAGTTGATCTTATACTTAGAGTTAATCGTGAGATTAGCCAAGCCTATACTTCCTATAAGCAAACCTGAAAACTATTCATCTGCTTCTCCTTCTTCATCTGCCTATGAATATAGGATCCGCTAGCTGCCTCTTCCTTGCTGCTACAGACTGTGTCTTGGTGCGCAGATGCAGAGTTGAACAAGGTCGCCATTTACTCCATTGCTGAGGTGAACTTGTTTTAAATGCATGTTCAAGAGGTGTAATATAACACTCTTGAACTGAAACCCATATGAGTTTGAATGTCTTTATTTGGAGACTTGCTTTATTTGCGCTGAGTCTTGGATAGAGGTTTTTACCAGCGTGTCCTCCTCACTACAAACCAAAACATCAAAATGTAGTGCGAGCTGGCCTTTAAGGCTCTCTATTTCTTGCTGGTTTTTTCTCTCTTTGTTTCTCTGGGCGCCAAAACAAACACCCCATGCTCTCACTGTCTCTGTCTCTCTCTCCCTCTGTCCCCTTCCCTCTCTATCTCTTGTTTTCCCATTGTTTCACTGTCTCTTGCAGGGTAAAGTTGGCAAGGGAAACGACTCATGCCGGCACAAAAACTACAATTTTCCTGTTTTCTTTTTCTTCAAAACTCAACAGCAACTCCCTTTTTTTCCTCTTAGGAATTGATCTTTTACTCTTGGATCTCTGCCTTACTGATGTACTGATATCACCAACTCCTGCCTTCTGTTGTGTCTTTAGGAGCTCAATTTTTAAAAACCCATCTGATTTCCTTTAATAAAACCAAAGAAAGTAGCCAGCTTTTCTGCTTGCCATATTTGAGTCTTCCATTTGTGGGTTTCTCCTTCCCCTTCTGATTGTGCACAATGGCTTGAGAAAAGCCTGAGGAGGATTTGGAAGAAGGTTTGCATCCCATTTATGATTCAAGCTCAGACAGTATCAGTTTCTCTAATGCAAAGGACCGTTCATGGCGCTGTCCTTTGAATCCTTTTGATTCTAACGGAGGCTCTTATGATGATGAATATAGTTACTCGGATGTCTCTGATCTTGAGATGGGTGGGGCGTGGCATCTCTACCCTTTTTTTTTTCTCTCCTCTTCCTCCTTTTTCTCCCTCTTTTTTTTTTTTTTTTTTGCTTTTTCCTTTTCTTTAGAAATATCTTCATTGGTTATTTTTTTTCCGGTGGTTAAGTGAAGCTGGTTTCCATCTTCACACTTTTTCTATGGTGTTGATGCATTAAATGCAAGGTTTGGTGCATGTATTGGTGGTCATCGTGGTCCCTCGTGGTGGCCGTCATGTTGGCGTTCTGATTCTCCCTGTCGGATGTACTCCCTCTCCTCTATTTGAGAAAGCCAAAGTTCCAACCAACCCTTGACCTAACCGCGAAACATCTCTCTATTTTTCTTTGTCTAAAAGGAGGGGAGAGGAGGAAGGAATATCTGATCCGGGGTCTATAAACGTACTATTGTTAATGCTTTGTTTGTCAGCATCTCATGGTTTTCACAGTTTTTCCTTTTTCGTGATCTGTTTTCTTTCTTTTCCCTCTCTATATCTCTCTGTGAGAATGAGAAAATAAACAGGGAAGATGTTTGGGCAGAAGCGAGGGAATAACGGGTTTGCCGTTTCATAGTTTCAGGAGGGCATCCTTCCTATTCTGTGCTGGTAATTTTTTTCTTTCTTTCCCTTCTACTTCCTTTTAGGGAGAAAGAGAAGGGTGGCACTGACGGAAACCCAGTCCTCCCCTTCACCATCCCTTTCTTTCAACAAACCACATCAAAGGAAAAAGAAAGATGCCCATCAGCACCACCACTCTCTTTCTCCCTAAAAGAAAGTAAAAGGGAAAGAAAAAAAAAACTACCAGCACAGAAGAGGAAGGATGCCCTCCTAAAACTATGAAACAGCAAACCGGGTATTCCCTCGCTTCTGCCCAAACATCTTCCCTTTTTCTCTTCTCAGGGAGAGATATAGAGAGGGAGAAGAAAGAAAACAGATCAGGAAAAAGGAAAAACCATCAGATGCTGACAAACAAAGCATTAACAATAGTACGTTTATAGACCCCGGATCAGATATTCCTTCCTCCTCTCCCCTCCTTTTAGACAAAGAAAAAGAGAGAGATGTATGCAAACAAGTGTAGAAGGCTATACTTCCAAAGGAACACTAACGACTCTCAGGCAGATCAATGCTCGAAGTTCTTACATCGGCATCGTGTATAAACACGCTTTTGAGATGAATCCTCCCCTCAATTCTTCCAGCTTCAACGCAAACACGCTTCAGTGGCTCGACATTTCTAGTAATGTTCCATCTCATCATTTTTCTTTTCATGACAGGGGCATATATCATTAGAAAATTTTATTATGGCAAAATTGAAGTTTTTGAAATTTTATAAAAATTATATTTTATCTTCCAAAATTTCAAAGAGGGTGAGTGACTTGTGTGTTAACAGACAGATCAGTCCCTAAGCTGATAAAAGTAAAAGAGCAGGTTCTTTGGACACACTGAATTTTTGGGGTTCCCTGGAGGTGCTTGCTTACCTTCCTTATCCGCAAGGAAACTCCCTTCACAGTCGTTCCAGTCGTAAACACGCTATTCGAAGCCACCACATCCCCATTTTGCAGCTGAAAATGAGCAAGAGATCCCATAACCATGTGCAATTCATGCATCTTTTTCATGCAAAGACATGTGTGTGCCTTTTCCGAGAATTTGAAACATCACATTTCCTTTCTATTCTGGGGGGAAGGTGATCAGGGGAGTTGGATCTGCTCATGCTCACAGATGTTATGAATAAAGATAAGTTCTAAATAGACGTCATGAACTCAGGATCATATTTTCTCTTTCGATGAACTCGTGATCCAACGCTATCAACCATCAAACCATGGCTCATCAAAACGACAAAAACACAAACGAATGAGGGACGCATGGTGACCGGTGAAACTCATTCCGATCAAGGGCTTCTGGTCTTCTAGCTAGAATCCAGGTGAAACTGATCAAATGGGCTCTAATTTGTTTTCAGAAGTGAATCATGATGCAATCTTTTATAGTCCAATATGAATGTTTCATAGAAAGAAACAACACCCACAGTTAGCCCTTCTGAGGTTTTAACGTTATTGCTAATTAAGAAATTGCAGCACTTGTCTTTAGATCCATCTGAAATTGGTCACTGGCCAGCTTTTTGTGTTAGAATATTACTTGATTATTTTAGTTACTTTTTTGTTGGTTGATATAGTTAGTAAAAATTGACTCACATTGGAAAATATTATTTTGCATAAATTTGAATTAAAGGATTTTTGGATTCCTTAACTTTAGGTCAAAGGATTGCAATTTTTCCATTAGCAGTAGAAGGGAAAAATATCCGAAGATATAAAGAATCCACGTCCTGTCCATTGTATTTTAATGAAGACTGAAAATATGCTTTCCTCTACTAGCCAATTACGAGATTAGCTTCTTCATTTGGGATGGTGAAGCAAACTCGGAAAAGAAGATGAAGGGTTCGAAAAATTAAGCTGGAAGGACCAAATTCCTAGAATAGGTAACGAGGCAGAGATTACCATTGGAAGAAGAAAACTAATAATATATAAATAATAATATTACCAGATGCTTTCATTAAGAGTAAAATGGGCACGGCACAATTTGAGGACCTATTCTCAAGAATAAATCAGCTAGGGGCCGTTTGATGGCCTGGAAATATATTTCTGGAAATATATTTCTGGAAATGTAGGAAATGGAAAAATATTTCCAATTCCGATTTGGGTGTGTGTGTGATGACTCGGAAATATATTTCCAATTCTATATTTCTGAGTTTGATGGTATAGAAATATATTTCTAGATTTCTAGTTGTGAAATTGCACAAAGAACAACAATTACAATTATGCAACAACTAACTAAACTCAGGAAATGAGAAGCTACCTTTTCATTATTTTCACATGATGACAAATTCTCTCAATTCAACAACAAATTAATATTGACAANATCCACATCATTCTAGAACAAAAAAAATCAAGTTAAAAGCTTAGCATTTAGCAACAGTACCAGACACTTGTATACAGACAAAAAACAGAGATAAATAAAATTCTATGGGTTTACAGTAGATACAAAAATTCAAGCATTGATCTCATACATACAACTGCAACAAAGTCTAATTGGCACGACCTCTAATAACATCAAGGCCAATTTCAGTAGGGTCAGTTGCTTGCAGTTGAACCTGAATTCCATCAAGTTCTCTCTTGAACCTGTCCTTCGAACTAGCATACAACATCTTGCTAAATCATGAACAACATATCGGCACTCATCTGTTGGCAGGCTTGCAGTGAAATCCTCATAGCTTTGGTTTGGCTCCCCAAGTTTCTCAACAATTACCTGCTTGAGATTCTCCTCAATCTTGAAAACTATGAAGCGGCAAGTTTTCATAGACATTCTCAAAAAACAAATAAAAACTAGAATGTTTGTAAATGGTAAAAACAGGGCGACTATGCTCAAACTTCAAACCCATGTGAGGTATACATGCTAAGGGATCACGACTTCACGGTTCAGGTATTGTTTCAGAAAGGTATACCTATCCAGCTTGCGGTGGAGCAACTTCAACATTTTCAATCACCAGGGGTTTGTTCGGTTCCCAAGCAACAACACCTTAACAAAAATTGCAACAACAATGACCATGTTCATCAAGGTAAGCATGGTTTAGCACGTTCTACACAATCCACATACTAAAACAAGAAGAAAGAAAAGCCCAACAAACAAAAAGAATTGATAACCAACCGAGTACAATCCAGTCTCATATTCAACAGGGTGAAGATTTTTCTTTCTTCAATTTACAAGAAAGAAAAATCTTCCAAGCGGCGGAAATTAACAATTCAGGGAACACCTCAAGCAATTCAAAGATGCCCAAAAACGAAGGAATGAAAAATGAAAAGACAAAAGAAATGGAAGCATTTGCAGATCGGGTTTTCTTCTTCCTTTCGCTCCCTAGAGTCATCAATGGCATCTTAACACCTAAGAACAAACTACCCAAATACCACAAATAAAGGAAAAGAAACAAATGAAAGGAATAAGGGCAGAACCTTTGCAGATGATAACTTGGCCTTGAGTAGCCATGATCGAGGAAGAGAGACCTCATAAGGCGAACGGAGGACCTTCCTCTGCTCGGGAAGACATCTGCGAACGAGTTGGGTGCTGCTCAAAACCCCCTCTTTAGGTAACAATGGTGATACTGGTGGTAGAAACCACAGAGAGAGAGAGATATATGCAATCTAGGGTTTGGAACGATGTGCGAATCGAAATATGGAAGAGGTTTTCTGATCCTTTTCCTTTGTCCAGTTGCTTTTCTTCAGAAAATTGAGAGAGAGAGAAAGAGATGCATAAAGAGGGAGGAAGAGGGCTGGTGGGGCGATTCACTTTAAGAATGAGAAGAGGGAGAATGGAGAAAAGGGTGCCAGAGGAAGCGAGATTGAGAGAGAGAGAGAGCGAGAAAAAAAGAGAGAACAACCGGAAAGAGATAAACAGGAGAGAAATGGATGTACCTTTCATCGGCGGCCGCCGATAGATGCCCGACGCACCGAGAGTGGAAGAGAAGCCGTGGGAGAAATGAACCTCCTGATTCACGGCGCGTGAGGACGCAGAGTATGCGTTGCGTGAGGACGAAGACGAAGAGGCCTGCGTGAGGACGAAGACGAAGAGGACTGCGGCTGCGAGAGGCGACTGAGGGAAGAGGCGATACGCGCGACCGTGCCCTAACGGTCCGTAAAAAATTTCTGGAAAATTATTTCCGTCTCTCAGGTGGAGATTTTTTTCCGGAAAAAAATTTCCGGAATCGACCTCTAACGGTCGATTATTTTTTTCCGCGTTTGTTACGCAGGAAAAATTTTGTAATTTTGAATTTTTTTTCCGAGTAAACAGTATTTTTCCTGCCCGTCAAACGCCCCCAAGGAAATAATCTTATATGAGCGGAGAGCATCGGCCACCGTACAACCAGAAACATCTGCTTTGTTTTATATATATGTATTGGTGCCACTGAAGAGTTTTCGATGACTGTCAAGGGTATTAGCCTACTATGGCCCACTAAAAAAGCCATTGTTATCTTTCTATGGCCAATGACGCCACTAAAGGTTCTTTAGTGACATTGCAATCGCTACTAAGCATGTTTAATAACACATACATTATTGACATTTTGTGACTATTTGCAAACATCATGGGTATTGGCCTTCATATTGCGTAAAAAGTGAAAGTAAATACAATAACGGAAAATCTTTTTCCTGGCAATATAAATATTAATGTCAAAAAATAAGATTTTTGCACACACGAATGTGTAAGTACAGCAATAACAAAGATATAGTGCATATAGTTTTTTTTTTCTTCTTTTTTTGTATATCCAAACTATTCCAAAGGCATATACATATGTACACATTTACAAAATCGTACCGAAGGAATCCCAATCCCCTTTTGTGGCGTGTCATTCTCTGATAACTTTAGCCTTACTAGATGATTTTGAAGGCTGCTCCTCCACCCGTTGAGCGTATTCTAGAAATTGGACAGTAAAAACCTGCCTTGAAAAACCTGCCTTGAAGGATATACACCTTCCAATTATCGCCCCAATCTCTTGCTATTTGTTTGCCAATCTTCCCTGTCCGACTGTTGCAGGCTTGCAGCTTCCTGATCTTTTGATGGCATGCAAACACCTGCAGATGAAGGTTTCCTCCATATTCTTGCAACATGTAGACTCCCACACTACCACTCTAGATATGTAACAACGTTCAAAAGGGGTTGTCCACCATGCCAACATGCCCCAGCCGAAGAAGAAGAACCAGGAGGACGAGTATTGTGCAGGCTATTCTCTCCATGTTCCCAACCATACAGAGAAACAGTCCTTTCGACAACATGTTATTTCCTTTCCCTACACTGGAAAAATAGTAGTACATCATAAGTTCTATTCACAAAATTATTTGTAAGAAAACAACATATAATGCATCCTTAAGGGAAAGCATGACCACATAACACTTAATTGCATAATTCTATATTCAAATATACCCTATGCTTCTGTTTTAAATTTCAACGTGACTAGCTAACGCCTTATCAACTTAAAAAGCTTGTAAAAATTTAGGCAGCCACTTCTTGTTTCTCATAAAATGCTATCTACAGATGCTAATAAGACAATGAAAGAGTACATTTCTAGGTTCTACTCTTTGGAGACCACTTCATTATGAAGAAATTTAATTAACTTACGAAACGTTGATTTCTAAAGCATAAAAGACACATTTTTTTTACTGTTATAGTGCACCTCTTTATCCTCAGAAAAATATGTGTCTGCATGTATAGGCCTTGAACATTTAACTTAAAATTTTATACTAATTTTTTATTAATATTTTAACCAATCATCGAATATGAGTTGATTTGCCCCCCACATCTCATCGGCAATCTCATGGTCATATGATGCTGGTCAGAAAATGAACCTACATCAGCAACAGTGGACATATGACCAATTGAGAGGGTGTAGCTAGGGATGTCCATAAATTCGATTTATGTCTGATATCTGAAAACAATCAGATATGAAAAGAATTTCAACATTTTATTGGGAAATTGAATCGGATTTGAATTTAAACTGGAAGATTCAGAATCGGAACTAGCTATCTGCAAACCCTTTGGAACCTTGGCATCCTATACGGTAAATTTTTTGCAAGGGTGAAGAATCTTTCATTTGAGGAGCAAGCTATCAGCAGATGAGATCTCCTCCTTGCATAATTGTGAAACGAAAACGTACTTGGGAGATGAACAATCTGCTTGGTCGATCGAGCTGAGGAAATCAAGAACATAAATAGACAAATTGCTCGTGTACGTGTCAAACTGAAAATTTGGAGGAGCAAAGTACAATAAAGGGAAAAGTTGAGGAAAAAGTTTCCCTAAGATCTTGAAGTCAAAACTGGGATATCTCTTGCCAGCAATTCAATTGGCAGAGCGTATCACTCAAACTACTCAAACTGGGATATCTCTCTTTGATCACACTCAACAATTTTGAAGATATAATATTACTGGAAGTAGTGTGTAAATACTAAAGAAGAGCACCTAAAACAATGGTTACAACGACTGTAAGTATACTAAGAAACTTTGAACTTCTGCTCTTATTCCAGGTTGTCTGTCATAATCAATCTTTGCGTCAATATGTACCTCATTAGGGTGTAATTTAAATAGCTTTGAGCAAGTTCACATTGTCTTCCACAACAGGATGTGAAGGGGAATCATGTCACATGAAACAAGTGAAGCATATCTGATAAACCAAAGCAGCATTGTGATTCGAAGGATTTCCTATCATTCCTTGAAAAGTAAATTTTCAAGCAATAGATCTTACACGTTGCTGCTACAAAGTAGAACGTTATTACCTTGGAAAATTGTTTTGCCGACTTGAGAGTGAAAACCCAATTATTTTGAGCGTAGCACACTCTTAAGGACAAAAAGAATTGTTTCATAAGTATATGGCTGTTGCCTCAACTAAATATCTGTTAGCATTGGTGCAGAAATGGAAGACTTGCGCGAGACAGTGCATGCAATTAAGTTTATTCCAACAGCGAATAGAGAAAGCTATTTTGCCATGAGCAATAGCAGTACAAAAAGCAAACAGCCATCGAGAAGAAGAAGAAGAAGAAGAAGAAGAAGAAGAAGAAGAAGAAGAAAAAGGGGAAGATGATGCAGTCCATGAAGCACTGGGGTGGCTCATTCATGGACTGCATCTTCTTCTCCTGCTTCTTCTTCTCTATTTCTGTTTGCTTCTTGTTCACTTGTTGGTCATGGTGAATCAGATTTCACTTGTCGCAGTTGGCATGCACTTATTTGCAATCACTGAGTGCAAGTCTTCCATTTCTATACATGGTGATGGTGGCGGTTTTCACCCCTATCTCTACATCCTGTAACTGCAGGAGGGCCTACTTGCAGTTACAATATTAAATAAGAAAACTGCCCACAAATCCCTCTGGCCATAACCGTTGCTAAGCATTGAGAAACCCTAGGAGGTGGTCTATAAAAGCCCAGCTTATCTTATACTCAGAGTTAATCATGAGATTAGCCAAGCCTACACCTCCTATAAGCAAACCAGAAAACTATTCATTTGTTTCTTTTTCTTCATCTGCCTTTGAATACAGGATCCGCTAGCAGCCTCTTCCTTGCCGCTACAGACTGTGTCTTGGTGCACAGATACAAAGTTGAACAGGGTCGCCATCTACTCCATTACTGAGGTGAGCTTGTTTTAAATGAATGTTCAAGAGGTGTAATATAACACTCTTGAACTGAAACCCATATGAGAGGTTTTTTACTAGCATTTGCACTCATCTGCAGAAGCCTTTGTTATCCTCTTCACTGCGAACCAAAACATTAAAATGTGGTGCACGAAGGCCTCTTTGGCTCTCTATTTCTCGCTGGTTTTTTCTCTCTCTTTGTCTCCCTGCATGCCCAAACACCCCATGCTCTCTCTCTCTCGCTCTCTCTCCCCGTCCCCTTCCCTCTCTATCTCCTGTTTACCCTTTGTTTCCCTGACTCCTGCAAGGTAATGTTGGCAAGGGAAACGACTCATGCCGGCACAAAAACTACATTTTCCTGCTTTCTTTTTCTTCAACACTCAACAGCAACACCTTTTTTTTCCTCTTAGGAATTGTTCTTTTACTATTGCATTTGTGCCTTACTGACATACTGAAACCAACTCCTGTCTTTTGTTCTGTCTCCAAGAGGTCAATTTTAAATACCCATCTGATTGCCTTTAATAAAACCAAAGAAATTAGCCAGCTTTTCTGCTTGCCATATTTGACTCTTACATTTGTGGGTTTCTCCTTTCCCTTCTGATTGAGTGCAATGGCTAGGGAAAAGCCTGAGGAGGATTTGGAAGAAGGTTTGCATTCGGTTTAGGATTCAAGCTAGGACAGCCTCAGTTTCTCTGATGCAGAGGACCATTCATGGCACTCTCCTTTGAATCATTTTAATTCTAATGGGGGCTCTTATGATGATGAATATAGTTACTCGGATGTCTCTGATCTTAAGATGGGTGGGGCATCGGATCCGCTGAGGAACTCTGTTTCTGAGTACTCAGATGTGGATTTGGTGATGTTGGAGCCGAAACTGCTAGGGGCCTCCTGGTTCGGCGGATCCCAACCAGCCCCCTAGTAGTTTCGGCTCCATCCTCACAAAACCAACATCTGAGTACTCAGAAACAGAGTTCCTCTACGGATCCGATGCCCCACCCATCTCAAGATCAGAGACATCCGAGTAGCCATATTCATCATCATAAGAGCCATCGTTAGAATCAAAAGGATTCAAAGGAGAGCGCCATGAACGGTCCTCTGCATCAGAGAAACTGAGGCTGTCGACGCTTGAATCATAAACAGAATGCAAACCTTCTTCCAAATCCTACTCAGGCTTTTCCCTAGCCTCAGAAGGGAAAGGAGAAACCCACAAATGGAAGACTCATATATGGCGAGCAGAAAATCTGGCTACTTTTTTTTGTTTTATTAAAGGCGATCAGATGGGTATTTAAAATTGAGCTCCTAGGGACACAACACATGGTAGGAGTTGGTGATATAGTATGTCAGTAAGACAGAGATCCAATAGTAAAAGAACAATTCCTAAGAGAAAAAAATGGGTATTCTGTTGAGTGTTGAAGAAAAAGAAAGCAGGAAAACTGTTGTTTTTGTCCCCGCATGAATCGTTTCCCTTGCGAACTGTACCCTACAAGAGACAGTGAAACAAAGGGTAAACAAGAGATAGAGAGGGTCTCCTAGAGGGTGATCCAAAAGTTCTGTCTCCTTCTTGGAATTTTTTGTTATATTCCGGAGAATATTATGAGTATACAATATTAATTCCACACCCTCTTTGGATCTTGTGGTTGTTCTCATGGCTTCCTCCACCTATTTAACCAATCACTTCCTTCTTTCTTTCCTGCAATGATTTCAGAGGGGATAAGAGGAAGGGAAGGGATGGCAGCCATGGCCTTGTTACGGGCCTCCTCTTTCCACCTTCTGGCCTTGATGGCTCATACCGGCAGCGTAGAAGGCTATACTTCCGTAGGAACACTAGCGACTCTCAGGCAGGTCAATGCTCGCGGTCCTTACAACGGCATTGTGGTTCTGAACACTTTTGAGATGAATCCACTCCTCAAATTCCTCCAGCATCAAGGCAATCACGCTTCAGTACCTCGACATTTCTGGTAATGTTCCATCTCATCATATCATTCGAAAATTTTATTATGGAAAAATTATAGTTTTTGAAATTTTTTAAAAATCATATCATATTTTCTAAAATTTCAAAGAGGGTGAGTGACTTGTGTATTAACAGACAGCTCAGTCCTTATGCAGATAAATGTAAACGAGCAGGTTCTTTGGACACACTGAACTTTTGGGGTTCCCTGGAGGTGTTTGCTTACCTTGTTGAAGGTGCTTGCTTACCTCCCTTATCCGCAAGGAAAGTCCGTTCACAGTCGTTCCGGTCATATACACGCTATTCGAAGCCACCACATCTCCATTTTCCAGCTGAAAATGAGCAAGAGATACCATCACAATGTGCAATTCCATGCATCTTTTACATCCAAAGATATATGTGTGTGCGTTTTCCGAGAGAATTAGAAACATCACATTTCCATTCTATGCTGTGGGGAAGGGTGATCAGGGGAGTTGAATCTGCTCATGCTCACAGATGTTATGAATAAAGATAAGTTCTAAATAGACGTCATGAACTCAGGATAATATTTTCTCTTTCGATGAACTCGTGATCCAATGCCTTCAACCATCAAACCACCACTCATCAAAATGACAAAAACACAAACGAATGAGAGACACATGGTGACCGGTGAAACTCATTCCGATCTAGGGCTTTTGGCCTTCTAGCTAGAATCCAGGTGAAATTGATCAAATGGGCGATAAGAAGTGAATCATGATGCAGTCTTTTATAGTCCAATATGAAGGTTTCATAGAAAGAAAGAACACCCACAGTTAGCCCCTCTGAGGTTTTAATGTTATTGCTAATTAAGAAATTGCAAAATTTGTATTTAGGATCCGTCTGAAATTGGTCAATGGCCAGGTTTTTGTGGTAGAATATTACTTGATTATTTTAGTTACCTTTTTGTTGGTTGATATGGTTAGTAAAAATTGACTTCACACTGGCAAATACTATTTAGCGTAAATTTGATTTAAGGATTTTTGGATTCCTTAACTTTAGGTCAAGGGACTGCAATTTTTCCATTAACTGTAGAAAGGAAAAATATCGGAAGATATGAAGAATCCACTTCCTGTCCTTTGTATTTTAATGGAGACTGAAAATATGCTTTCCTCTACTAGCCAATTACGAGATTAGCTTTTTCATTTGGGATGGTGAAGCAAAATCGGAAAAGAAGATGAAGAGTTCGAAAAATTAAGCTGGAAGGACCAAATTCTTAGAATAGCTAACGAGGCAGAGATAATCATGGGAAAAAGAAAACTCATAATAAATTTATGATAATATTACCAGATGCTTTCATTAAGAGTAAAATGGGCTCCGCGAGCATCGGCCACAGTACAACCAGGATCCGAGCTGAATATGCGTTTTTGCGCTAATGGCACTAAGTACCCAAGTACAAAACAACAAACCTGTCAACGTTTCTCTGTTTTACAAAAAACTGATGAACTTTTGAAATTCTACATTTAATGCTTAGATTAAAAAAATATAAAAACCTGCATTTTAGCCAAGGCAGGATTTGATTCTGATGGGCCAACCCAGGGCTGCATGACAAGTCGAGCCAGCTCCACTAGAATTCGTTCGTTTAAACTCGACCGTAACTCAAATCGAACTTGAGTTCAAATGTATGCTGGAAATGTTAAATGAGTTGAGTTCGAGTTGTAGGAACTCAACTCGTTTAAACTCGATTTGACTCGACTTCATAATAAACATTTAATTATAATGAGAAAATGGTTAAATGCGTAGTAACTAAAAGAGTTAATAGCGTCAAACAAAATGACACATGTGTAACATAGACGAGTTAAACAAGTGGAGTTCAACATTGTATTGTTGAGTTGAGCTCGAGCTTGTTATACCGACCTCTATTCGAGTTCAAGTTCAAGCTTGAACTCGAGTTCGCCCTTGACTCGGCCTGACTTGTCTGATTCAAGTTATTTTAAAACTCGACCAAGTTGACAGGTCAACTTACTGGCCCAGTGACCCGGTCATCACCCGATCCGAGTTCGACTTTCGGGTTTACCAACTGGCAATAAGCAGCTAACGCTTAACAGCTTGTTGCCGGGCTCAACTGAGATGGGGATAGAAGCAACAGGAAAATCCTATCTCGGCCACTAACCTATTCATAAAAATTAAATGAATTGTGGACTAAGAAATTTTGGAGAGAGGGTCAATAATATATGAATTTTTAATTGGGCAAAGCAGTGATATGTATATATTTGTATATTTTATTTTTGTTAAAGTTAGGCGGGGATAGGTGCTCCCGTTCCCAACCTTATATTATCGCACATATGCAATTTTAAAACTAAGTATGTTTTCTTTAAACATGACTTTGACGATCTTGATCAAATTAAAAAAAAAACGTCCAATTGAAATGTGTATGAAACAAATTTACAATGTTATCTGAACATTTGTTTGGTCATTTTAAAATTACCCTTACAGTTTCTTACCTCATGAAAGACATGCTTATAGACAGGGGCGGCCCAAACGGTCCAACGAACTATAATATATTATATATATATAATATATTATAAATATAATATATATAATATTATATATATATATGTACATACATATATAGACTCACACACTTAGATAATATTCGCAAACCACAGTATAGTAGAAGTGAACATATGTTGTATCTAATTGTCAACGTCATGAACGTGAAGAGCGACCTGTCCTACGACACATTTAATAATTGTTTGTGTCATTAACACAAAGTGTGATCTATCCTGAACAGATAAAGTGCTCTATTTCTATTACAGTGAAATAAGTGTGAGCGGCGAGTATAAGGTGGACATACAAACATCATAACTGAAAATATAGCAAACAAATACATCGATAAACTATAAAACCAAAAAAATAAAAGTTATTTACCTAAAACAAGCAGTTTTGTATTCTTTCTATGTAACACAATCAGTTTTTACGTTTGTTTTTATTGAAAATAGTTATATATCATCATTCATTCATCTGCACAACAAAATGTAAACAAAAACTACATCATTTATTATTGAAAATAATTAATGACTCAATTAATATAAAAATGATGCAATAAAATACTTTACCAATTGCAATTGTGCTATACTACTTTTTATCTTGTAAAAGGCATCAATAATATCATTGGATGACAAACAATATGCACTATTTGTCTTGGAAGAATATTCTAACTATAGAAATTTTTTAAACCATGCAGCTTGAAATTTACGATGATGATTTGAAGGACCCGACACTGAATATCTATGAACATTGTGCTGATATGACCGATAATTAATATATGCACGCCTAACTTCATCTATCATTAACTGACATCTCCCATATAGGATGTTGCAACCCTGGATAACGCACAATGCTTTCTACAGTTTCAATTTTTTAATACTTAAAAGGTGGAAAACCTAAGTCAAAAAGAACAACATCAAGAGCTTTCCGACTTGAACAACTAGCATTTTGGTTTTCTCCCTCTTGGTTTTCTTCCCCACGGTTTTCTCTCTCCTGATCAATAACTTGTTTTCTTTTAATAATTTTGAATATTTTTCATCATTTTCTCAATAACCTAACACGAAAAACCTGAAATTTAAAATAGACAATAAAATTGAAACATATCGAAGTAATTGAAACTCGAAACATATCAAAAACTAAAGGGACATAGTCAAGTAGATGATAGATTATGCAAGCATTGTAAAATAAAAATGTAAGTGTTTGAAGGAAGTTAACACTTAACTTCTTTTTATTTTTGTTGTCTTTTTTTACGACTGTCTTTGCATTGAGCATGTGTGCCAACAACAGCTTTGACATTATACTATATTTGATGTTTATCGAAGGTTGACAAATTTTAAATTCCTAACCAACAATCTTGTATTGACGAGTATACTTTAACCAGAGTGGATCGAATGAGAACTATAAAATTCAAGATTCTCGGGTCCCTTAGAATGGGACACATGATCTTCTCAATACTAAGTGAATTGTCGAACTATATTTATGTCATCTTAACTAGTTGTATGACCCTTAGCTGACAGTTTAAAGTACATGAGATTCAGATAGCCTGTCTACACCAACTTACAAGGTAACAGCTTGACATGAATTAGTTTCATATTAGTCTGTTCTAACATATAAGCTCAGTTGGATAGACTAAGCTTAGTTGCTAGAAATGCTCAATATAGGAGCAGCAGC
The DNA here is from genome assembly GCA_011799765.1 of Nymphaea thermarum. Lineage (NCBI taxonomy): Eukaryota > Viridiplantae > Streptophyta > Magnoliopsida > Nymphaeales > Nymphaeaceae > Nymphaea > Nymphaea thermarum. The sequence continues at coordinate 5,235 of JAANDH010000632.1, read as the reverse complement.
TAGGCCTCTGGTTGCCTCAAGTTAAAGTCGTCCACAATCAGAATTGACTTTTCAATGAAAAACAGTGGGCTGTGGGCCACCAAACTAATAAATTCGAACCAAATCTTGAAAGAAACAATCAAGCAAATCAAAGCAAAAGCAAAACAATCCGAACACAAAAAAAGAAAGCACATCCCACGTGCCACAGCATTCATCATCTAGAGAAAACAAAAAGCAGACACAAAACTCACAAAACCTTATGCAGTTCTGCTTACCCTCTATCCAGCTTCCAAAAATGTCGTACCAAGTTCAGACTTTTCCTTGAACAAATCTGCATGAAACACATAGATTGGTAGACACACATCAAGGTTAGAAGAAACCCGGGCCATTAAGGCATTACCCATGATCATCTCAGGATCGCAACCGACTGCAAAACCATGGAAACCAGATGCCTAGGGAGGGAGGAAGCGAGCGGGAGAGAGGGCGGGGCTGCGCTCGCCTGCGCTGTGGGCGAGGTAGGGAGCGAGCGAGAGAGAGGGCAGGCAATGCCTGCGCTGTGGGCCAGAGATGCAGAGACTCAGGGAGTGAGTGAGAGAGAGGGCACGACTCGCGAAGTCGCGAGAGATTTAGAGAGAGGGCTGGGCCGGCAATGTCCTGCGTTGTGGGCCAGAGAGAGAGGGTGCGAGAGAGAGGGCGGGGCCGGCGAAATAGAGTAGGGCCGAGACATTGCGGCGGGTCGGACCAAACTAAAAAAATTTTATTTTTCAAATATAAAATTTTTTTTCCATGTGCTGGTGGAGGGCCATGGCCCAGGCCGCCCCGGCCCCCACCCCCCTTCCCGCCCCTTACGGCACTAAAGTTATACCTTTTCTAAACACTGATTAAAAATCATGCATTCATTTGACAAGTAAGCCTACAAAGTGCATGGATCAACTCGATGTCTTGTGTCTTGTTTGACGAAGCTAGTCATACGCATCACCATTGTGCATGTCTCATGCTGCCATATGTTATTGGGTCGTTACTAAGTAGAATGAAAACTTGAGCGTAATCACCCCATCTTGGAGGAGGAAAAAAAAGGATATTGATGTTTAGGGATCTAGAAATTTTTCATTAGGGGAGCCAAAATAAAGTTTTTAAATTTTGACAAGGGCCAAAATATCATTTTTCAAAATTTTTTTATTGAACAAATGAAATTTTCTAAAAATTACATGTGAAATTAAAAAAAAATTGAAAAGGGTGGGGGGGGGGGGGGGGGGGGGGGGGGGGGGGGGGGGCAGGCCAGGGCCCATGAGGCCCCCACCTTGGCTCCGACCTTGTTGATGTTCATAAGTGCAACTAGTACTGAAACTGTCTTTCATGAATGGGCAAACTCAACCAACATCTTTAGCATCGTTTTGTTTCGCGTTTCGCACCCACGAAGCACATGAAATATTCACAGAAATATGCACCTTCCTTCCTTCCCTTTAGAAAGAGAGCATGGTAGAGGTAGGTGTAGGCCGCTTACTTTCCATTGAATGCACTCTAAAACCTTGTTTTCAATGTTTGGATATAGTAGATTTAGATTCAATTATATGAATCAGCCCCACCAAATCCCAATCATTGCCCCAAGAACAATTGAAAATTTGTTACTTATATATTTAGTGATTTATGGAGAAAATTTCTGGCTCCTCCCTTACTCGGAAGGTCTTGTGACTGCCGAACTCACTCGTGCTCAAAGTTTTTATGCTTAAAAAGGTAATTAAAAACATTGGATCATTCTTTCGTTCATGATAAAGACTTTCTCACTAATTTCTTTTATTCCTGGTCTGGCCGACCTCATGGACCAGCCTTGCGATGCAACACGCCAATGTTTATTAAGATTGACACAACGAGACACGATCAACCAACAAAAAACTAATCGGACAACAGTTGGATGAATTTGATCGTGGCGGAAACGGCATTTTGAGCCGCAAGAGTGGAGTAAGTGTTGGCTTCATTTGAGAGGGAAGAGCCGCCGCCGGCGAGGTCGGAGAGTGACCGGATAACAATGAACGGTGTCCTCTGCTGGAGGCAGATGAGAGCCACTGCAGCGCTCTCCATGTCCACCGGTGTCACGTTGAACTTCTTGTAGATGAAGTTCCGGTAAGCAGCATTGTCAAGGTATACGTTGGCGCTGATCCCCCTTTTCACCCTCACCGACACTGGAGCCCTTGGAAGGCAGGTTGTGGAGTTTATGCATCTCTCAAGCTTTAGGCCCTGCATTCCGCCAATCAAGAAACAAGTTAGAAACGAAACGAAAGCTGTATAGTTGAATATATAAGCAAATATGGGTGAGGGGAACCAGGGGCGGGCCAAACAATCCGCAGGTTAGGCCAAGTGAAGCAACGGGTCGGGCCAAACTAAAAAAATTTGATTTTTTTAATATAAATTTGTTTTTCCTACGCTCACCCGGGCCATGGCCTAGGCGCCCCCCACTCCCTCCGCCCCTTAGGGGAACGATTAACAACATTGCCTGGCCAAGAGCCGGAGCCCCTTCCTTGCCTTTTCTCTAGGATCGAGAATTACATCGATACCAAGTGGCGAGATCTCTGCAAAGTTCAACCTGCATGTAGAACTCATCTTCTTTATGGTTCCGGGCATAGCTCTCAACAAGTCAAAACCAAGATGTGTTGCTTTATGCACTTCAAGTTCGCATGTTTGAGTTATATCCCTCGGGGCTGAATATGGAAGCAATTACTTCAAAGTATATATAATTAAGGGTGAACAAGAGACTAGTCGAGCTCGAGCTCAACTCGACTAATGAAACTCGAGCAGCTCGAACTCGAGAATAGCTTGACAGGAGCAGCTCGAGCACGACTCTGCAGTTAGGCTCGACAAACTTGAATGAGCTTTTGTAAAATCTTACATAATTAATTAATGTCAATATACTCTGCAGTTAGGCACGACTCGTTAAGCAAATGACTCGGCTCGAACTCGTTCACGAGTCGAGCTTTATGAGTGGAGGTCGAGTAGCATGACTTGTTGTTCACTCCTATATATAATGATAGGAAAACACTTTTTGAAAATGAAAAATCTTAAGAAAACATGCCTAACTTTCAGTTGGGCATCATAAAAACAAGCTTTAAGTTTGATCACCTTTCGTCTAATTGGTTTTGTATGTGCTAAAATAGTCACTAGAACTACCCACTTAGTATACCATTATCAGTATACTGATCATAAGCCTGTATATGAGTAATGTCTAGTAAATGTTGTATAAGACACGAGGCGCTCTAATCCAGATTTCTTTAGTTGGAACCAATTTCAAACTCGTCTGGTTAAATAGAAACTTATAAAATGAGGGTTCAAACTTAGTAGAAGTTCCTTATTCAAAGGCCTCATTAGTATATATACTGGTTCCATCCGATTGGCTCAAGATAGCACTCACCTCTAGTTTCTTGCTGAGATTGAAGTAGGTTGTGTCCACAGGAACCCAAAATGCGTGTTGCCGGACTTCAGGCGTGCCGTCGACGGGGAAGACCTCCTCAGGCTGGTACCAAACATTGTTGAGCAGGTTGTCCCCGGTCCCTGTGATGTTCTGGAAGTCTGCAAAGTGAAGGTACCCGATGTCCCTTGTGTAGTCACCGTTTGATTCAAGTGCCAGGGCGTCCTTAGGTCCATCCCCGTACCTCTGTCCGAAGATATACATTTAAAACCCAAATCGTACAGAAATACAAACAGTGGACTCATAGGCAATCTGACATCTAAATTGGATCCAATGAGTCAACCCAGTGTACGTGTGGTAATACGGGATTTGATTGGAGATAAGGAGAATAAAATTTGCGCAGAAGTCCAGTGAAATCTAATTTAAAAATAGATGTCAACTCAATACAAATATAGTAAGTTCCAGAAAACTGAGCTGATCAACGAAAGATTAGATATCTTAAGATTGGCAATTAATGTTACTTTTTTAAAATTTAACTTTATGCATATAATTTTAAAGTGTGATTTGATGAGAAGGAAGGTTCTCTCACTTATAAAAAAAATGGTGGCTCTATTGTAACATTTAATTTTTCATAGAAAAAGAAACAACAGCTTTCATGAAAATAACTTGAATTACTATATTAAACTCATACACATGTGGACATGTTTACATTTGGTTTTAGCAAAAAAGTCTCCGACCCAAGTGGTATAAAATATATTATCATTTCTAATTAGACCCAAGTGATATAAAATATGTTGTCACTTCTGATCTAGACAATTGTCAACTAAGTCCATAGCAACTAGTTGTCAAGATTTAACGTTAATATATATGTGATTTAATGATGCTGCGTGTTGCGCATAAAATTAAAAATCTATCATTAAAGGACAGTCCACAAATGACTAAGGACAGAGTTATGATAAGATAATGATCTCTCTCTCTTTTTGTACAGGGACGAAGTCAAAAATTTTTTTATGATGTCTCTCTCTCGTTTTGTACAGGGACGAAATAAAAAAAAAAAAATTTATGATGACCCAATTAAAGTTTCCAAATTTTGATACAAACTGAAATATCAGTTTTCAAAATTTTTATATAGGACAATTAAAATTTTGTAAAATTTACATGTAAATTTAAAAAAAAAAACAAATTGAGTTGGGGCCAAGGCCAGCATGGGCCCTGCCTGGCTACGGCCCTCCGAGAAATGTGTTGAAATGTAGGCTGCAAGTGTATCAAATCTGGTGATATAGAAACTAATGAGACTGGATTGCAGATGGATCTAGTAACAAGAAACTAATAATGCCCTAATGCCTGCTTGGGACTGCTTGTAACCCTATTTGGAAGATAATAAGTGAAGTGGGGAGTTCTACTTGCTTGAAGTGGTGTAGAGCAACCAGGCTGCAAGGCTCTCATACAAAAGAGGTTCAAATATTGAATCTTGTGGTTACAGGTTATCTTCCTGAACCGTAAACGGTGGTGAATGTGATATTTGAGTTGAAATGTTCCTATAAAAAAAAAAAATTATTTTTTGTAATAATCATGGGCATTTTTTGTGGTTATTAAAATGGTGCATGAAATTTTACTTTTTTTTGCTAGGCCAAATCCATGTAGATCTCGCTTTTGCTTTTTTTTTTTTTGTCCGATTCCGCATAATTATAAAAGAAGAAAAGGATAGAATTGGACTACGTATATATATATCTACGTATCCAAAAGGTTTAGACTTATCTTTACCATAGTCCACTTCATTGAATTGTATCATCTTACTTGTTTTCGGACCTCATTTTTCCAAAACCAGAATCGGGATCCACCTAATATAAGATCAA
>JAANDH010000631.1:197285-261715 GCA_011799765.1 Nymphaea thermarum | reverse complement strand
GCTAGAATTCTAGCCATTGGGACTAGTCTCCCCTTTGGGTCCCTTTTGGATAAAATAAAAAGGGGCAGGGGTAAAATAGGAAAAATACAAGAAGGAAAAAGACAAAAGAAGATAAAAAGTTATACATTAATATCCTAAGTATCCCTTCTATAAAATACATATATATATATATATATATATATATATATATATATATATATAAGACACATATTAGATGACTAATATATGTAATGTATATACATATATGTATGTACAGAAGGGATACATACATTATAACATGAACCTCCCCTAAAAATTGGGGCATATACATGGAACAACAGCATACTGTTACTGTTGCCAAGTAGCCCCTTCGGATATTGTTCTTCAACTCGTGCTTCCTCTTGATCCAACAGAATGATGCTTGTACTTTTGCCTGGACATACCTGTTAGAAAAAGGTGGTCTTGTTAGGATGAACATGAACACTAACTACCACTATGTGTTATGGCTGACTGTTCCCCTTAAGCATCGGAATCATCCTTTCCATGCATGCAGTTGGCATCCACTGAATCTTCTGCAGCTACGATAATCATCAGTTTGGGAAATAATATCTTAATGGCTGTTGCCTTCTGCCCATTGCCATGTGTATTGTCTTCTAATTCTTGGGACCTATAAATCTCCGGAACGTGTTAGCAAAAATATGAATAAGGAACTTTTTTCTGCTTGTCAGTAATGCAGGTTATCAACTGCATTCCTTCAATTGGAGATACTGAATGTTAGGACTAAGTGTACTGATCATCCCAGTGACTACATCTGCTTGTGTCCAAATAAAATTATAGGTTTCTGTTTATTCAGACTGTAATCTTGACAGGGAGCTTCTACCTTGTACGGTCCGTACACACTAAGTGCATACACTCAAGAGTTCAAGAAGCTTGCAACAGCACTTGTATCTGGCACGATTGTCCAGCAAGGACCTCAACCTCCTGATCTCCTCGATAAACAGATAAGTCTGGTCCCGCCTGTTGTAGTTGACTTGACTCCCATCGGTGTCAAATTTGGTGAAGTAAGAACAGATGTACCCCAGAGTTCTAGTTACAGAAAAGGTGACAAGGTGGCTGTCTCGTTCTGGTCTGCCTGTCCGAGGAATGATCTCATGACTGAGGGAACCTTCTCCTTGGTGGAAGTATTGGATGACACCAAGACCTGGATTCCAGCATATGATGACGATGATTTCTGCTTGCGCTTCCAATGGTCACGGCCTGCAAGACTTAGTGGTGTCAGTCATGCAACAATCGAATGGAGTATTCCAGAAACAGCTGTTCGAGGTGTGTACAGGATTAGTCATTTCGGTTGTGCAAAGAGCATCTTTGGGTCGATGCATCATTTCAATGGATCATCCAGTGCCTTCGTTGTGCTTTAAACTTGGCCTCTTCCCTCAGAGGCCACCTCTTGATACATTACAGAAATTGGTAGCTCTGTATACGCTTTTGCCAAATTCATGTGTAAAGACTTCGGATGTATAATGTATTTGCTTTCATATTTTCAGTTACTTAGAAGTGTGTCAATGTCTTGAGTGGTCGAGGTTCTTTGCCTAATCCTAGTTTAGGCACAAAATCAGGACCTAGTGTCCAGCATCTCTGCCAACTGATCACCTGCTATGATCAATTGAACCATGTTTTCCTCTTCCCATTCCTTCCAGGCGGGACGCTAGTTCTCATAATCTCATCGGCGCTTGCGACAAGATCTTATGATGATTCTCTAACGTATCTAAATTTTAGTTTCTTGCAAGGTTTTCCACCTTCAGAAATGTGTGCATTTGAAAGTAAACCAAGTTTAAACAATTGTTACAGAAAATGCATGCATGTTGTTTGAAAAAAACACGAGAAAAATGCTAAAAGCAAGTCAGAAAAAAAAAGGAGGGATTGGGGGGATGTGTTTTTAAAAACGTCAAAATGAAAAAATACGTTTCTTGTTTTTTTGGTACTTTTTCCAGACTTTTCTCTTTCTTTTCACGTTTTTTGTGTTCTTCATGTTTTTTTCACTTTTTATATTTTTAATTAACATATTTTTATTTTATATTTTTTACATTTTATTTTTAGTTACTTTAGTTTTTTTTTTTTAAATTTGGCGAGAATTTCTTAAATAAACACAGTTTTGCCGTTTTATATTTAAGAAAAATTAGTCGTTTTGTAAACGATATTTGTGACAATTAAACAATATATAGTATAAAAAGTGCAGTTTATTGATCACCAAAGCGATTTGGTGCAGCACAACAAGATCACCCCTAACAAAGAGTCAAAAGGCAAGGACGCCGCCACAAAGATAACCAGTGGAAACTCTACCTAAATCAAACTTGAGGTTGCAATGTTTCCAAGTATGATGCTCTCTGTCTACCTCTGCCTTGGACGAAGACTGTTTGATAGGAAAATCCAACTTCAACTCTTTAACCAACAAACCAAGTGAATATCTAAAAGAAATCAAAATGCTTAGATGTACAACAAACCGAGTAATGAGACGTCGGTGGTCCTAACCTTCTCCCCATGAATGAAGCGGCTGTTTTGGCGACAAGAGATGCAGCACCCACCGAACGGTTTCATGGAGTACTGGCCATCAGGTGAAGTGATAGCTTGCTTTCTTCCAAGTAAGAAAAGAGGCCATGAGTTAGCGAAGCCCCTTTTTCTGCCAAGTCATAGTGGGACATAATGAGAACCAGCAGCATCATGGCTCTCGTTTCTTTTGTGTCGCACTCTTGAAACCTACAACCACTTTTCTCCTCTTTTCTTTCCTTTTTCATTCATTATCATTTCCATTCATCCAAACATAGTTTAGTGTTAGTTAAAAAATCATGAATTTAAAGTCAGATGGAGGATGGTTCGATTTTAAATCCATGAAACTGAAATCCTAAAATCTCAGATTTGCGATGAAACAAACACAACGTAAGGCTCTGCATCTTAAACCTCTTTTTAGGATTAAAAGCTAGCTTGAACTCAATCACCTAATCAAAGTAGTCGGTAAGTCTCCAACGAAAAGGTTGGCTGGAGATCCATATTCGAGATTATCGGATCCGATGGAGTGGTCCAGTTCAAGTTTCGATCCATTTGGGCCTTTAAATCAGAGACGAGGATAAAAATGTCATTTGGCTATTACACACAGCTGCCTCCCCAGAAGTAGAACGGTCGTGTCTACAAATATTAGCTGACGCGTGTGAGATGGTTCCAGGTTCTGCAATTCAGAAGGCGCTCTTTCTCCCTCCCTCTGATTGCCGCGTAAGTCTTCCGGTGAGGTGAGAACGGGAGGATGTCCGTTCAAGAGTACCTCGAGAAGCACCGGCTCTCCCGGAAGATTGAGGATGCTGTCAATGCCGCTGTTAGGGCAAAAACGCCGGATCCAATTCTATACATCGTGAGCTCCCTTCTCCTTTTGCCCTCCATTTTCTCTGCGTGATTTTGTTGACGACGAAACACTTTTTCTAGCGTTCTGGTGTCATAAATACGTGTGAGAAAGGGGGCAGTTTAAGTTCGCTCTTTGTGATTTCCTGTGTGACATCGTGCAATCTTGGAACTAGAGGCTGGTTTTATGTATGTGAATTCTTGTTGTTCTTTTTGTGCATTCTCTGTTTTAAAATTTGATTCTCTCCCTCTCTTTTTCTTCCTGTCTTTCGACCGTGGAAAAGCGATCCGTGGTGCTCTAGTGCCAAATAGTAGTCCTACATCTTCGATATTTCTAATGTTTCTCGTATTTGTAGCGAGTAATGAATTTATCATTCTAATGACAACTTGTCTAATCATGCAGTCGAATCATATGAAGAAAGCTGTTCCGGCAGTGATCACGAAGATAGTGGCTAGACAGATACTTGATAGTAGGGGGAATCCTACTGTAGAGGTTGACCTGCACACGAATAAGGGGCTATTTCGCGCTGCAGTACCAAGTGGAGATTCTAGTGGATTGTAAGATTTTGATGTCAATTATTGGCATATTTGGGTTTTATTGGTCATTTGTAGTTTGTCTCTGTTGTCGGTTTGGGTTAGTGAAATGTCATTCAGAGGATTGAGAAATGTGTTCCTATTATTGTTAACATCCCATCTCTTTCATTCAAGATATAACCAAGTCAGTTTCTATATTCTTAGGTATGAAGCTCTTGAATTACGTGATGATGACAAGAGCAAATATCTTGGTAAGGGTGTTTCCAAGGCTTTAAAGAACGTGAATGAGATAATATCTGGGGCATTGATTGGGATGGATCCTACTCTTCAATCAGAGATTGATCACAGAATGATTGAGCTTGACAAAACAGAAAATAAGGCAAGAATTAAGTTCAATTGGTTGCAAGATTTTCTGTGTTGTTAACACACGCTCTCTTTTTCCTGAAATTTCACCATTCTCGCTAAGCCAGAAGAGATATATCACTGCACTCAATTGTGACCTTATTTGTGACTCTTTGTAATCATCTCTTTCGTAAAATTGACTTTGGAAATGAAGGTGGACTGAAATGCTGCAGTCTTCTTGTAGAGAAAAGATATTTCATACTTTTTGTAAAGATCAAATGCCTTTTGAATGAGAAGCTTTTGTGCAGTCATTCGTCATTTTTTCCCCTTGATCATGCAATACATACTTATGTAGATTTGTTTCGGCCATTGGTTTTAGTCTTGGGCTGGTAGTGCATTTTGATACCTCACTTTATCATTCTCATTTTCAATTTGATGTAGTCATTTTCTGATCCATTTCATGTTTTAGAAATCGAATACCATTTCTGATGGATGCTTTTCATCCTATTCTTCCAAAGCTTGAAGATAATAGGCGTTTTTCGAAGTTACGTTGTAACAACCCGACCCACTTCATCATTTTCTTTTTTTTTTTTTGGTTTAGGGCTCTGTTTGATTCATGGAATGCTACAAGCATTATTTTAGTCTTTCCATTTGTAGTTATTGAGCTCCTTTGGTTTTGACTGACTAGGAGGGTGCAAACATCATTTGCGGGCTTTAACATTTCCAGTGCTTCAGTTAGAAGAGATGACATGTTCATATGTGTTCAGTATGCATGCGTGCCTCTGCATGTCTGTGTTGACCATAAATAAACTTGATTTTCCTTTCCCTCTAATTGCTTAAGTAATTGATAGTCTTCAGTCCTGTAGCATGACGAAGTTCCATTGATTTAGGGAGAACTTGGTGCAAATGCTATATTAGCTGTTTCACTTGCTGCCTGCAGAGCGGGTGCTGCAGAAAAAGAGGTATATGTTTCCATTTGATTCTCTCAAATTCTCAATACTAGTTACTAATTTGATGCATGTAAGGGATTCTAAGAGATGAAATAATTCCTAATTGTCATTTAGGTTCCTCTTTACAAATACATTGCTGATCTTGCTGGAGTGACCAAGCTGGTGCTTCCTGTTCCAGCTTTTACTGTTATCAGTGGTGGAACGCATGCTTCCAATACCCTGGCTGCGCAAGTATGGTACTAAATTCAGGGTTTCAATCTTATAATGACCAGTTCCCTTTGTGTTTTGTTTTGGCTATTTCTAGAATACCTTTACTTTGGCAGACCGTAATTGTTCTCTGTTGCTTTACATGTAAGATCAGTATGTTTAGTTGGTATCATCTATCATGTTATGTGACCAATAACTTAGTGTCATCCTTTGTAGTCAAAGGCATGTCTAGGCAGGCATATAGGTGCTTGAAACTAGGCTGATTGGCTAGGTGATCCACCTAGGCTGGGCCACCTAGTTGACACATAGGTCTGCCTAGTCAGGTGCTGAAGCTGAGATAAATGTATATTTGTGATTCTTTTAGGGTAAAATGGTAAGAAAAGAACAGAAATCTTTCTCCTGTTGCCTCTTGTTGTCTGTTATATAGTCTATAAAACTCTCTCTCTCTCTCTCTCTCTCTCTCTCTCTCTCTCTCTCTCTCTTGCTGCCTTGTCCTCCGACCATTGTTGTTGCCCACTAATCTTTCTTGACCACATAGGTGCCTGCCTAGGCCTTTTAGAAGGTGAAACGCCTATGCCCACCCAGCAGTTTTGAGTCTTTTGACTACTAAGGTGTCAAGTTAATCATGTTTGTAATGCTGATAGTTGAAGGAAAAGCAAGCCTTTTGATTCTGTGCATGAACTTAGTTTTATGTATACACCCCAACAGGGAGTCTTTGTCATATTTCTTATGGATATGGCTTCAGAACTCTCTAGCTATTTAAAGCTTTGAAAAATCAGAATAGGATTTGAACCTCTGCCGGCCTGCTCCTGCCCTTTTGGGTGGAGTTGAGTGGCCGGGTTAGCACCCTCGTCTCCTCCGTACGCAAAACCGATGCGCTGCGCTACCCAGTGCATAACCTTTTCTCCCCCAACGCCACAAGCAAAGCCCCCAAACTACGGTAGCTCGTAACTGGCCTCTTAGATTACCTTTCCTGTCTAATAACATTTTCCCTTCACAATCATTATCGAGTTTTGCTTCCCTTTCATACTGGAGAACATAGTCCATGGATGGAGCTTGGAGGCCATGTATACTGGTAACTTACTATTATCTAGGAAGTATGAAGGTGGCAATGTCATCATAGGCTTTTACTTTCAGGATTGAAAATATCCTCATTAATGTTTACTTAGACCTGTAGATGTGTACAATATTTTGCTTAAAACAGTTTTTTTTAAAAAAAATAATAATAATAGCTAGATTTGTAGCTGAAGCCAGCTGATACCTGTACATTTGTCAGGAAATCATGATTCTTCCAGTTGGTGCAAGTTCATTTGAGGAAGCAATGCAGATGGGTGCTGAGACGTATCATCATCTGAAGGTAATATTTTCTTACCTTAAGCACATTTTTCCTTTCATATATATGTTTTGGTCTTCCTTTTCTCAGAGAAATGGAAGTGAGTTCTTCATATCTAGTAGAGATGTATGCAAGAAAACTTGGACAATCATTCCCTATTTCATCAAATATCGTTTAGAAGGAACAGTGATCACCTAAACGAAATTGATGATCTTGTGCTTGTGTGTGGGCATGTGTTTCGAGTTACACCATATATCTAGTACTGGCAACATAAGGTCTATCGAGATGAACGAGATGTTGCACCTGATTCAGATAGTTTTTTGTTGAAATGTTTCTGTAAAATCCAATCTGTTATCTAATGTTTGAATTGCAAAATGTCAGGCTGTTATTTCTGAGAAGATTGGGCTAACTGGATGCAATGTTGGTGATGGAGGAGGGTTTACTCCAAATATCTCCAGGCAAGTCTTTGTTTTTGTTGATGGTTTTCTGCTATCCTGTGATGCCTGTTCTTTCTTTAGAACACTTCAGAAAACCAAGCTTGCTTTAACTTGGTATTTAGAAATTTTTGTGCTGTTTTCTGGTTGAGTCTACATAAAACTGTCTACCGTATTAGGAGTGGAGTACGAACCATTTCCCAAGGAAATGAAAGTTTCCATCTAACAAGATATTGTTTCTGTTCCCTGCAGTTTCAGAGAAGCTTTGGATCTCGTTAAGGAAGCTATTGACAGAGCAGGATACAGTGACAGGGTAAAGATGGCCATTGATGTAGCTGCCACTAACTTCTGCATAGGTGATGCAAACTTCACACAAGTTCCAAAGCTAGATACCATGACAGCATATTGCACCATCATGTACATCGATATATTGTGTTTAGTAAAACAAAGCATTCTTAATTTTCTCTTTCTGCTGTTCAGGTAAGAAATATGATTTGGACTTCAAAGTTCCAAATAAGTCTGGAGAGAATTTTAAGACGGGAGAGGAAATGATCGAGTTGTACACCCAATTCTGCTCAGGTAAAAAGAATGGAACCTGTTTTATTCTCCTGTGAACTTGTCTTCATGCCTTCATTTGAATGTTATTTATTTTCATCTGCTAGAATACCCTATCTTCTCTATCACGGATCCATTTGACAAGGACGACTGGGAAAATACCAAGCTTTTTTCCGCTACAGGGGCTTGTCAGGTCTGCTTTCTCTTTGGTACTTCGTTATGACAAACTGTCACGCACAATATTGCTGAACTGCAAATGACTACAGATTGTAGGGGGCGATTTACTAATGTCAAACGCAAGCCGTATGGAGAAGGCAAGACAGGACTCCGTTTGCAATTCATTGCTTCTCAAGGTACTCTGTCATTTTTATTTTAGGATATTGCATACTTCTCAGACGTGAACCACTTAATCCAAGTTGTTGAGATCTCATGATTTAATTTGTGAATGCACAAATTGCATTCTTCCAATGAAAATTGATAACGAGAGGATGGATGAGCAGGTGAATCAAGTTGGGACGATCACTGAGGCCATAGAAGTTGTGAAGATGGCCAAGGATTCAGCTTGGGGAGTGGTAGTATCTGATAGGGGTGGGGACACAGAAGATTCTTTCATCGCGGATCTTGCAGTGGGCTTGGCTGCTGGGCAGATCAAGGCAGGTGCACCGTGCCGAAGTGAGAGGCTTGCAAAATACAATCAGGTCCCTAACTTTTCACTTTATTTAGCGATATTCTTGTTTCTGAATTTCAAATTGACTTCTTGATCCTAGTGGAGGAATCTTATTATCCAAAATTTATATAGTTGCTACGAATTGAAGAAGAGCTTGGAGACAACAAAAGCTATGCAGGTGAGAATTGGAGATCACCATGACAAACAGAAGGTTGTGCCAGCACCTGAGAAATCTCCCAAGCATTTGATGGATTGAGGAATTGGTATTCTCCCAGTTGCCTGAAGAGTCTAAAGGATTTGAGAAAGCTTCACATCATGTGCTGCATTATTGGTGATACTTGAAGCATCGAGGCACCGTATTAGATCTCAGGAACGAGCTGGCTAAGTATCATCAATAAAGTTTCACGTCGTCATTATTTTGAAGCGGTGACGTGGAAAAAGAAGTGTAGAATTCATATTTTGTTAGCATAAATGCCCTTTTTATCTGTTAAACTTGGGCCTCATGGAGGCTCTATTTTTGGCTTTTTTGTTGGCTCCTCTTGTCCAGCTAAGATTTTGTATAATGCCGTTTGTTTAATTAAGCATTCTATACCATGCACATCTGAGCATCATACTGAGTTAAGCTTTCTGCTTTAGAATATGCTTCTGCTAAGGACATTTTTTGTTTCCCTTTTGAACACCATGCATGCAATATCGCGAATGAAGAATTACCACTTTATAATAACAGGACAAGGAGGAAGGTTGAAATAGCGCCTTTCTCTGGGACTCGAGTTCATTGTCCTCAATTTTGGGATCGGGTCAGCCTGTTTGTGTACCACCACCACTGGCACCTTCGGTGGTGCTGCATGTTTGACAGTCGAGCTACTTCTGTGAAGGAATTCAGGTATCTTGGCGCAAACATTAGAGACGCCGACTCATTCATTTCCATAACGGTTCCTCCGGCTATCGAGTGGCAATGGGGTGAGCAAGTAATTCGAATTAAAGAAGCCTCCCCAGACCGTAGATTTTGCAAAGATTGAGGACGACCGGTTCTGGTTAGTTGGGGAAAATCTACTTCTTGCTAAGTAGGTGTGCCTCCAAAAATAATGGAAACAGCACCACACACCGTCTCAGCAGAGACCATGTTTGGGTCCGGAGGTCACCGTTCCCGGAGAACTTCTACCCCTACCTTTGTCACTAAATAACAAAAACAGCATCATGAAGAACATTACCATTGAAGCGGAAAGCTGAGAGGGATCAATGGATCGAAACGCTTCATCGCTTCCCGCCTTTATTGCCGACCATAAACGAAGGCGTCATGGCATCCTCACCATGCGATCCCTTCGGAATCCCCAGTCCATGAGCTTCATTATTAAAGCAGGGATCTTATCCTGGTCCTTTTCTTCTGCACGCAATTACTGTCGTTTCAGGAAGAGGCTCTACAAGAAGAAAGGGATATAAAAGAGCAGAAAGGATGACGGAGGAAGGAAAGGGGGTGGATTGGTGTGCCGGGAGCAAGGGGGAGGTGTTGTTAATGGCCCACTGGAAAAGGAAGGTGACAGCGTGGCCGCAATCGTTAGGATTGTCGTTGATCCCGCACTTCCTGCTGCAATGTGTCGAAAAGATCGGAGGAGTACCTTGGGACATGTTCTTTTGAATATTAAAAAAAAAATGTGCCTTTTGAATATCAAAGCCACGTATAAATGTTGAGAACTTGCACGGAGGATTTCGATCATTTATGTTTCAACAGAAATGTATCAGTCAACTTCTAGAGCCGTGCATGCCCGCATATCTCGTTCAGCAATTTATTTCAATATATATCTGACACCTTGTGCAGCTGTGCATGCTCGCATATCTCCTTGAGCAGCCTCTATCCATTTCTCTCTCTTGATGTGACCTCCATTGGCCTGAACAACAGAAGGAAGAAAGCGGTTATATGGTAAGTCAAACACGTAAAGTAACTGTTTATTGCCTAGAAAATACGTTAACAAAAATTTACTACGAAAAGCAACAGAGAAAAATAAATCTGACTTGAACAATCTGCGATGAAGTTGATGGCCCAAGCTTTCGAACACAAGCAGTTGTCCTAGGACTAACATATCCCCTTCATCATCAATAGAACAACTAGGCCTGCTCCGGTGTTCCAAGAAAATAGGAAATGCATCTCAACTTCTGAATTAAAGAAAAGAGACCAAGGCAGCAGCTACACGTGAATGATGGGTCCATTTGTTTTGCCTGGTGCAGGTAATCACAAGCAGTAAGCACATTTGCCTGGTCTCTTGGCGAACAAGCAAAGATGTCAGCCTAGGCACATTAATCCTATATCAGCTTGACAAGGAGGAACTTGACTGGCCTGATTGAGTTGAACATTTCGTGTAGGAACAATAGGATGCTCTTTCTAAGAATCTCAGGTCTTATTCATCTAGATCAACTGTAAAAGCTCTCATGTCAAGTTCATATCCTTCTTCGGACATGCAAAATAGTAGCTGTTGCAGACATTCATGTACTTTTTCTCTCTCCGGGTGGCTAGATAAGCTTTCCACAGAGAATGCGTGAACTTGATTCTTGATCTCAACCCAACTGCACCCAGGCATCTTTCTAATTCCTCTTTCTGTCATCAGTTTCCTTACATGATCTACATCGTTCCATCTTCCAGTAGATGCATATGTATTTGATAGCAGAACATAATTCCCTGGATTTTCAGGCTGCAATTCTAGAAGGTGTTCGGATGCATACACTGCCATTTCAACATTCTCATGAATTTTGCTAGAAGCAAGCAGAGCTCCCCAAAGGCTTGCAGTAGGTTGTAGTGGCATCTGAATGATGAAATCATACACAGTATCAAACTGGCCAGCACGGCCGAGGAGATCGACCATACAAGCATAATGTTTTCCACTGGGAACAACTCCATATCTGGGAATCATATTGTTGAACAGATTCCATCCTTTATCTACAAGTCCACCATGACTGCATGCTGAAAGGACGCCCACAAAAGTTACACCATCAGGACTCACACCTTCTTCCACCATTTGGTCAAAAAGAGCCAAAGCCGCTTCACCTTTTCCATGAATTATTGCTCCCTGTACCATTATATTCCACGAAACCACATCTCTTTGTTCCATCGTCTCAAATACCTTTTCAGCATAGAGCATGCAACCACATTTGACGTACATATCCATAAGGGCATTGGTGACATACGCATCATAATTTCCAATCCCAGTTCTTGCTATATAACTGTGAACTGCCTTTCCATGGGATACAACTGCCAGCTGAGCACATGCTGGAAGGATGCTAGCAACTGTAACGGGATTAGGTTTCAATTCACTCAGAAGAAGATGACGAAAATAATTCAGGCCTTCATCATAATATCCGTTTTGTATGTAGCCAGAGATGAGTGTACTCCATGTAACAATGCTTGGTTTTATGCTTGTTTCTTGCATAGCATGAAAGGTATTTACTGCTTCACTAAGGAATCCATTTTTCACAAGGGATGAAATTACTGAATTCCATAATGCTGAATCCTTGGTGGTTATTGATTCAAATAGCTTGAGTGAATAAGCAACATTTCCACAATTACCATACATTTTAATGAAAGCGCAGCTGAGGAATCTATTCATCTGCAGGTCATTTCTTATCAGCATACAGTGTATCTGCCTTCCATGCTCCAAAGAATTTAACCTGGCGATAAGTGGTAGAATAGCCTTTGTAGTGTCTGGGTCTGGACGTTCGTTGGAGTATTTCATTTCACTTAAAAATCCCAAAGCGTTATAGAAATCAGAAGCCCTGATATAGCCAGAGATAATAGCATTCCATATCTCGATATTAGGCAGCACTCCACTTTCATGCATTCTATCAAAAAGTTGCACTGCTTCAGAGACAAGTTCATTGTTAGAATAACATGCAATCATGGAAGTCCAAGAATCCAAGTCCTTTCCAATAATGTTATTAAAGATTCGTCTAGCAAATCGAACATCCCCGAACCTTGAATACATTTCTATAAGGTTTGATGACACTGAGCTATCAGTCGTGTATTCATTCCTTAGCAAGAAACCATGGATTTCTTTCACCATCCGGTTGTCTTTCAAGTACTCGATCCTTTGATCCAAAAGAGATCGTATAATGGACCTTGACCTTATGCCAGCATTTTGCAGTTTAAAAATCAGTTGTGCAGCATCTTGAATAGATCGAACATGTGAAACAATGTAAGAACAGGTACTCTGACTGAGTTCTTCTTCACCTACCTGCTGTAAAATATCCACGATCTCTTCCACAAGACGATCATTCCGAGAATAACCTTGTAAAATTGTATTCCAGCAGACAATGTCCCTCTCTGGTATTCTATCAAAAACAAGTCGAGCATTGCCCAAGCTTCTACATTTCACATACATATCAACAAGCGCACTTCCCGCAAACCTATCCGATCCAAACCCACTTACGATTGCCAACCCATGAACTTGCTTGCCTTGTCCCAGGTAACCTGAATCTGAGAAAGCAGGCAAAATCCCAGCTAAGCTAGCAGAGGAAGGTTTAACTTTTACGTTTAACATTTCTCTGAAAAGATTCACAGCACAGTCAAACCAGCCACCTTGAACGTACCCACTGAGCATCGAGCTCCAAGTAAAACCATCTTTAATGGGCATTCCATAAAAAATCTGCCTTGCATCTTCTATTCTTGCAGATTTTACGTACATATCTATGAGAGAATTAAGCACAACAATGTCCCAGTCAAACCCAGCTCTGATGATATCTGCATGGATCCTCTGACCTTGAGCTAAACCTCTCATAGTAGCACATGCCTTCAGAACACAAGGATAAAGAAAATTGTCCGCCCTTATTCCTTCCTGAAGCATCCTCACGTAAAATAAATATGCTTCATCAGGCCTACCGCCATTGAAATAAGCATCTATAATTGCAGTCCAAGAAAACAAGTTCCTCAGATGCATTTCATCAAACACCCGGCGAGCACCTTCAAAGTCGCCGCATTTTGAATACAGCAACATGACGTTGTTCTTCAGGACCATGTCTTCTTCGACAGTACCCATGATTACTTGCTCATAGGCTTTAATTCCTTCAGCATAGTTTTTGAGCTTGAGGCACGCTCGTACCAAAGGAAGACACGTCTCCGAGCTTACCTGAGCACCTTCCGTGTTGACGAGCTGATGAAGAACGCGAACGGCTTCTTCTATTTTGCCACGAAAGCATAGAGAATGAAGGTGTTCTGCAAGATGATTGTTTTGCCATGGTACCTGAGAGAAATTCCTCCTCTGGAACTTTTTCAACAGCCTCCAAATGCCCTGCACGTTCATTTCTGAGGAGGACAAATTCTGCCTTTGTTTAGCCTAAGAGTGTCAATTGAGACAACTTCTGAGGTGCCTAATCGACTTGGGAGCCATTCGATATGAAGATCTGCCAGATGGTTCACGCATGGAAAAGAAAGACATGAATCACCAGTGAAAGGCAATAAATCTTTAGAATGGATTGGACGAGAGAACGCCATGCAATTTGGAGCTTGAGAAGAATTCGCGGCAGAAAAAGATGAACCTGTTGAGTCGCGCGACAGGGAGACTTGGGCAGTTCCGACCCCAAGTCGTCAAAGATCTAGCAGGTTGGGGCACGCAAATTGATTTTTGGCGCCAAAATCATCTCTTACGATAGAACATGAAGGTCTATGTCAATCTACGGATAGGCCAGAAACGACCGAAAGCTCTTAATTAGATATTTAGATCTCGTTGCAGATCTTCCACGACAACGCGGTACACTGGAAAGGTTTCCTGTCAGTAAAAGCCAGACGTTGAATTTTTCCATGGTATTGTTCTTGTGAAGAGCGGTAATTGGTATTCAGTTGGAGTTCTCTCCTATCCAAGAAGTGAATTGATCCTGTCAGATTATTAAAAGGAATTAGAGTTTTATCATCAAATGCTTTCAGTAAGGCTAAACAATTGGATTTTATCGTATAATAGGACATGGGCGACAAGGGACAGAACAAAGCTAGATCACAAGGAAAATAATATATGCAAGCTGGAGATTAATTTCTTGACAACACAAAACGCACCTCAGCTGTTAAACTATACGTTGTTCTACTTGCAGGCGGTGTTCTTAACTCAATTCCAATCAAATCCTTGAGAAATGAACATCATTTTTTAGTCACTGTTACATACTTAAACACCTTCTTTATAGTAAATACTGTGCCGTTTTCGAATTGATTGGGCCTTATATCGTGCTTATTTATTTTCCTAATGATTTAACAAATTATCTTTTAAATTTCTAAATTTTGTCTCATGCTTATAGATTTAAAATTTCATTACAAAATTCAAATTTTAGGTTCTTCCCATTCAAAATAATTTGATTTTTGAAGCTTTATTGAGAAAAGGAGAATCTGGAAAATCGATTTTAACATCATAGATTGTGGTTCTTAAATCCAACGCCTAGTCTGGTGAATGACACGGAAGCTCTTGTTCGGTCGACAGGTTCAGTTTTAGTGACAAAGAACAGGACCTAACTGGGAACCAACTGATATGGGTAGTGTACGAGGATTAGCTCAGCTAGCTAATTCTGGGGATCGATGCAAACTGTAGACATCTATACAATGCATGAAACGCACGAACTAGATAAGAAAATTAAGTTTGCAAGGCAAAACAAACTTGATTTCGTCGGCAGAATTATGATCACATGCAAAGCCACAAGCCTAGCGGCATGTACAAATTACTTAACGTGTTACACGCATAACTTGCAGAGGGGCATCCCAATTTAAGTTCTAGGGGCTCCCAGTATCATCGAGATGTCCTTATGCATAACACATGAACTATCCACAAAAGTCGGTAAACATATTGGTTTCTATCAAACAACTCGAAGGATTATCACTCTGAAGCCGCACAAAAACCAGCATTTACAATTTATTTCACACATGGAAAACTTGAAACCAAAAACTGAAAACCCCACGTTTCCAATTGGACAAGAGATTGAAAAACTCCAGACCTTGTGGAGTATGAACTGCCACCGATCAAACTTTGACATATGAACTGACACTGATAGCACTTGGTCTGCCGGCTCGACCATTTTCTGATTTAAAAATCAACATCCTCCATGATTGGTGACGAAGCAAAAACCAGAGACTTGATGATAGACGAGACAGTATACTAGCTCAATTTTCTTTTTTCCAAAATCCATTTCCTGATCTTGCTCAAGTACTCTGTGTCAACCCATACATATGTCTTCTGAAGTATCACACAAGTTTTATCCACACATCTATCAATATCAGTTTCATACTTCTCGTATAATGCAGGAATTGTGAGCACGATGACCAGGCCTGCAACAAAAGCATTTTGATAACTCTTAAGAGGATTCTATGTAAGATACTTGAGCTCACAAAACACAAAACATGAGGCTATACTTTGACATTTGTATCTTTCCTGTATGTATGCATATGTCTGTGTGTATGAGAGTGTGTCTCTGTGAGAGTGAGAGAGAAAAAGAGAGAGAGAGAGATCCAAATACAGGACCGTCACTCCCTTGTGTTGGAATGTGGCTAGCTTTGTCTTGCTACAGTCATAAGGTATGGTAGATCTCACCCTCAAAATTTCCAAAACCAAGATAATGACTCAAGGAATACATTGGCAAAGGGAAAGCTGCACCAAAATCATTAGAACTCAATGCAAGTCTTGCAATTATCATGAATTTCATGTTTCTGAACTTATCAATTACACAAACTACAAATGCAAAATATAACTGGACTCACAATTAGAACTCAAATATCATATTTTTCTGCTCAAATTGATGATTTTAAATAGCTAAATAATTACTTGGGAACCAAAAGAAGAAAAAAAGAAAGAGAGGGAGAGAGATAAAGGAACAAACATGAACCACTCTTGCAATCAAGGCCTGAAAAGAACAACTCCAAATAATTATTGATACTAAGCTTGAAGACTTACTGGTATAACCTAGTGTCAGGAAGTCAGTCAATCCGCCAACTACTGATATAATCCATAAACATGCAGCAACCTTGAGAAAGAGCTTAGAGTCCCTTCCTAGGACAATATCCTGAGAAACGGAGAGGAAAGAATTTATCTGAGAATGCAGAAAGACTTTTGTCTGTTCTGCCATTTCTTCTGTCACATGCATGTCTGGCAATGGTGGAGGTGGTCTGCATAAGAAAACACGTAACAGAATGTCACAAGTCACCCTTTAAATCTTGGCAAGGAATATACTGTTGATACATGACAGAGAAAAAAAGACACACAAGTGGAAGAATAAGATGGGAGTTATCACATTAATATTAACCCCCAATAAGAAAAAGTCTATTTCATGAGAGCTTCAAACATATAATTTAGGCAGACAAAAGCAGGGATAAAATGACTTGTTCAAGAGAGGATCTACCGCACTCTCACGTCTTTTAACCTAATCCAGGAAGGTTCTGTTTCCTTGTTGTCTCATGTATAATTTAAGAAAATGATATAATACACATCCAAAAAAAAAAAAAATCCAAACGACATGTTTAACTAATGACCTGTCACCGTGAAAAGTCGGATCATAAGAAAATGGTACAAGGACAAATTCAG
Organism: Nymphaea thermarum; assembly: GCA_011799765.1. Classification (NCBI taxonomy): domain Eukaryota; kingdom Viridiplantae; phylum Streptophyta; class Magnoliopsida; order Nymphaeales; family Nymphaeaceae; genus Nymphaea; species Nymphaea thermarum. The sequence goes on along the minus strand of JAANDH010000631.1, from coordinate 244,793 downwards.
ATGATAGTTAGAGAAAAAAAAATGGAAGATAACACCAAGAAGATGCCAATGAAGGATCTTAAACTATGGAGATGAGGTGACAGCAAAACATGATCACCAGAACAAGCAGACGATAGACCATTCCTGATGCAGCAGTACACCAAACTAGTTTTCTTAGGCAAATGCAACGAGCCTGCAGGATTTTGATTGTGAATGACTAATACACACAATTTGGATCCAACGCATTGTGTGTGACAATGCAAAGCAATTTCAATCCAATACCTTGACATCAATTGATTGTGACCTAAAAAAAAAAGACATTTTTAATCTAGTAAACACCAACTATAGGAAGTCCATTGTCATCCACAGGGGTAGCAGCCGAAGGCAACTTTCCCTTGCCATCTTGCTTCATCTATCACAGTATGACTCAGGTCTTGTTGCCTTTTGAGCAAATAACAGTTTTGCTCGCTGTTAATCAGCAAATATAAATCTCTACTTTTTGTATAATCACAAATTTGCACGTGAAAGAAGGAAAGCTTATTTAAAGGGTCAATTAACTCTAGGCATATTCGTTCAAATTCTACAAGCTATTAGCTATTCAATGTCGGCCAACAGTCCAATGCCCAGACGTTCTGTTGTTCCTTCTGCATATGCTTTGACGAATACATTCCTGAGTAACGATCTTGTCCTCCACATGAGCACGTAAACTGGCAGACAATAACCTCAGAGAGGAAGTAAATTTAGGATGAGACACAATAAGCACGTCATTTGCAGGAAGCAATGCTGGATATTATCCATGTCATGTCACTTCGCATCGCCTCTGTTCATAAGAAAAGCCAACAATTCTCAAGCTAAAGGCCTAAAACTTGATGGTCCAATTTACAAGGACCAGAGATCAATGGAAAAGCAGAGACTTAAATTACCAGCCTCATCTACTCATTGGAGAAGGATCTATAATCAATTTTCAAAGGATATAAACAACAATCATCCACCACGGTGGTACTACGTCTATTAAGGGGAAGCGTCACCCCAAACACCTTGAGGGTACTCAGTAAGAAATTTTGAGCAACTCATAGCCAATCGCTGACTCACCATAAGCGGAAAATAAACTCAAAAATCAAATTGAAACCGTCTTCTATACACCGTTGACATTCTTAAAACTGTTCTCCTGGTTAGGCATGGTGATCGGGACACATCCTCGATTCAGAAAACCATGCAACTGCTCAAAATTCATCGAAATGAACTTCACATCGAAAAACCACCGATCTTCACCTGTAAAATCTATCTATAAACCACCGCAAGGCAAATTCAAATCCTGAAGCAGCCATTTAGGCATTACCAAGTAAAAAGAAATAAAAAGCGAGGCCATCAAAAACTGATACCCTATAATTCAAAGATCAAAACTCCAAAAGGAATCTACTAGAGGCAAATCAGATCAAAAGAAATAAATGGCTCGCCTGTTAAGGATAGCTGCCGCTTTTGCCCATAGGAAAAGAATGGTAAGGAGCAGCAGCAGAACATTGGCGACGAGAGACAACAAAGTATAGCCAGATTTCTCGAACACAATCCACGCAGCCGCAGTCACCGCCAGAATCCCAACTGCCACGTTCTTCTTCCTCCATAGCACCACATCTGCCACTGCTTATTTGTAGAGAAAACTAGCAAAATGAGTCATCCTTCCAAATTCAATGAAGGAACTAATTCCGAAAAAAAATATAAAGAAAAAGAACGAGTGATCCCACGTCCTAAGATCTACCAACCGGAGGAAAAAATCAAGGAAAAAAAAAACTCATTCTTCACCCACCTATTCCACCACCAAGAATCTCATGAATACTCCTTTGTCTGTTGAATAATCGAGCAGGTGGAGAAGCCATGAAATATACGACCGTTCCGATCAGAATTTTGAGAGGGAAAGCTTGTGTTGGTGTTGCGGAAATGGGATTCCCACTAAAGATCGTACTCTGGCAGATAAAGAATCCAGCCTAAAAGAGAAAGACCATCAATACTTTTCACGCCCACCGACCGACCAAAACGTTGATTACTTTCCCGGCCCTTCTTTTTTCCATTTCTTCTTTTATCCTTTTCTGCATTTTCCTGACACAAGGGAGCCAAAATATTTTTCGCATAAATGGAAGAACGTGGGTGCATGACCTCAGAGTTACAGAGCAAGCGCCAACTTCTTCCGAGCACCCTTGGGTGAGGTATTGTCAGCTTCCTCCTCATCGATCACAAAAAATGCAAACACGACGGGGTTCCTATTCTAGCCCACCCCCAACGTAAAGTGTCTAAACATAACTCATCACGCCAGATTTAAAATCAATGCATTTCATGTGGATCTAATGTAGTATGCTTTTGTTTATGTGGTAAAAGATTCACGACAAAATTTACGTATTATCAAATTAGATATCTTAGATCAGACTTAAGATTCATACTTAAGATCATTATTTTACGGGTTAATATTTGAACAACGAATCTGATATGGATATGATGTGGCATGTTTTTGCTGATATGATAAAAGATCTATGGTAAATAGTTCATCAAATTAAGAATCTTATGTCTGACCTAAGATTCATACTTAAGATCCTTATTTTACTTCTTTAATTTGAGAAAAGGTCGGATCTAAAATCAGAAGAAAAAGAGTCTTAAATCCATGGTCTTCAAATCCTAAGGATCATAGATCCGAAGTTATTGAACATCTCTTCACTTCATTGTATCGAGAAACAGATAGATTTAAGATTAGAGGGGTGAGGGTTAGATCTTATTTCTATGGTTTTCAAATCCTAAAAGTTTTGGATATGCAACAATCAAACGGACTCTTAAAAGTCTTAAGGTCTCACAAGGATCTGAATTCGACTATATGTCAGTGATGAAGTTGTTACTTCACTCTCAGACTCCAACTCAAAAGATCACATTCGAGTTCGAATCCAACTCCAAATGCAATTAGATTATATCCCAAATATGCCAAACCCGGAAACGAACCAAATCCTAGCCATTACATCCCTGTTAACGGAGCAGACTCGGACAAAATTAGGTAGTCGAAGCCTAAGACTCGACCAACAGCAGGCAGTTGAAAACTTGTTTTTCTAAAGAAATATCTACTTTAGATTCGGGTGAGGATATAATTTCATCTGTGTAAGAACAACGCTAAAAAAGTGCACATTGACCACACTTGCTATATGTTTTTCCCATTGAATACAGTTCGTAATTAGTTCTTAACTGGCTTGGACTTAGTCTTCGTCTAAGCATTTCCAAACCATGCCCGTTTCAGTTGTTAATAAAGTCTTATAAATTAATGATGTGCATGCTTATCTAAGGAAGAATCTGTTGAACATTTGTTCGTCGGTTGCGTTGCATCTAAGAAAGTTTGGGCCTTCCTTATGGAGAGGTTTCAGGCAAAGATACCAATGAGGAGCTGATTCAAAGAATTAATGGTTAAATGGGCAGCCGTCGGCCATCTTCGCCGCTCGGACGTAGGCACGTATCAGATTCCTACAGTGTGGAAGGCAGTTTCATTAGTTGTGGGTCACCTTTGGAAGCACAGGAACAAAATTCGCCATGCACCTCAAAGGACTTCTCACATTTGATCCATTTGGGAAGATCTCATGACTATTGGGCAGCGTATGGGAAGATCAGGACCCTCAAATCCCGTCTTTTGCCAGTGTGACTCCAGATCCCTCTCCTTAAGAGGGAAAATGGTAAAGACTTTCTCTATCTATAAGTAACAGATTAACAGAGATGGGACTCCTGTGACTTTTCATTCAGGTGTAAAAGCGGCACGCTCCAAACAAGCTTAAGGTGCATTGTCTCTTGGGTTATGTGCTGAACTGGTGGTGAAGCCTCGTCATTCACTTGGTGATTGGCGCTGTGCTATGGAGATCGAACACACGCAAGAGACTCTTTAAATCCCACTGAATGGAAGACCCATTGTTCATATATTTTCTTGATCGTTGTAACCCAGATTACCAGGTTGGTCTGAGGTAGAGTTCCTCTTCTCAGTTTTTGCATATTTTTCACATCCAAATCTTTTGGCAATAAAGTTTTGGAGCTAGACCCACAGGGCTGCAGCGGAAGATAGGCCAATATTCAACCAAAATTTTCCTTATATTTTTTCCCATCAAATGAAAACTCAACTCGAGTGGCTAAACCAGTAACATGGATCAACCAGAAATTTCTGAAAAGATTGTGATGCAATGCCTATTCATGATCAGTTCCACGCAACGAAGAAAGGAAAAGCATTTCTCCAAAGCTTGAAAGCCATCCACAGCTTCTTCAGTAATCAAAAACTAATGTAAACAAAGAAGGGCCTCTGATACGCAGACAAGGAATTCGATAGGCAAACAAAACCAAATAAGGCAGTTATATAAAAGATAGAGCATTTCCATAAGCAGTTACTTTCAGTGGTTAGAGTTTCGAATTTCGATACTCATCGTCCACATTAAGATCATCAAAACTTAGGACTACTTTCATGTGTCCGGATTTCATGTTACTAAATTGCTAAATCAGTCGCGTAGGGCCTCTGAAGAAAGACCTCTAAAACGCAGACAAGGAATTCGCTAGGCAAACAAAACCAAGGCAGTCAGTTATATAAAAGATGGAGCATTTCCATAAGCAGTCACTTTCAGTGGTTAGAGTTTCGAATTTCAATGCTCATCATCCACATTAAGATCATCAAGCCTTAGGACTACTTTCATGTGTCCCGATTTCATCTACATTAAGATCATCAAGTCATAGGTTCATTAATTTATTTTTCCTTTATATGTGCATTGAATCAAAAGTTCAATTAATGTTTTTTATGTATTTTTTCTTATTGTCATATGACGAAAGGTGATATGCTATTTGTTGTGATTGTCCTACATCGATGTTAACAGGTATTGTAACTTCCAAGGCACAAAATGCAAATTACACTCAAATCAAACACCTACAAGGTGATGTGCTTGAAGATTGACTCAAGATATTTGACAATAAGAAGAAAAAAACAAAAAATAAACTACACCTGAATTAATTAAATGCACATATGAAGGAAATAATCAATCAATTAGCCTACTGCCAAGCAGTTGTACCTTAGCAGATGGAAAAACTAAAGAAAAAAATACATCAACGATAAAACCCAATTCTTACTCACATATGAGAGGGAATGCATGGGCAAGAAAATCTCAATTTAAATGTTGCCCCGATTACCTCTCCTCAACCCTCAGTTCAGCGCCAACCCCCATCATGCATGAAAGAAATAAGGAAAGGAAGAGAAAGACACAAAAAATGTGCAAACTGACAAACAGCAAGAGCCAACAGTAGAGAGAGTTCAGACCAAATTTCTCTCCATAAGAAATGAAGAAGAAAGGGGCTCCTCCTACATAGAAATAACAAGGAGATGCACGCCTAAGCCTATGTGCCATAGGGCTTATCTAAAAATCTTGAAAACAGTTTTCCCATGTACGTAGAAACTCTGCCTTCCAAATACATACACACTTCATGCGGATATTGGAACTTCTTAAGTTCATTTTTTTAACTTTTTTGAATCTTACATCCAACTCCAAATTTCTACACAAAGTTTTAATCTATTTGGGTGTGGCATGCTCGATCTGAATACAAATGATGCAATAAAATCCACATCTCGTCCTTCTTAACTGGGTTTAATTCTTTTTTCCTTCACGAACACCAAAATATGAATTAGGTATGTATAGAGAACGTACAGTGCTTTGTATGTAATGCACAAATGCATAATCTATCGTATAATATGGTGTTTCTTTGCTACCCTTATCACACTGACACTTGCCAAAAGAGTTGTCACTAGGTAGTTTGTGTGTTGGCCTGCTGGCTCTCAAAGTTAACTTGAGCAACTTAAACAATCGTATGACTCAACGTGTTATGTTCACTTCAAAAAGCGGTTTCTACTGTCATTGACTCATTATACTGTTTCTATTTATATGTTTCTTATTCATCATGTGCTGCTCAAGTATTATAAATATTTAATGTGCTCTCATAACTGAAGGGCCACAGATACACGTATGGTTTGCGCCCGTGCCCATGTGTGGCGTTCGTACTGGTAACTATGTGACTTAGTATATTACAACATACATAATTTAAAAAAAATGAGAAAAAAAATGTTCATATTAATGCCCATCTACTTCACTAAATAAGGAAACAGCAATTTGTTAAAATGCACATAGTATTCAAAATTTAACATAAGATTCTCAAACCCATAACAAGGAAAAAATTTCTGTTCAAACGAAACAAACTTCTCCGAAGGATGACTCTTCACTCTAACGAACCTTCACTGCAAAAAAAGATGTAGACATAACAAGGTCCATTAGGGCGTTCCATTATCCCAAACAACTAAACAATTGTAGTACAGAGGAATCAAATAGGCAAAATAAACAGAATTAGAAACCAGCGAATTTTTCAAACAGACACCGGAAAAAAATAGAAATGCAGGAAACAAGCTAGCAAGGGAAAAAACGCCACCATACCTTAGATGTTGCTTGGGTACATGAAAACTCTAACCTTGTTTCCCTGCAAACAACGCCGAGAAAATTCAAACCCAAGCAACTAAAAACAATTGTAGTCGAAAGAACGACAGGATAAACGAGAAAAGGGAAGGAACGTGAAATTCCAGGAAAAAAAAGAAGAAGAAGAAGAAACGCCAACATTAATTCTAAGGAATGAACTAAGTGCAAGATAATAAGAGTAACACGTACCATTGATCGAGGAGGCAAGTTCGTCTTGAACTTGGCGCGAACAATGCCGCTGTTCCCGTGAGGTCGGGTGACCTTCCCCCAGATGCACCGGTAGTGCGACCCGTTCTTCTTCACCTTGGCCTTGTAGATGTACGCCAGCCTCTTTCCGCAGTACCAGGCGACATCCTCTTTCGTGTTCACTCCTTCAACTTGGATCAACGAGGTGTTCTCGTACTGGTTCGACTTCGATCTACTCAATCAGAACAAAGCCCAAGAACAAAATTTTCTCAACAACATGAATTACCAAATAGCAAGCCAAAAGGAATCTCCAAATCCAAATGAAAACCACGAAACCAAATTACTCACTAGATCAACCAAACGCTAGCAAGAAAATGGGGGAAAAAAACCAATGCTGAAGTCAGATAACTTGGAAATGAAAAAGACGATTTTTACACTTTCTTTATGAAAGAGAATACCTCTTGTACCCGAGGACAGTCCCCCTCACGTACAATCTGCAAATCAATGAGGAAAATATATTCAAGAACAAGACCTACACAATGAACCAGCAGCAAGAATAAACTCTAGAGAAAGAAAGTCCCACCTGACTCGTTCGCCTTGCCGACCCTTCACCATCTTCGGAGGAGAGATGGACGCCGCAGACGACAGACGCGGAGGAGAAGAAGAACTCAAACCCTAGAGAACAGGCGCTACTTAATCCCGCCTTTTTACACACAGTTTTTGCTTGCCCGGTGAATTGGAAGAGTTTGCGAGGATGCCACTATCGGGCCTTAAAAAACGAAGCAATATCGGGACCCGGTTTAAAACTAGGTTTAGTGAATCTGGATAATCTGTACCAGGTTCGTATCTGATCCGAACGACGTTTGTAGTTGGATCTGTTCTTGAACTGGAACAACAAATAAACAGGAGGAGTGTCTATCGGAATAGATTCGACCCGAATCAAAGTCAATGAGGGCCCGCTTTGGTGATAAAGGTGGAGTTCAAAATGAGAGGCCTGATCCGATCCATCAGGTCCACGATTCATAGGGACAAGTATGGTGTACAGAATTTTGTGAATACAGCAAGCTTGATTCTTGAATAATTGAATCCTCATGAAAATCACATGAACATGCTAATTTTTTCTCAAGTAACAGAAGTGACATGGCTCCAAAATCCAAACATTGTGCATGCTATTTTAGTGAACCATGATCAAGACGGATGTCACCGTTAATCTAATCTCCTTAGTCTTGTTAGTTTGTTTAAATGGGTCTTATCAAGTGTCAAATTTAATATGATCAGAACATGGGAATTGTTTGGACTCATACATGTATGAATAAGTGAGATGAGAAATGCATTGCTATTCTTTCAGTCTGGGTTCATACCATATTCTTTATTTTCCCGTTAATTAGCAGCCATCTTACGTAACCATGGATAATGATGATGGAAATAAGAATGAAAACAGACAAACCAGTGAAGATGTGGATGAACGTATTGGCAAACAAACGGAGCCATAGTAGTTGCATGCAGAATTCTAGTGAAGAAAAGAAGTCGATGAATCTTGGTGATGGTTAATGACAGGTAAGGACTTACCGAATCAACAAAAATCTGAACCTGGAAGGATATGCGAGGATTGCTTTGCCCCTTGTTTGTCCTCTGCTTGTGAATTTCTTCAGTCGTTCAGTTCTTTAACTGGGAATATAAAACACTACTCATGATCATTCTGTTGTTTGTTAGTATACTCCATTAACATTATAAACAATAGCTAGGCAAAATTATCTAAGGAGTTGCAAAACACCTTTTATATATCATGTCTGCTCATTTTGCCGTTGTTAAAAACTTTAGCTTTATTGCATGGCGCAAGTTGTATAAATATCAAGTGACCTAATCTGAAGTTCATATATAAATAATTGAACGGCTTTTTATTTTCCATTGGCCCGTCCGAAGGTGGAGAGAGGTTACACGTAATTAGACTCAACATACTTGATAAAGAATAATTTCTTTACATATAGCTAGACTAATGCATAAGTCTCTTTAATTAATGTGGATTGATGGGTTGGTGAAAGTTTAGTCACCAGTTTCATTCCCATTGGCACTATTCTTCTACACTGTAACTGGAATATTGGAGCTTCGGCATCTTTGGGGTACATCTCCCTCCACAAAATGCATAGTAGTTTTATGAAAAGAAAAGTGTCACAAACAGTTCCATTTTTGAGATTTAGAAAAACCCAACTGATTAGAACCGTGCTTAAGAAGGAAGGAAGCTTTGTGCTTGGGTGAATGCATCCGAAGTTGGTTATGTATGCGGTGCACGAAATTTCATGTGTTAGTATGGTTAATGACGAAAACATTCTTAATTAATAAAAAAAACTTTTTTTGTAAAGAAAAAGAAATGAAAAAAGTGAAACAAAACTAAAAAAAAAAACATTTTTTTCAAATAATAAAAAAAACAACCTTTTTTTTTGTTTTCCTTTTAGCATATATGTGTTGCGTGCACTCAAGCGAACGCAGCTCAGTCCCACTAAAAAGAGGGACCGTTTGATTCAGAGGTCGGTTCGAACATGCGTTCAGTCTGCAAAAACAAACCACGCCTCTACTTAGGAGCGAAGGAAACCCCATCACCGAGAAGTTAGGTAAAGCATGGTGGGGATCCAGTTGTTGGAGTTATGGCCAATCGAAATCAAGATGGGAACGCTGCTTTTCACATCAAACGGACTGTGAAATTTACCAAAATAGCTCAACTGATATTAAATCTTGGAGCCGAGTGTCTGTAATTTTCCAGGAATGAGCTATGAGCTATGAACTATGAGTTCATGTTGTGATGAAATTGTAAGTGTACAAAAAGAACATACTTCATTTTAAAGGTGTTTTGTCAGTTTATTTTCGCAAGCCTGAGTAAGACGAACATTTACTCGGATTTTGTGAAGGCAAACAAGCATGCGACAAAATTCTTTTAACTAAAAGGAGACCCCAGTCTAGCATAGCACAGACAGAGGTGTCCAAGGGCAGTTTCGCCATCAAAGTCTTCTGTAACTGTCGTTCTCAACTGCAAGTATGGGAGCAAAATTTTCTCCAGTCTCCTTTGGGCCGTCAATTGATTCGCCTTCCCACCATCGCCGCTGTCCGACACGGTGACATAGAAGAACCAACTAGATACGGTGGTGGTGATTTTGACTTGTACAAGGGCCGCATAGCTGGCAACGGCACGTGCATTCTCCAACTATAGATACAGAGCGCAAGCTCTCAAGATCGTCCCAGTAAGACGCCGACCCTCTCTCTCTCTCTTCTCTCTCCCATGGCAGCAATGGAACAGCCACTTCTCTCAGGTACCAATTTGCCTCATCTCCTCCTCGACGTTCTCTCAATTTTGGTTTTGAGATATCCTCTGCCTAAAAATTCACAAACACACACTCTCTCTCTTTTTTTCTAGATGAATCAAGTGAGACGAACAAGAAGAAGAGTTGGGGAGTATACGAATCAATTGGGAGAGTCAACTCATTGCTCCAGAGGGCCAACTTTGTAGGTACAGACGTTAGCATCGAAGAGATCCGATCGGCTGCCCATAACGACCCTTGCCCACCCATTAGTCCTCCTTTGCTTCCCTACCCTAAGCCGGTTGTCGTCGTCGGAGGTAGACGGTTAATACCTTATCTCCTTTCTTTTTCTTAGAAATTATGCTCTTGGGGGACTCGATTTTACTGTGTACTGATCGTCAGATGTAGCGTCTCAGGCATTTGTGGTTATGGCTTCTGTTTCATTCAATGGAAATTTGAAAATTGAGGGGACGAGTGATGATCCCTCTTTGGTTGAATTGTTTGTTATAGAGCAACCAGCTGGTGTTGGTGCGACCGCAGGAGATCCCGCTGGTAGTGTTCCACCTGTGATTGGAAGGTGAGAAGCAATTTTGAGTTCAACTTAACTACTATTTGTGTTGTTACTGAATTTGGTATCCCGAAATTCTCATTGTTCTTTGACCTTATGTTGCCATTGGAATTAGTTTCGCTGCGTTGCTCATTGTACTTTAACCTTAATTTTGCGCTTGTCTTTGATCTTGTGTTGCTATCGGAATTAGTTTGCTGAGTTTCTCATTGTTCTTTAACCCTAATTTTGTGATTGTTTTGTAATCATGTGGAATATTTTAGAGGAGACTAGAAGTTGGTTTTCGAAAAATCACCTGTTTCAAAATCCAATATTAAAAATGATATGGGCGCCTTACAGTGTTACAAATTTGTATTTATGTGAATTTGATTAGATGGTGACAGAAAAGATGAATAGACGTGCATCTTGGCCAAAAGTAGGGAATGTTAATCCGGTTCGATGCAGTCTGTCCTTGTGGTCACCAAGGGTTAACTGTTTGTGTTTTTTTTTTTTTTTTTCTTGAGTGATGTAGTAGAGTGGAAGCTGCTAGATTTGAAGGGTCTCTGTGAAGACCAAATTTTTGCAGTTTCTTTATATTCTCTTCTTGTATTAGGAAGTTTCATTATCTTTTTTTCATATCTTTCTTGTTTATTACTATTCATTTTTCTTTTACTGATATGCTCATGCTTTTCTTTGATATAATGATGTTATTTTTGTTAATCCCTTCATGTCAACCAACTGTATTGCTTAAAGGCAAGCCCTGGATGAGCTGGAAATTAGGGAGCTTTTGATCGATCATGTGGGGCATAGGTGTTGTTGGGGAGGTTTTCCTGCTCGGAGGTGGAAAATAGTTAGGGTGGAAGATTGCAATGTTTATGTTGGAACATTAGAAACATTTATTGAAGAGAGAGAAGCTATTCGGCAGACTGCACCATATGCCGGTGGTAAGATTGATGGAAAGGAAAATGGGCCTGAACTAGGATTGTGGGAACTTGATCTCAGGCGTCTATTCCCAGCTTTATTCATCCCACATGTTCGGTTGGAAGCCAAAATTCCACATTCTGAAGTAATTGAAAAATGCTCAGGTGAGGATGCTTTCTTTACCTAATTGAGGTATTGCATCTGGTTCATTCATATCTGTTGCTACCCTGTCCATGGTTCCTTTGATGTCATTGTATAGCATTTTGCTGTGATTATCTGTTGGTTAATATATTAAAACTTGACATCCACATCTTGCCAGATTCAATGTATTTAACGAACTTAAACTCTGGTTAATAGAAAAACATATCATCACTATGAATAACTAGGACGATGTTGAGTGATATTTTCACTAGCAATTGCATGGTTATACTTTGATTTTAGGACAATGTATTGTTTTATTTTGGTCTTCCTAGCTTTTACTCCTCCTTGTTATTGAGTGATATTTTCACTAGCAATTGCATGGTTATACTTTGATTTTAGGACAATGTATTGTTTTATTTTGGTCTTCCTAGCTTTTACTCCTCCTTGTTATTGAGTTGATTCCTTTTGCATGTTTAAGCATCATTAAGTTTAGCTTGTGAGCGCTGAAACATTTACTTGAACGGGCAATTGCAGGATGTTCAGGCCGTGGAGAGATTTCTTGTCCCACATGCAATGTAGGCCAAGAACCTGGCTTTTACAAGGAAAACCAGATGATATCATGTTCAGTTTGTCATGGAAGGGGTTTGATTGCTCATAGTGATGGATCAGACACACTGTGTGTACCTTCTCTTTGGAATGCTTGCTGTAATCATATGGAACCATTTGTTGTTCTCAGCCATCTTATTTTCCTTATCCTCCATTTGTAATAGGTGTCCAAATTGTGCTGGAAAAGGTAAGCTTCGATGTTTTGCATGTGGATCTCACGGATTGATCAAATGTCATATGTGCAGTGGAGAAGGCTCTCTGCTTACATCCAGTATAGCACTGGTTACATGGTGAGTACGCTTATCTTTAACTTTCTAGTGTGGTCTCCAGGCTTTTGTCGTTCACTCACCTATCTGTGTTCGAGATGTCAAGTCAATGCCAGGATTTGTTTTCTTACTGTGACGTGACGTTATGCTCTCTTGCTTAAACCCGAGTTCGGCTCTTTTCCTTGTAGTTCCATAGACCTACATTTTTCTATGCGATGACACAGACTGCAAATTGTTCCCGTACATTTATTTTGTTCTACTTGCAAGACATCTATTTAGTCCAAGAGATTTCATCCTTGGTGGTATGGTATTCATCTTTAAGGACAATGACTTAAGAAACCATGCAAAGCAACTTCCTTCCCAGTCATCTGCATTCATTATTCCTGTAATCATGTGAAATGTGTTCCACTTCTGCTGCATTTACTTGAGTAGCTTTACACCAGCAAGGGTGTCATATGCAAGAAATTTATCTATAAGCAATCAACTTCATGGCAATTGTTGTGACAGCCTGGTTCTTTGTGAAGGAGAACACTTGTGACTAGGAAAGTTAGTGCTAGCCGTGGTGCTGCTTCAGTTCCTGATGAGGTGTTTCATAGAGCTAAAGGTGCACAGTTGTGCAATACACAGGCATACCATTGCACTCCTGCTTTTTTTGCCGACTCTTTTCTTCTTAATAAATTCTCTTCTGAGGTGATCGCAGATAGGTCTCCAGTTCCACCAACTGCAAGAGTTGTAAGCGAGAGACACATTATCAGCGTTGTCCCTGTTACTCGCGTTGTTATGTCACATAGGGACAGATCCTTCACCTTTTATATTATAGGGCTCAGCAATGAAGTGTACATCAAGGATTATCCTTCACAGTGCTGCTGGGGGCTTTGTCCATGCTTGAATTGGTTAAGCTTCTCTTAATCTTCACGTTACTGAACCAGAAGGGCAACTCTTTCAAATTTCAATACTTTGAGCTTGTATATTGATGTCTTTGTGCCGGTGATGTTCTTCAACATTCCGATTTCTGTTATATGCATCGTGAAATAACTCAGTGTATTCTGGTAAACTGCTTATGTGAGATGTGTTTCACTCAAATCATTCAAACACTATTATGGTATGGTCTACTTTGTTCTACATGTGGAGAGTATCCTAATGAGGAGTCATATGTCGCTGTTTGCTGAATCATTTTTTTAAATGTTGAAGCTAACAGGAGTGTGTTGAGATCATTCAGTGATATAGAAATATAATAATATATGCAGATAAACTTACATGCATATGCAACTTGCATACACACACACACACACACACACATATATATATATAGAACAAATTAACCCAAACTTAACTTCCATTCCTGAAAACCATGTTCACATAATGATGTTAGGCTCTAACAATTATGTGGAGCTAAGATGAGTACGTATTTTAGTTTTTAAGGGTGCAGAGCTAAGATACCTTTTTTTAATGTCATCTGATTTGGAGTTTTAGTGAGCATACAAATGAGTGGTATGATATGGTTCCCCTTAGATGGCCAACAAAGACCCCTTTTCAGCTGGACGGGGAAATAATGGACTTGAAACCTTCAGGAGGTGTCTTGATATACAGATTTTCGATTCATGGATCTGAGAGGGCATGCTTTTCTTAATGTGACAAAAGATGTACAGGAAACTCAATGGTTCATCACAATAAGGATCCTAGGTCAGACCTAAGATCAACAGTTAAAATCCTCATTTAACTTTTTGCGTTGAGAAAGGATTGATATAAAGATAAAAGGAGAGAAGACCGCATTGATTTCAAATCTTGAGGATCTTAGGTTAAAGAAGGTCAAGGGATCAAGATCTAAGGGGTGCCTCTGCTACCACAAAAATGCATTAGATAATATAAAAATTGAAGTTCTGTAGTGTGCCTTTGTTAAAGAAAAGTAAGGTGAGATTGGTAGAGAAATACAGGCTAAACCGTGCCACATCCATGTCATGCTAAGCTAAATTTTCCTTGACCGTATCCCACTACAGGCAGACCGCTATACAGATATACCACTAAGACACCTAATATAACATCTGTTCTTTTACTTATTTTTTTGGCAAACAGGGGATAATAAGCATACGCCTATTCTTGAACTTTCGGTCTTTAACTCTTGCTCAAATTAAGCATACCGCGCTGAAGAGATACCGAGCTGACCTACCATCCAGTTGGGCAACTGTTGTTGGCATGAAGTGCGGATCCGTTGTAGAGGACGAACGTTGTTTTTGAGATAAGCAAAAGGAACACATTGTCTCAATGAAATTTTGTAGCAAGAATTCAAACAACAGGAACGTTTCTCCACTTGGGTTCTCTGCAGCCAGAAGAATTAATAAGAAATTAAGCTGCTCGTGCGTCAACCATTTGCAGGAATATTAACAAACGATAACGAGTATTGGGGGATTTGTTGATCTCCTTCTGGTAGCGGATATGAGAAAAGACTGCATTTTCCAACAAGGCATAGCAGACTCCATACCGGGCACACTCAGGTGGGCTCTGCGCAGTTCAAAATAATCATCAAGGATGCTGACAGTGGTAATATCAATCGCAAGGCATCCAATACTCGATCTTTTGCAACGCTGATGGCTGCTCGTCATCCTTTTAATTTTGTGATAAAGCTTCCCACTGTTCCAGGAAAAAGGGGCGCATGATATTGTGCAGGTGGAAATATATCATGATTCAAGTTTCATAGGTTCGACCTGCAGACGAGTGCTCATCGTGTTTTAATTACTAAGGGTCGAACAATGAACTGTAGTTTTTCAACTGACATGAGTCGAGAAGAATAATTGGATCTGAACCCTGAACTCCTTCCACGTACCTTGCCCACCCGCGTCATGTACACTTTTGCTGCCTTTTCTGCAAGAGAGACGGACCATGACTTTTGTGACACACAATTAGTAGTCGTCTAGTTTATATTGGCATGGCATGATCTAAAATGTCAAAGAGAAATGCTAAGCATATTGATGGTAGTTTATGTTGGCGTGAAATATGTCGAGAAAACTTTAAATCTAAGGGATGCTTTTTTTTTTTTTATTTCACCAGCTCCGATTATACAAGAGAAAAAAATAAGTTTATTAACATTAGTTCATCTTTTATGAACAAGAAATATTGAAGTTCTTAATTATTTCGCTAGTTAACTGCCTCTTTTAGGTGTACTTTAGGCAAATATATTCAAATTTAAGTTTGTTTTCAGTATTCATTTAAAAGTTGATCGTGTTTTTGTAAAAGTCTCATATAAGAATCAATAACGAAATGACAACAAGAAAACAAAAAATTGGATTTTGGGTTTGCGACGTAGAAACATGACTTTTCTATCGGTGAAAATTGTGATATATTGTACATATTACGGTTGACCTTTTATAACCTCCACAAAAAATGGGCATGCACGTCAAGCTGGTCGCTACTAAGCATGAACGGAATATATTAAAATGGGCATCCGGCCCCTCACTTTAGGGAGCCTCTTGCGTCCCTTGCAGAAGCTAATGATGTTTGACGCTGCTAATTAAATCGGTAATTAAATAATTATTTGAAAAGATTATTTGAAGAATCTAGAAATCAAAGTGTTCACGCCAACTCGCCAAGTAGTCAACACAATAAAATATAAATGTCAATTCAAATTCTCTATGGGACCTAAGACAAATCAGTGTTCTGCTACAAACAGATAGGAGAGTGGAAGGCATCTCATTGTCAACTCAACTTCGATTGGTAATAGTGACGAAAGGCTTATAGGATCAATAATCAAATATGGACGAATTCAAGAGAGATGGTTCATCATAAAAAGGATCTGCCAACTGCTTTGCTCTCAAAACACTTCAGTTTTCAAATAGTTGGCATCATTCGAACTGAGCGCACTCATGTAGCCAATTGACTTGTGAATGTCGCCAAGTCGACGGAAAAATAAGGATTAAAACTAAAACTGAGTATGCCCCATTTTGGCGTGAGCAAGGTAGACTTGCAGGTATAAATAAATCAGAATTCTTGAAAGGAAAACCATAAAATGGTGTTCGCAGAATGTCCCACAATGAATGGCGCCAGATTTGCCCATATATTGCGTGGTTGAACACGATTGTGATGTCTTAACTGCTGATCAATTTTAGTATGTGACCATTCTAAAGTGAGCGCAGTTGTAACCAAAGAGTTTGAAAGGGCCTTTCCCCTTCTTGGTACCATAAAATACAACATCTTAGGGTCCTACTCCATTCTGAAACCAACAAAAATAGTTGTTTTTGGGTTAAAAATCTCAATATCAGAACTGGAACGGTGAATCTCGACTGGGCAAGGAAGAATTTGTCAATGGGTAGTCGTTTATACAACGCGGAGACGCTAATCAACGTCAGAAGAAAAGGATTTCCCAACTACTAGCCTTAAGCGATGGCTCCAAATTAAGAATCTGCATACGAAATCATTTGCTTGCCAAAGTACACTGGACTTTATTTAGAATCACTGCAACTAAAAGAAGGATCTCCAGGCCTGCTTATGTGGGCTTTATGGAGGTCAATAACAGAATAACCCCAATTGCAGTAAAAATGTCTCAGAAGATCCTTATTTTGCCGTAATGCTGTAGTTGGACTGCAGAAAATGCGTCTTGCTGAACACACCTGCAGATTCATATTTCGTGTCATTCATCAGCCAATGTTGCCATACGACCAATGGTTTTCATTAACGCACGAGGTGTCGGGCAAGAAATTAAAATAATAGTGTTTGATGATATAACATCACGACCTCTAAACAGTAGTCAACTTTTTCAGAGATATTGCCATGTTCCTCAAGAATATCTGGATCTGGAACTGGATTCATCATGGGGACCCAATTGGTTGCGGATTTCTTGATATATAATGACATCTTATTATTTTGTTTCATTAACCATTTGTCGACTCCCTTTCGATACACGGACACCCCCATGCACACAAAAGTAAACATATGAGAGAGAGAGAGAGGCACTTTGACTCGGTCCCATCTCCAACCCATAACCATTGGTCCAAGATCTTCAGTTCAACAAGACAATTTGGTTCTCCTGTTCAATTTTTCATTTCCCATAACCAAGAAAGGCAAGACTAGACAGTGAAAAACCAGGTGAAGGAATTCAACTGTAAATGCAGGGAAGGTATTACAGTTCAATTAGAATTCCTGCTTAATACGGATAGTAAATTTATTATTTAGATAAAATAAGTAACCTCATATTCTTTCCACATGTACCTACACATACATAATTTGATTGCAACTTGTACGTCAATTGGAAAGTTTTTAATGCCTACTCGTTGGTGATTAACTTCCAAATGTACAGGACTGACTTATCATGGCTCTACCACTATCAGAACAATAAATGCAAACGCGTTAAAGGGATGCTAATTAATATTAAACGAAGCTAAAAGGAAATTGGCTTTCTTCGCAAAGAATTGAGGAACTTACCATGGTATCTGTTTCGCTAAAGTGCTTATTTTGACCTTTTTTTTTGGGCTTTCCGCAACTTCTTTGCTCGTTTCTGCGTGCAAATCAACTGTCCCCTCCAATATTTTGCAGATGAAAAATGAAAATGGTTATGAACGTCAGCTGCCGTGAACTCATTTAACAATTTAGAAGGAACTTTCTTGCTGTGGTTAGTGTGCAGTAAATGAACCGTGTGGGATACATTGACATATATAGGTGGGTGGCCATTTGATGATCGAAAATTTGCAGTATCTTTTTTCGTCGGCCACGTGTTGCGGAGGCCGAATAAGAAGAATTCGTACCTATGTTAGGCAATCATGGATACGTGGTTATAAGATTAAAAGAAACTAATGAAGAAGATTACCTAAATGTCCTTGAAGAAAAGAGTTTTCAAAGCTTGTTGATTTTCACAGTTTAATGAGGGCAGCTTGGGAATTTGGACATGATTGCCGTCGGCAAGTGTTTCAACTGAGATTGACAGTAAAATGGAATTTAAAAAAATTATAAAGTCCAACGACCGAATAGACGAATGGAAACGTCCCTTCACCGGATGTGCACATTTCTTCCGATGATTTGAACAGGAACAGATGTTCAAAAAAAAAAAAATTGAAGGAAGAAGAAGAAAAATTTGGCGTTGTGTTTAAGTGTGGTCGTGATCTCGGGGATCTTTTCTCATAAAGAACGTCCTCTCTCTCTCTCTCTCTCTCTCTCTCTCTCACAAAGTTTTCTGTCTCGATTGTCCCCGCTTCCCCTCTGGAGCACGAGAAAACAGAAACTACCCACCAATTGTTTTGTCCTCTTCCGTGCATGTGTCCGTTTCTCCGGCGAATTGCCGATCGGAAAGCCGAATGGCAGAGACGGGAGGGAGCAGCACGGGCGCAACGAGCCCGAGGACGACGGGCGGGTCGGGGACGAGGCGGAGGCACTCCGACGGGTTGCTGCCCCCTGACGTCGACGATCGCGACACCCTCAGCCGCTCGCAGGCCGTGCTTCGACGAGCCCTTGGGATGAGGGACGCCGGGAGGAAGGCCATTGCCTTGCTGACGATGCTGTTGGCGGTGTCGTTCTTCTTCAAAATCTCGTCTTTCGATCTCGACCCCAGGCCGGCGACCGGTGCGAAGGATCCCGATGCACACGGCCGAGTGGTGGCGCGGTCGCTCGTGAGAGGAAAAGCCGGAAATGCTCAGAGGGCTCTTTCCGAGAGCAAGCGTACGTTGTCGATGCGCGGGACGAGGAGCGAAGAGCTCACAGGGGTACCTCTCACTCTCTCTCACGTAGAAACCGTGTTAGCTGTCATGGATTTGAACGCGTTGATTGCGTTATTCTTGTCGCTTATCAGAATTCTCTCTCTCTCTCACTTTTCTAAAAACTCTTTGGCTTAATGGCGTGGAGAAATGCGTGACCTTCGTATCAGAAACGGTGGATTTAATTGAGTTTTCCGTCCACTTTCTTTTTCGTTCACGAATTTTTATTGCATGGCCTTGTGCTCGGAATTGGTTTCTTCGTATGACGATGGCGCCCGACGTGGCTGCACCCGGTTTTCTATTGCACTCCGAGTCTCTGGTGTACCGGGCTGTAGAATCGGTTGTGGAAATATGTGTACGCCAGGACCTGATGGTTTCGAACAAGGTCCTTCGAGCGGTTCAGGCGTTTCCTTCGTTCTCACAGAAGCAAGCAGATTGAATGTTGGGTCCCATGAAGAGACGCGTCGAAGCTTTCGTGGGTAATATAAACCGGTTTTGCATGTTGGAGATTATGTTTAAAAGTATATTCTATTTTTCATTTTAAATTCCTGAGCTCGTGTGCCTCGTTTCTCGTTTGTAGATTTACATTAAAATCTTCTTCGCCTGCATATCTTCATGCGGTGGTCAACGGTTCGATGCCAACTCTCAATTTCTACTACCAATTTTTTCTCCTGATCGCTGGAACTATCTTTATTACCATGTACATCACAGGATTTATCTCGTCTCTTTAGCATTTTCACTTCAAGAAATTTGCCTCATCCATCTTTTAGTTCGCTATTGAAATATATCATGTTTCGTACAATTGCATTTGTACGTTGTTTGTCTCTTCTTTCTACTTCAAAGATTATGTTTCCTGCAAGAAAGCAGTATTATTATCTATTACGAGGACCATCAGTCCCAGTGATGGACATCTCTAGTGCAAAATTTAGATACAATATGCTTTTCCAGGCCTGCCGACAGATGGATTTGACTATAGTTTTCGGATTTATATGATGCAAGTGCAGGATATCTGGGCAAAGCCAGACAGTGAAAATTATTATCAATGTATTTCGAGGCCCAAGAGTTCGCGAAGTATGTCTGAAATGCTCCACCTTCTTCTTCTATCTTTTTTAATTACTTTTTAATAATCAGATTCTGTGAAGAAAAGGTTTTTGGTGGAACTTATTTTACTTGTATAATCTTGCAGGAACAGGAGCGAGCACAAACGGTTATTTTTTGGTACACGCAAATGGTGGACTGAACCAAATGAGAACAGGAGTATGTAATGGATCGGTTTAAAACCTGGTATTCTTTTTCCCTTATTTTTTTTGGTGTTTTTTCAAGGTTTTGATTTGGATGAATTGGTCTTCAGATCTGTGATATGGTTGCAATTGCAAAAGTCATGAATGCAACACTCGTCCTCCCATATTTGGACCATGAATCCTTCTGGACAGATCAAAGGTAAAAAAATACGTTTCTTGGTAGTCGAAACTCCCTTTTTCCATCTTAAGTAGAATAATGCACAAAGGATTTAGAGAGAACTGAGAATCAAGCAGTTCAAGCATGCTCAGTTGAGAGTCCTGTGCTAGCTCCTGCCATCAAGACTCGGACACCAAATTGGAGATCATTTTGGACTGGGCCTTGTGATTTAGTTCTGTGGACTTGTTGCTGAATGTGGAGTCTCTTTAATTTTTTTCAAACTCTGCACATGATAAATAGCATGAGAATCTCTGACATGGAATGAACTCAAACTTCGAAGTCCTGTTACAGTGAGTTCTCAGATATATTTGATGCGGAGCACTTCACCAATGTCCTGAAGGATGATATTGAGGTCGTCAAGGCTCTGCCTCCCGAGTATCAGACTATTGAACCATTTTTGAAAGCACCAATTTCCTGGTCCATGGTGAGTTATTTGCAGAGCCATTTCATGTATAAGCAGTTCTCCTTATTACTTGATCCTCCATGAGCTTACTTCTGCTGGCAGGCTAGCTATTACCAAGGTGAAATTCTATCTCTACTAAAGCAACACAAGGTGATAAAATTTACGCACACAGACTCTCGGTTGGCAAACAATGGCCTTGCTAGTTGGATCCAGAGGTTGAGATGCCGAGCAAATTACAGAGCGCTTAAATTCAATCCCAACATAGAAGAGCTTGCGCAGAAACTGATTTCCAGGTTAAGAAGTAATGGCGATCCCTACATTGCTCTTCACTTAAGGTACACCAAGCTGCATGTGACTTGAGACTTACCATACAATAGAGAAGAGCGAACGCTTGAAAAGAAATCTGTTGTTTTTCTTTCAGATATGAGAAGGACATGCTAGCCTTTACTGGTTGCAGTCACAACCTGACAGCAGAAGAAGCAAAGGAGCTGGAAGATATGAGATACAATGTGAAGCATTGGAAAGAGAAAGAGATTAACGGTGAGGAAAGGCGGCTTCAAGGAGGATGCCCAATGGCCCCAAGAGAAACTGCTCTTTTTCTTAAGGCACTGGGCTATCCTTCCTCAACCACCATCTACATTGTTGCAGGTGAAATTTATGGAAAGCAGAGCATGGCTGCACTCCGAAGCGAATACCCAAATGTATATACGCATTCAACGCTAGCAACTGAGGAAGAATTGAGACCTTTTAAGCCGTACCAAAATAGGCTTGCAGCCCTCGATTACATCTTAGCCTTGGAAAGTGATGTTTTTGTTTTCACATACGATGGGAACATGGCCAAAGCTGTGCAGGGACACCGAAGATTTGAAGGCTTCCGCAAGACTATCAACCCAGACAGGTAAGAACAGATACTCAGTTCAAATACCAATCTTGAATTATACAAACCGGAAACGTACTTTGTATATCTGGATGATGCTGAAATGGGGCTGGAAACCTTTAGTTTAAGCGTCAAAGAATAATTTATAAACTAGCACTTGCGTAAGTGGGGGGGAATGTTTCAGAAATTAGATCTTAGATAATCAGGTTTTCAGATAGTGCATCAAATATTTCATCATTTAAGATCTTCTAAACAAACTCAACCTTTAAAATTTTATACTTTCTTTTTCTGATTTGTAATTTTCGTGTCATTTAAACAAAACATGATTGGTTGCACAAGCAACGAAGATTGACGAGTTCATTCTGTTGGATCAGGCAAAATTTTGTGAAATTGGCAGACAGTTATGACCGGTTAGAGATACCATGGGAGAAATTCTCATCCATGGTTAAGGAAATACATTCAAACAGGATTGGAGCTCCTTCTCTAAGACAAACTAATTCATCCTTCCCAAGGTATGAAGACAGTTTCTATGCTAATCCATATCCGGATTGCATATGTAATGACAAGTCGCGGAATAGCCGGAAAATAGTTGAGCAACAAGTTCAGAGATAGTTCCTCAACAAGAAGTTGTGGTTTTTCTAGAGCATCCCATATTTTGAGCTTGTCGTGGAAAGTTAATGCACAGAAGGATGTGGAAGTTAGAGCATCAGCGACGTTTTACCGTGCCGTTGAATAGGTGTCGGTGCTCAAAGAACCATTTGCTCAAAGCTTGAAGAATTGGCAGGGCGTGCTCGATCGTGCAGTTTAACCCTGCAATTGGGAGCATTCTTTTGTATTAAAGGAACAAACACAGATAGCCTGATAGTGTAGGCTTTGCTTCATTGCCTTCAACTTCCGGCAAAAGTTGCACATATTTGCACATTACACATTAGCATGAATTACAGTCTTTTGTAACATTTCGTGATGTATTAAACACCAGATTAAATAGAGGTGCTTATTCAATAAAAAGATACACGGATCTGAGAAGCAAGTACTTCTCAACCTTCTACTTAGAAGCAATAAGATATCATTGATACTGAAGAATTAACGTACTTCTCTCTCTTTCTCTCTTCTCTGCAGGCTTCCTTATCGATAAAATAATGTGAACAGCTACACACCAATCATCTTAAATCCACTCATCAGGACTTGGGAGTCCTCAAAAATAAATAAATGCAGTCTGTTTGGTGTTTCTCCTACACAATGGGAAGAAGCATACATGGTCTAATAATCGTATTTCATCCGACCTAGAATTTTGGATAATTTATGCAGTTTTGTTCACCAATCTCCTTGAATTGGTACGTCCCAACATTGAGGTCAAGGTGCCCACCTAAACCACTCACAATTATGTGGGCGCTAGCTCACAATTATGTGGGTGCTTTGAATAATGGTGAGCCTGTGATCAACCTCCATTTAAGGTGCATTTGCTTGCCCCTGTTTTAAAATCCTCAGGATTTATAAGCCACGGATTTAAGATCAGACCCAACCTCCTCCGATTTTAATTCTTAAGTCCCCCTCTGTGCTTGGGTCCAAATATCCCATTAAATCAGATCCATTTAGTGCAGAAAAACTGTAACCGGCATTCCCGAGAACTCCTCTCTTGAGAAACTTGGCATATAATTTTATATTCACCTTCCTGGCATCGTATCGTATATTCTTCCTCGCTACCTTTCCCTGCCATCTGTGCGATTCATCTTCCCTTCTTCTTGAGTCGTCCTTCGCTACCATTCAGTGAAGTCGGTACGCTTCATTTCTGCGTCTTGGCGGTCTTCTCTTACGGTTCATATATACTTTTGTTTTCTCGTTGATATTTCCTCTTTAAACTCTTTTCTCGTCTTATTTCTCATTTTCGTATCGCATTTCCTTCAATTCTTTCTTTGCATTCCTCGATGTGTTGCTTACATGGTGTGAAATTAATAAAAGCAAACAAAAAGGACAAGGTGGGCCTTCTGAAGAACAACGTGAATGATTGAACTGCTTGTTGTTTCATCTAGATCTATTTTTTCTTGGTTCTTTTGCTTATCTTCATGATTGAAGAATAAATTTAATGCCAAAATCTGGCCATGAAAATTGGTATCTAACTGAATGATGCCCAACCTTCTTTTTATCCGGATGATAATAGCTAAGACGCTTTTCTGGACTCCAATTTGCTTCATTAAACTCAAAGATGATCCTTTGTCATTTGTGCCGGATCATTTTCTGTTTTATTTGTCCACGCGGTCCCAAGATAAAATAGGTAGAAGATGGTATGACTGTGTGATGGTCTTGCACATTCTCCATCCGTTTTGGATCATTGATAATAGTTTTTTCAGACGCGTTTCAGTCCCTGTTCAGATCAATGACCAAATTTTATCTTTTTTTTTTCCCTGTTTTGAAGGAATGATATGTAAAACTGTTCCCATCTGTCGTTAGAGTTGTCACATAATGTTAATTATCGCAGTTTCATTTATGAATCGATGTGAAATCTTCAAGAAATGTTTTGTTCAATCAAAGAAAGGAGTTAGTTTCCTCGGTATCTGGTATTACGTTGTTCGATTTAATCATTAGGTTTTGTACCATCACGCATATAAATTACTTCAAGCTTGTATTCTCTACTAAGATTTGGCATGTGGCGAGGTTTGTCCTAAGGTCTAGACGTCAGATGAAATCGGATTCAGTTCAGAAATTATGTATCGTGTTTCCCTATTGTGGTATGTTGTTTTACTTCTTTCCGCTAGTCGAGAGCTTGGCGCATCTGTCCAATTTCGTTCCGTCGAACACTGATTCTATGGTGCAGCTTACAATTTTTTTTTCTGGAATAAGTGCAGGGAATTACTAGTGGCTGGTGATTCCTGTCTCACCATGGGTGTCAGTACTGCAAAACTGCTTCCCAGTTGCATGTTTTTCAGGTGCCAAGCAATTTTTGAGGGAAGATAAAGACATTCTCCGTGATTGCGGATACCGCTATGAGAATGCAATACGCATGCTTGAGCGAAGTAGGAAACTTAGGAAGATTGTGTATGTCTCAATTTGGATGCGGTTGTCAGTGGACTCAACTCCTTTTGCCCGAAGTTGATATTTCCTAATAAATACGACAGATAATTTGGATTCTTAATAGAAGTTTGTCCTTCTTCCCGAACTACCTTTTGCTGTTTGCACACAATTAGATTGGACCGTTGTTGTGTTTTTACTTCCGACACCACCTTGGTTCTCCGGCAGGCTGATGCAGATGGTAGCAGCATCTGCTTTCGAAATGGAAGACGTAACTGATCTGGATGAAGTGATATGTCTCCAAATACTAGGAGATTATAGTAGACATTTGAACTTTAAAATGCTTGTATTCAGTAAGCAGATTTATGCTTATTTTAATTTCTAAGTTACTGCAAATTTTTGTGATGCATTATTGCCTTTAGCCTAAACTCATCTCACTAGAGAGTATAAAAGCTATACTAGCATCACTGTGCGCAAACTGCATTATTGCTTCTGGTAACCTAAATAGTTATTACTTTGTGGACATTGGTTATGATTTATGAACAAGAGTGGGCATGTCTATAATATTGAACAATTTAGTGGAAGCTTGTTATTACCTTCCATATCGAATAAAGTTGGTTGACAGTTGAAGTGATGAACGCTACTTCCTATATGCTACAGGAATGGGCTTGTGGACATTCTTTGAAGGGTTTCTTCTCCTTGCGAATGCGCTTGCCATACTGAATGAAGATAGGTTTCTTGCACCACGAGGATGGAGGTTTTCAGGATTTTCTGGAGCCAAACCAAAATCACTGAAATGGCAACTTGTAGGTCTCATCTACGCTACGCAATACATGAGGCTGCCTCTTACAGCTCTCAACGCTCTGACTGTCATTGTAATGCTCGTGTCTGGCTGATTGTGTCATTGAGGGAAACTCACTCTCAAATTTTGTCCCAGGTCATGTAGACTTGGTATGATTGTGCACGCCTGCACGGGCATTTCATCGACCAGCTCGACTTAGCGTGATTTTGCTGTTTTTGTCATCCCCTCCTCCTTTCAGCTTTGATTGTTGGAGGTATCATACTCTTTTTTTTCGACTGCAATTTGGTAGAAAATATTCGTTGTTTGCTGGAAACACACAGACCAGGCTACTGTGCTATTTTGTCTGAGGCGCTTGTAGTTTTAAAATGAGGTATTGCTTGGCATTATTGAGCAGCAAAATCAATGCCACGAAGCAATTATGGGCTTAGTTGTTAAACGCTCTCTCTTTCCTCCGATTCTATTATAAGTCAAATAAAAATTGTAAACCACATAGTATACTTCCAATAAATACTTATTAATGAATTTAGATAAATAACTGACGAAAGTCTTACTCATTTGATCAGCCCCGTCAGGCTGAAGTTGGATTCTTTCAATTTGGTTTTGTGACAAGCATGTGATACATCCATCTCTTTAACATTCAATTATTCTCGCCAAGTCCTTGAATCCGGGTTCCTGTTATTTTTGCTTAGTGGTTCTGTATATACAGTCAAATGTTGAAGGTGGAGTGGTTTGGTGTCAATTTACAATATCCAGTGGTCGACTTACTCCCCATGCTCAGCTTAAGCAGTTTGTCCTAATTAACCGCTGCAAATCTATGTTTTATCATGTTAGCAATATTACATATTTAAAATTATATAGACGGGTAAAGCATTAGTTTAAGTACAACCTATGGCCAAAGCTGTAAGAATTATATTCAGCAGGTTTTTGTTCAGTACATAAGTCATGTCGATTTAATCAAGGAACAAACTTACCTGTTCGTGCTTGAGCTGTGCAACGAACTCGAGATACAAAAAACTCTTCGATTCGGACTTCGAAAATTAAGTCACTTGAAAGTTCAAACATTACAAACTATTAAGCAAGTCCCTCCGTATCATGTCAAACAAAAGGCTGCACCTGAGGATTTGATACTCTACACGTTTCCCAAATTGGTGGAACAGCGTACAATGCGTTCTACGTGTTCATCCGCGCAAAAGTGTACCTTACGACTCTTCTTTGCACCCCCTGCAAGGCCGAGAAACAACGATGACCTCCAATAACACATGGAGAGAGTAGGCCTCTGCCATCTTCCAAATAATATTTTTTCGAGACTCACATCCCCCACCTTCGGTTAGTTTTTTCCAACCTTTCTCAAATGCAAGTGACAGGGCCCTTCAAGAGCAGTTACATGGTTGACGCTCATTATGAACAGGTTATAAGGTCTTCCCACGTATGTGAGCAATTTAACTTGTATAATTGTCCAATCTGCTCACGTAAGTGGGCAATTTAACTTGTATAATTGTCCAAGCAAGATAATTTTTTTCCCGACGGCCTCAATCTTAAAAAATGTACTGTTTACTGCACTGTCGAGCATACTCTGGACCGTGCTTTCCCAACATTAAAAGAACCGTTTGAATTACAAGATTTTCTTCGACAAAGAAAAATATTCTGAAATTCTAATTTTAATTAGAGGATACTGATTCTTGAAGTTTTTGAAGAAACGGAACTGATCACTTAATAGATTCAAAGATGGGTAGACACAGAGTTCTTTGAAGAGGGTTCAGAGTAACACACGACAACTGTACAGGAGCGCTACCATAAAACCTTTTCACTGAAACGACCAAACTTATTCATGTCATAAAACTTAACTGTTGCAAACTCTACATATTTACTTACTTTTCGGCACAAATGCAAAGAGCTGGAGGAAAACTAAACCTGATATTGACAGCGTAAACGACAACTCAGCTGCTACAGAGAACACTCGAAGTCCTGGCCAGTCAAAATCACTCGACTGGAACAAAGATTTCGTTGGTCCTCAAAGGTGGCAGAGTCCAGGGAGGATTGTATCTAGCCAGCAGATGCTCCTCTACAATCTTACAGCCATCTTCTTCCAATTTGGCTTTCAATTTCAGGAGCTTTTCGTGGACCACCTTGTCATTAGCAACACCACTGAATGTGACGACAGCATACTTTCGCTCCTTCACTTGTTTGATCACAACTCTTGGGTCTGCTGGCCTCGGCACATCCTCTAGCTTGCTGTACTTTGAGCCTGGAAGAACAAACTGCATGGTCATAAGTTTTTTGCCCTCATCACTCTTTGTCACAACTGGGGCAGTCATGGCAATGCTCTCTGGCTGGGGTTTGGCCTCTTGAGTTATAACAGGTGCAGTCATGGCAATCTTCTCTGCCGATTCCTGAGTGATGACTGGGGCAGTCATGGCAATCTTCTCCGCCGATTCCTGAGTAATGACTGGGGCAGTCATGGCAATCTGCTCCGGCTTGGTGTTCTGTGGCTTACCAAAAGCACCGATATAGTTGGCGAGAATCTTGAAGCCACCATCTGGGTCGCCCTTCATGTCCTGGGGGTCATAGGTGACCTCAGCAATGACGGAAGGCTCGTATTTCCTGATCTCGTAGTGCGTAGTTTTGTTGACGACTTGGTACTTTGGCGTCTCAACTGTTATCTTCCCTAACACGAGGCCCATCACTCAAATCTGTCGATATCGGGGGAAAATTGGGATCCGAGGGAGGAGAAGAGAAGGTCGGTGTCCTGGGGATAGCTCTCAGGTTGGGTGGTGAATCGGACGACGATGGCCCTATACGAAACTTTGTTAATGTGAATAGCTTCTCAAGGGTCGGTATCTATTTATAGGGAGAACGGATTATGTATTCCCTCTCCCTCCCTCTCTTTGTGGAGTAAAGAGCAAGTTTCCATGGACTGCCATAGAGAGTTGTGTGTGGTCTTCACGACTCCACGTTTATGTTGAGGATATTTGGATTCCTTGGCTGCTTTAGAGCCACTAAATGGGGAAGACCATAATTGCTCTGAACCTTCTGCCAACATGCATGGGACCATGTAGGCATTCTCAATTAGGTAAAAGGAAACAGGACGGAAGGATGCTAGAAGTCTAGAACGTTCTTTCACCTATGCAACTGGGGAAGTCTGCGAAGTTGCCGATGGACGATTTATCATTTGATTTTCTGTTGTAAGAAAAGCGGACGACCCCGTGGAATGTCTCGTAGTCGTAAGGCCAAGACTCCTCCACTTGGCACAGTCACTTTCAAGTTTCAATCTTTATTGATTTTCTGATTTTCTTCACTTTTCTCAGCTCGAACTCGCCTTTCCATGCTTTTTTCTTTTCCGTTATAGGTTCTTATGCAACTTACCATACCATGTTAAACATTGTATTGTTATTTTTACTTACATTTTTTTCCAGAATTTCCTAAATTTCATATTTTACTACATATATCCTTTCCTGGCTTGCCAAAATAATCTGTCCCACTTCTTTTCGAGGTTAAGCGATCTCCAGAAACAGAGCAATCTGAGGTAATCTACGACAGATGAGGATCAGGCTGCCCACGGGCGATTTTAAGAGGGCACCCAGAATTCACGGCGTTAGTCAGTGCGGTTGAAAGGTTGAGTTTGTTGGGCGACTCACCCAGGTGACTACCTGATCAAATTCAATATATGATGCTAGCACAAGCATAATGTTTGGACCCATTAGATCTAAGCAGCAAGTCTGCAATGAGATGAAGATTGTGCAGATGTATATTTCTCACACAATAAGAGAGAAGGTACATCACAAGCAAATCTAAACAAACATCATAAGAAAATATCATCCATTAAGTGTTCTCTTCAAATATTTAGCTGTTCATGACGTTTCAATGATCGGATAACTAAATGCAACATGAATTTCTTTATAACAATATAAAGGCCAAAGTGGATATATCCTTCGGCAGTTTTAATTGCTGTAAATATTCAGCTGAGAGCAGCCACCTTATTCAAAGGTCTGCAAGCAGGTGATACGTTCTTGAATCTACCATGATGAGACTTATGGCTGCAACAGCTGCTGCGGCAGACAAGCAAGTTAACCAAAAACATTTAACCAGTGCCAAGGCTTCTGCAGGATTGTTAGTTTATTGGCTTTCACCTTGAGGTACATGTGATTGGTAAGAACAAAGGTTAGAGGGAACGTACTAAATGCACCTGTAAGACTCATAAAATCACCAACGGTTATTTTATGGTACATGCAAATGGTGGACTGAACCAAATGAGAACAGGAGTATGTTATGGATTGGTTAAAAACCTGGTGTTCTTTTTCCCTTACTTTTTTGGGGTTTTTTTCAAGGTTTTGATTTGGATGAATTGGTCTTCAGATCTGTGATATGGTTGGCAAAAGTCATGAATGCAACACTCGTCCTCCCATGTTTGGATCATGATTCCTTCTGGATAGATCAAAGGTAAAAAATACGTTTCTTGGTAGTCGAAACTCCCTTTTTCCATCTTAAGTAGAATAATGCACAAAGGATTTAGAGAGAACTGAGAATCAGGCAGTTCAAGCATGCTCAGTTGAGAGTCCTGTCGTAGCTCCTGCCGTCAAGACTCGGACACCAAATTGGAGATCATTTTGGACTGGGTCATATGATTTAGTTCTGTGGCCTTGTCGCTGAATGTGGAGTTTTTTAAATTTTTTTCAAACTCTGCACATGATGAATAGCATGTGAATCTCGCACATGGAATGAACTCAAACCTCGAAGTCCTGTTACTGTGAGTTCTCAGATATATTTGGTGCGGAGCACTTCACCGATGTCCTGAAGGATGATTGTCTCCCGAGTATCAGACTATTGAACCATATTTGAAAGCACCAATTTCCTGGTCCATGGTGAGTTATTTGCAGAGCCATTTCATGGATAAGCAGTTCCCCTTATCACTTGGTCCTCCATGAGCTTACTTCTGCTGGCAGGCTAGCTATTACCAAGGTGAAATTCTATCTCTACGAAAGCAACACAAGGTGATAAAATTTACGCACACAGACTCTCGGTTGGCAAACAATGGCGTTGCTAGTTGGGTCCAGAGGTTGAGATGCCGAGCAAATTACAAAGCGCTTAGATTCAATACCAACATAGAAGAGCTTGCACAGAAACTAATTTCCAGATTAAGAAGTAATGGCGATCCCTACATTGCACTCCACTTAAGGTAAGCTAAGCTGCATGTTACTTGAAACTAACCATACAATCGCTAAGATCGAACACTGGAAAAGAAATCTGTTGTTTTTCTTTCATATAATTTCAGCATTATGCCTATTTTAGCAGTCATGAACTTGGTATGAGCAGTTTTGTGCACTTCTTACTATCAAATTAGTCTATTTGGGCTGCTTTATTGATGATAAAGGCTGTTATTAGCTGCATAATTATTGAATACATACATTCTTGAAGTTTGAGAGCGTTTGTGACAGCATTAAGTGTTGAAATTTGCTGGTTTTTGTCTTCCTAAGTATTCGTTTGACAAGAATATTAATATATCCATTTTTGTAAGTTCACTTGCAAGTTGAGAATAAGCTTTGTTGGGGGAAAACAACTATATCAAATATTTCATATTGTAAATCAACTCAACCTTCAAAATTTTATAGTTTCTTTTTCTGATTTGTAATTTTTGTGTCATTTAAACAAAGTATGATTGGTTGCACAAGCAATGAAGATTGACGAGTTCATTCTGTTGGATCAGGCAAAATGTTGTGAAATTGGCAGACAGTTATGACCGGGGAGATATACCATGGGAGAAATTATCATCCGTGGTTAAGGAAATACATTCAAACAGGATTGGAGCTCCTTCTCTAAGACAAACAAATTCATCCTTCCCAAGGTATGAAGACAGTTTTTATGCTAATCCATATCCGGATTGCATATGTAATGATAAGTCGCGGAATAGCCGGAAAGTAGTTGAGCTACAAGTTCAGAGATAGTTCCTCAACAAGAAGTTGTGGTTTTTCTCGAGCCGAAAGTTAATGCACAGAAGGATGTGGAAGTTAGAGCATCAGTGACGTTTTACCGTGCCGTTGAAAAGGTCTCGGTGCTCAAAGAACCATTTGCTCAAAGCTTGAAGAATAGGCGGGGCGTGCTCGATCGTGCAGTTTAACCCTGCATGAATTACAGTCTTTTGTAACATTGCGTGATGTATTAAACGCCAGATTAAATAGGGGTGCTCATTCAATAAAAAGATACACGGATCTGAGAAGCAAGTACTTCTCAACCTTCTACTTAGAAGCAATAAGATATCATTGATACTGAGGAATTAACATACTTCTCTCTCCCTCTCTCTTCTCTGCAGGCTTCCTTATTGATAAAACAATGTGAACGGCTACACACCAATCATCTTAAATCCACTCATCAGGACTTGGGAGTCCTCAAAAATAAATAAGTGCCAGTCAGTTTGGTGTTTCTCCTACACAATGGGAAGAAGCATACATGGTCCAATAATCGTATTTCATCCGACCTAGAATTTTGGATAATTTATGCAGTTTTGTTCACCAATCTCCTTGAATTGGTACGTCCCAACATTCGGGTCAAGGTGCCCAACTAAACCACTCACAATTATGTGGGTTCTGGCTCACAATTATGTGGGTGCTTTGAATAATGGTGAGCCTGTGATCAACCTCCATTTAGGGTGCATTTGCTTGTGTTGCCGGCCGATTAAGTCTGGCCCGGCCAAACCAGTATAAGGTTCTACTGCTTGGCCAGCTTAGGCATAGAAGGCTTGTTGGTTTCAATCGGACGCCAAGTCTAGCAGAAAGCAGTGCATGTGGATTGTGCAGTGCGGCGGTGCGACGACAAGGCGGTACAGTGCATCAAGATCAGTGGTCCCTTTGGAAGTGCAAGTCCGTTAAAATGGGGAACAATTGGGTTCCCCACGCGTAGTGTTTGGCAGCACAAGGGGGTGCGCGTGGGTTAGGGGCAATTCCCCCAGTGGACGCATATGCTGCGTGCCACAACCGCGTAGATTCACGCGGGGGCGAGTAAGTGAATACTCGTCGTCGAGCAAGGAGATGGGCGGCCACCTTGCTTAATGACATCTAGTCGTCAACTGGCTTCGGCTGAGGACTTCCCTTCCCAGGGTAGTCTACCCCCACTCAGTTTCATTCAGTAGTAGACAGGCACTTGGAGGAATGGCCAAGTTCTGACAGGGCCTCACGGCCACGGCTTGCCGCTGGCCGGCTATGGGATAAAACCTGAGTGATGGTGTGCCGAGTGCTTTGCACTCCTCGTCTAGTCCACAAAGTTCCCGAACAATGATGATACGCTTCCGCTAACTTAAGAGAAACTCAGGCTGGCCGAAGGACTTGGGGAATGCCTTCGGCGCCGCGCAGGCTGAGAAGAGTCGGCCCGCGACAGCTTGCCCCTGTTTTAAAATCCTCAGGATTTACAAGCCATGCCCCTTAATTCTTAAGCCCCCCTCTGTGCTTGGGTCCAAATATTCCATTAAATCAGATCCATTTAGTGCAGAAAAACTGTAACCGGCATGCCCGAGAATTCCTCTCTTGAGAAACTTGGCATATAATTTTATCTTCACCTTCCTGGCATCGTATCGTATATTCTTCCTTGCTACCTTTCCCTGCCATCTGTGCGATTCATCTTCCCTTCTTCTTGGGTCGTCCTTCGCTACCATTCAGTGAAGTCGGTACGCTTCATTTCTGCGTCTTGGCGGTCTTCTCTTACGTTCATATATACTTTTGTTTTCTCGTTGATATTTCCTCTTTGAACTCTTTTCTCGTCTTATTTCTCATTTTCGGATCGCATTTCCTTCAATTTTTTCTTTGCATTCCTCGATGTGTTGCTTACATGGTGTGAAATTAATAAAAGAAAACAAAAAGGGCAAGG
Organism: Nymphaea thermarum; assembly: GCA_011799765.1. Classification (NCBI taxonomy): domain Eukaryota; kingdom Viridiplantae; phylum Streptophyta; class Magnoliopsida; order Nymphaeales; family Nymphaeaceae; genus Nymphaea; species Nymphaea thermarum. Next base: position 211,283 of record JAANDH010000631.1, on the reverse strand, counting down.
TGGGCCTTGTGAAGAACAACGTGAATGATTGAACTGCTTGTTGTTTCATCTAGATCTATTTTTTCTTGGTTCTTATGCCTATCTTCATGATCGAAGAATAAATTTAATGCCAAAATCTGGCCATGAAAGTTGGTATCTAACTGAATGATGCCCATCCTTCTTTTTATCCGGATGATAATAGCTAAGACGCTTTTCTGGGCTCCAATTTACTTCATTAAACTCAAAGATGGTCCTTTGTCACTTGTGCCGGATCATTTTCTGTTTTATCTGTCCACGCGGTCCAAGATAAAATAGGTAGAAGATGGTATGACTGTGTGATGGTCTTGCACATTCTCCATGCGTTTTTGGATCATTGACAACAGTTTTTTCAGACGCGTTTCAGTCCCTGTTCAGATCAATGACCAAATTTTATCTTTTTTTTTTTTCCTGTTTTGAAGGAATGATCTGTAAAACTGTTCCCATCTGTCGTTAAGAGTTGTCACACAATGTTGATTATCCAGTTTCATTTATGAATCGATGTGAAATCTTTAAGAAATGTTTTGTTCAATTAAAGAAAGGACTTAGTTTCCTCGGTATCTGGTATTACGTTGTTCGATACAATCATTAGTTTTTGTACCATCACGCATATAAATTACTTCAAGCTTGTATTCTCTATTAAGATTTGGCATGTGGCGAGGTTTGTCCTAAGGTCTAGACGTCAGATGAAATCGGATTCAGTTCAGAAATTATGTATCGTGTTTCCCTATTGTGGTATGTTGTTTTACTTCTGTCCGCTAGTCGAGAGCTTGGCGCATCTGTCCAATTTCGTTCCGTCGAACACTGATTCTATGGTGTAGCTTACACATTTTTTTCCGGAATAAGCACCATGGGTGTCAGTAATGCAAAACTGCTTCCCGGTTGCATGTTTTTCAGGTGCCAAGCAATTTCTTGAACCTGGTAGAGTTTACAGAGCTAAACTTGAAGGGGCTGATATAATCAATTGGCTGTTTGGGGAAGATAAAGACATTCTCCGTGATTTCGGAAACCGCTATGAGAATGCAATACACACATGCTTGAGTGAAGTAAGAAACTTAGGAAGATTGTGTATATGTCTCAAATTGGATGCGGTCGTTAGTGGACTCAGGACTTCTTTTGCCTGAAGCTGATATTTCCTAATAAATACGACAGAAATTTTGAATCCTAATGGAACTTCGTCATTCTTCCCGAACCACCTTTTGCTGTTTGCACACAATTAGATTGGACCGTAATTGTGTTTTTACTTGTGACACAACCTTGGTTCTCCGGCAGGCTGATGCAGATGGTAGCAGCATCTGCTTTCGAACTTTTGAACTTTAAAGCGCTTGTATTGAGTAAGCAGATTTATGCTTATTTTAATTTCTAAGTTACTGCAAATTTTGTGATGTATTATTGCCTTTAGCCCTAAACTCATCTCACTAGAGAGTATAAAAGCTATACTGCGCAAAGTACATTATTGCTTCTCGTACCCTAAATTGTTATTATTTTGTGGACATTGGTTATGATTTATGAACAAGAGTTGTAACATCCTATAAGTTTAGTCTCGTATCGAAGATTTTGAGGAATCTTCAACGGTTTATAAAGGGGGTCATTGATAAGAAGATTGTCATGGTTCAGTCTTTTTAGGGTTGGAGCCGAAACTGCTAGGGGGCGGGTTGGGATCCGCCAGACAAGGGGCCCAAGCCCAGGAGTGGGTCGGGTTGTTACAATGGTATTAGAGCAGTTTCAACACTTGGACCTGGGGTCCCACACGCGCGGACGCGTGTGCCTTAAGGGGGGTGGATTGTAACATCCCATAAGTTTAGTCTCGTATCGAAGATTTTGAAGAATCTTCAACGGTTTATAAAGGGGGTCATTGATGAGAAGATTGTCTTGGTTCCTAGCCTTTTAGGGTTGGAGCCGAAACTGCTAGGGGGCGGGTTGGGATCCGCCAGACCAGGGGCCTGAGCCCGGGAGTGGGTCGGGCTGTTACAGTGGTATCAGAGCAGTTTCAACACTCAGACCTGGGGTCCAACACGCGCGGACGCGTGTGCCTTAAGGGGGGTGGATTGTAACACCCCATAAGTTTAGTCCCGTATCGAAGATTTTGAGGAATCTTCAACGGTTTATAAAGGGGGTCATTGATGAGAAGATTGTCCTGGTTCCTAGCCTTTTTAGGGTTGGAGCCGAAACTGCTAGGGGGCGGGTTGGGATCCGCCAGACCAGGGGCCCGAGCCCGGGAGTGGGTCGGGTTGTTACAAGAGTGGACATGTTTATAACATTGAATAATTTAGTGGAAGCTTGTTATCGCCACCATATCGAATAAAGTTGGTTGACAATTAAAGTGATGAACGCTACTTCCTATATGCTACAGGAATGGGCTTGTGGACATTCTTTGAAGGGTTTCTTCTCCTTGCGAATGCACTTGCCATACTGAATGAAGATAGGTTTCTTGCACCACGAGGATGGAGGTATTCAGGATTTTCTGGAGCCAAACCAAAATCACTGAAATGGCAGCTTGTAGGTCTCATCTACGCCACTCAATACATGACGCTGCCTCTTACAGCTCTCAACGCTCTGACTGTCATTGTAATGCTTGTGTCTGGCTGATTGTGTCATTGAGGGAAACTCACTCTCAAATTTGTCCCAGGTCAGGAAGACTTGTTATGATTGTGCACAGGCAATCGACCAGCTAGACTTAGCGTAATTCTACTGTTTTTGTCATCCCCTCCTCCGTTCAGCTTGATTGTTGGAGGTGTCATCCTCTTCTTCTTCGACTGCACTTTGGGAGAAAATATTCGTTGTTTGTTGGAAACACACAAACCAGGCTACTGTGCTATTTTGTCTGAGGCGCTTGTAGTTTTAAAACGAGGTATTGACTTGTCCTTGCTTGATACTATTGAGCAGCAAAATCAATGCCACAAAGCAATTATTGGCTTAGTTGTTTGACGCTCTCTTTCTTCGATTCTATTGTAAGTCAAAAAAAAAAATGTAAACCAGTGTACTTCCAATAAATAATTATTAATGAATTTTAGATAAATAACTGACGAAAGTGTTACTCATTTGATCAGCCCTGTCAGACTGCAGTTGGATTCTTTCAATTTGGTTTTGTGACAAGCATGTGATACATCCAACTCTTAACGTTCAATTATTCTCGCCAAGTCCTTGAATCCAGGTTCCTGTTATTTCTGCTTAGTGGTTCTGTATGTACAGCCACATGTTGAAGCTGGAGTAGTTTGGTGTCAATTTACAATATCCAGTGGTCGACTTACTCCCCATGCTCAGCTTAAGCAGTTTGTCCCAAATAACCGCTGCAAATCTATGTTTTATCATGTTAGCAATGTTACATGTTTAAAATTATATAAACGGGTAAAGCATTAGTTTAAGTACAACCGATGGCCAAAGCCGAAAGAATAATATTCAGTAGATTTTTGTACAGTACATAAGTCATGTCGATTTAATCAAGAACAAACTTACCTGTTCGTGTTTGAGCTATGCAACCTGAGGATTTGGTACTCTACACGTTCCTCAAATTGGAAGAACAGCGTACAATGCGTTCTACGTGTTCATCAGCGCAAAAGTGTACCTTACGCCCCTTCTTTGCACCCCCCTGCAAGGCCCAGAAACAACGTGTTACTGGAAGATGACCTCCAGTAACACATGGAGAGAGTCGGCCTCTGCCATCTGCCAAATAATCTTTTTTTCTAAATGAGACTCACATCCCCCACCTTCGGCTAGTCTTATCCAACCATTTTCAAATGCAAGTGACAGGGCCCTTCAAGAGCAGTTACGTGGTTGACGTTCAATATGAACGGGTTGTAAGATCTGCTCACGTATGTGGGCAATTTAACTTATATAATTGTCCAAGAAAGATCATTTTTTTCCCGACGGCCTCAATCTTAAAATGGGTATTCTATACTGCACTGTCGAGCATACTTTGGACCGTGCTTTCTCAACATTAAAAGAACCGTTTGAATTACAAGATTTTCTGCGATAAAGAAAAATGTTCTGAAATTTTAATTTTAATCAGAGGATATTGATTCTTGAAGTTTTTGAAGAAACATAACTGATCACTTAACAGATTCGTGATCCAGAAACCATTTTATTATGAGGAGGACATTTAAAAACATGCATATGAGTCGAGTCTGTTGAAGAGGCAAACGTCTCCGATATGATGAGAGGCCTTCGGCAGAAAAGGGTCCGCGAAGAAACGAAAAAACACCGTGAACAGGACTCTTTCGAAGTCCAACAAATGTTAAATGTATGACTCATAAAGGAGCAAAATTCTACCACATATGGTTTGTAGAGGATAACCTATGAATATTAAACACTCTCTGAAGAAAAGTGGTTAAGAATTAGAGTATCTTGAAACATTGTGGATATATGCACATTCACCAATTCCTGTATTCCTTCTTCAATTGTTTCAATTTATCCGTGAAACCTCAACAACATCAACCTACAACCTTGAAAGATGGCTAGTGCTGTTCTTAAATAGCTAGTGTTGTAAGCTATGGCTGCGATGCAAGTGCTGTCATGACTTTATCTGGGGTATCCCTCCAGCAAAGATGGGTAGACACAGAGTTCTACTGCTGCTTTGAAGAGGGTTCAGGGAAACACTAGACAACTGTATAGAAGCGCTACCATAAAATCTTTTCACTGAAATGACCAAACTTATTCATGTCATAAAACTTTACTGTTACAAAACTCTACATATTACGTACTTCTCGGCACAAATGCAAAGAGCTGACGGAAAACTAAACCTGATATTCGCAGCGTAAACGACAACCCAGCTGCTACAGAGAACACTCGAAGCTGCTACAAATTAGAAGTATCCACAACTCCTGGCCAGTCAAAATCACTCAACTGGAACAAAGATTTCGTTGGTCCTCAAAGGTGGCAGAGTCCAGGGAGGATTGTATCTAGCCAGTAGATGCTCCCCTACAATCTTACAACCATCTTCTTCCAATTTGGCTTTCAATTTCAGGAGCTTTTCCTGCACCACCTTGTCATTAGCAATGCCACTGAATGTGACGACAGCATACTTTCGGTCCTCCACTTGTTTGATCACAACTCTTGGGTCTGTTGGCCTCGGCACATCCTCTAGCTTGCTGTACTTTGAGCCTGGAAGAACAAACTGCATGGTCACAAGTTTTTTGCCTTCATCACTCTTTGTGACAACTGGGGCAGTCATGGCAATGCTCTCTGGCTGGGGTTTGGCCTCTTGAGTTATGACAGGTGCAGTCATGGCAATCTTCTCGGCCGATTCCTGAGTGATGACTGGGGCAGTCATGGCAATCTTCTCCGGCTTGGTGTTCTGTGGGTTACCAAGAGCACCGATATAGTTGGCGAGAATCATGAAGCCACCATCTGGGTCGCCCTTCATGTCCTTGGGGTCATAGGTTACCTCAGCAATGATGGAAGGCTCGTATTTCCTGATCTCGTAGTGCGCAGTATTGTTGACGACTTGGTACTTTGGCGTCTCCACTGTTATCTTCCCTAACACGAGGCCCATCACTCAAATCTGTCTATATTGGGGGGATATTGGGATCTGAGGGAGGAGAAGAGAAGGTCGGTGTCCTGGAGATAGCTATGAGGTTGGGTGATGAATCGGATGACGATGGCGCTATACGAAACTTGGTTAATGCGAATAGCTTCCTCAAGGGTGGTTAATGCGAATAGCTTCTCGAGGGTCGGTTTCTATTTATAGGGAGAACGGATTATGTATTCCCTCTCCCTCCCTCTCTTTGTGGAGTAAGGAGCAAGTTTCCATGGACTGCCATGGAGAGTTTTGTGTGGTCTTCACGACTCCACGTTTATGTTGACGATATTTGGATTCCTTGGCTGATTTAGAACCACCAAAAAGGGGAGATTATAATTGATCTGGACCTTCTGCCAACATACATGGGACCATGTAAGCTTTCTCAATTAGGTAAAAGGAAACAGGACGGAAGGACACTAAAAGTCTAGAACGTTCTTTCACCTGTGCAACTGGGGAAGTCTGCGAAGTTGGCGATGGACATTTTATCAGTTGATTTTCTATTGTAAAAAAGCGGACGACCCCGTGGAATGTCTCGTAGTCGTAAGGTCAAGACTCCTCCACTTGGCGCAGTCACTTTCAAGTCTCAATCTTTATTGATTTTCGGATTTTCATTACCCTTTTCAACTCGAACTCGTCTTTCATGGTTTTTTCAGTTGTAGCTTCTTATGCAACTTACCATACCATGTTAAACATTGTATTGTTAGTTTTACTTGAGTTACATTTTTTTTCCAGAATTTCCAATTTTTCATATTTTACTACATATATCCTTTCCTGGCTTGCCAAAATAATCTGTCCCACTTCTTTTCGAGCTTAACCGATCTCCGGAAACAGAGCAGTCTGAGGTAATCTACGACAGACGAGGATCAGGTTGCCCACGGGCGAATTTAAGAGGACACCCAAAATTCACGGCGTTAGTGCGGTTGAATGGCTGAGATTGTTGGGCGACTCAACCAGGTGACTACCTGATCAAATTCAATATATGATGCTAGCACAAGCATAATGTTTGGACCCATTAGAGCTAAGCAGCAAGTCTGCATTGAGAGGAAGATTGTCCAAGTATATTTCTCACACAAGAAGAGAGAAGGTACATCACAAGCAAATCTAGACAAACATCATAAGAAAATATCATCCATTAAGTGTTCTCTTCAAATATTTTAACTGTTCATGACGTTTCAATGATTGGATATCTAAATGCACCATGAATTTCTTTATAACAATATAAAGGCCAAAGTGGATATATCCTTCGGCAATTTTAATTGCTGTAAATATTCAGCTGAGAGCAGACACCTTATTCAAAGGTCTGCAAACAGGTGATACGTTCTTGAATCTACCATGATGAGCCTTATGGCTGCAACAGATGCTGCTGCAGACAAGCAACTAAACCCAACAACGTTTAACCAGTGCCAAGACTTCTGCAGGATTGTTAATTTATTGGCTTTCACCTTGAGGTACATGTGATTGGCAAGAACAAAGGTTAGAGGGAACGTACTAAATGCACCTGTAAGACTCATAAAATCACCAAGGAAGGGCAACATAGCAGCTACAAATGTGTTCACTGCCAGGTAGCCGCCCCTAACAAAAAGCCTGAATGAGATACTGTGAAAAGAGTATGGTCCACCATTATCTCCTCCATATGTTGTATCCAGGTACTCGTACATCGGACTCGCAAATATCTGTAGGTAGACAAGGCTTCAGTAATGAACTTCTAGATCATATTTCATCTGCAAGTAGCATAGAGAAATTTTCATAGCAACATATGTTAAACTATCCTTTAGACCAGCAGATGATGACCATTGTAGCATTACTATAAGGAGGATCTGAGGACTAAAAAAGAAAGGATACAACTTATAGACCACAACTAGTTCACTTTCAATTCCAGAATCATGATTCAGTTATAAAAGCTAATGCCAGCGTTAGAAACTAAAGCTGCAATCCACCTTTTAATTCATAGAACATTTGTGCCTGCTTGGGCAAGAACTACAGGTTTGTATATGCCTTAACTCTGAACAGGAAATGGCTAGTCTAATTTGTCAGTCAAGACGTACTTGCTTTTCAGAGTAATTATCAACTGCTTTATGAAAATATAATTTAAGAGGCTTATAGATGAGAGGAGATGAGGCTGCTTTGTCATTTATGCACAACAACTATTGCATCAGGTAGAATTCTATACTTACATGCAGTGCAATCACCGTCTGCAGAAAGGAAGCTATATTTGCAATTCCTTTCACCCAGACTGGGCCTGTAACACTGTTGAGGAGATACGACGATGTAGATGAACCATAAGCCCAGTACCCAGCAAATACAACAGCATAGAGTGGTATAAGGCCAATAGTGAACTGAAACAAGAGTGCTCTCTGCATGTTCTTAACCACAGGAGGTTTCACCGTTGCCTGCACCAAGAGAAGCCAGATCAAATTTTCTGTAGATAATTTTTAGACTCTAGAATTCAATAGGCGGATGATTTGCAAAGTCATGCTTCATGAAATAAATGAAATAAGAGAATCACTTCTAGTTCTGGGCAATATTCTATATTAAATTCAGTTCATATATCAAGTTTAGTAGCCAAGGACCATATGGAGAAGGTGTCATTTTATGACTTAGGTCGTCATGGAATTCATTTAACTTTGGTTAGCTATATTATGCTAGAACCAATCCTGCAGAAAAAAGTGATACGGAATGGTCCAACATGTCAGAGTTAACTGAAGCTGAGATCAGTTCATGAACTCAGAATTTTGGTTAGTTAAGTTGTGCTTGATTATTGTAAAGTCTTGAGCTTAAATAGACGCACCTGGTAGCTTGCACAAGGAAAATATTACATACCCTGCCCACAACATTTAGGTTGGAAGGGTACATAGCTAGCTGGAAGTTTTGGTGCAAAGGTACAGTTGTTGCTAAACTAAGGAGGTCCTTGTTGATCTATCCAATGGTCTTAGTTGGTAGGACCTTGCTGATGTGACACCAAGCATCAAGCTAATAACAAATGTCGGATTTCCGATGACCTATGTTGAAAAAGAAAAGCTTTATGTTTTAGGAGGTTCTTAGCAATATTAAAGAGTTATAACACTCTTTAATATTTTCTTTATTTCTCATTGAGTTATTTTGTAAATCGCTTTTCTACCCTAATCTCTTTTATAAGAGAGATTAGGGTTATCGTAATGAGAAAGAAGGTTTTGTTCTATCCCATGGCTGCCTCTCTCTCTCTCTCTCTTCTTCTCCGCTGCAACATGGTATCAGAGCCACGGACTTGACTGACGACGTGGACCAAACAGCCGGCGCGCGGGCAGTGGACGACCATACATCTGCCGACGTGAAGCACACAGCCGGCGCGTGGGAGTGACGCACACAGTCGGCGATCTCCGCCTCCTTTCAGGCTTGATCTCTTCCGCTCCCTCCGTTTCCTTCTCCTTCACCTCTCGCCTATTCTAGTTGCTGTTTTCCAGCAACGGAACAGTTGTGGAGGAGTCTATTCACGTTAGGAAAGATGCGTGAATAGACTCCAGTCGTGGATTTTTTTTCAGAAATATATAGAGAACCGCAGCCAAGTGGAGGACTGCTATCTATGACGTCTATTGCAAGTTTATGTTGACGGTTTATGTGCTGTCATTATTCATGATCTGTGAAGGATAATCTGTGGTTCAGCAACGTTAGATGCATAAATAGATAAAGTGTTGGTCGGTGCTAACATTACAAGCAGTGGGACTCGTTTTTCAGTTGTGGGCTGGTTGTTAGCAGCGTTTTTCTGTCTTCAGATTGCAGCCTTCTTTGTTGTGAAACGGCTGTCCACGGTTGGACAGTAGGTTCATTGTTGTTGTGCATCTAACGTTGTCGTGTGGGACGTTGGTTCTTGTCGATCAGTCTCCTTTTCAATAGAAATATATATTCTCTTGCTTTTGGCGGTTGATTTCCTGTGGACAGATTTATGATGGCTGAAAGTAATAAATCTGATTTTTCTCATGAAGTCAAAAGTGGAGGAAATCCTTTTTCGTATGGTTCTACTGTAAAGTTAGATGGATCTAACTATGAGATTTGGTCTCGTGTGTTTATAATGTCTGTGATTGGACATCAGAAGGAGCATGTTATAGAAGAAAATGAACCTGTTGAAAAGAGTGAGAAATATAGTTCATGGAAGGGAGATAATAATATTGTCATGTCATGGATCATGAATAGTGTGCAACCCCAAATTGCATCAACTATTGCATACTACACCTCGGCTAAGCAAATGTGGGATTTCTTGAAACAGACTTGCTCGAATGACAGGAATGTTAGCAAAATATTGCAGGTAGAGGAGGAACTACTTAATCTGCAACAGGGGGACCAAAGCCTTGCTCAGTACTTTGCTTCCCTTAAGTCCATCTCTGAGCGACTTAAAGCATTACGTCCTCCATGTCCAACATGTTATAAGACCCATGGTGAACAGTACAGTCTATGGTTGCAAAATTCCTACAGGGTCTCTCCTCTGAATATGCAGTAGCAAAGGCTCAGATGTTGACTGGAGCAGAAATCCCTGATCTAGTTGATGCCTACAACAGGCTTAGTCGTCTTGCGGTGACCCTCTCTTCACCTTCCAGTGATATCCATGCCTCTGCCTTGGCAGCTGCAGGAGGACGTGGACGCGGTTTATTCAAGGGAAGAGGCATGGGCCATGGGTCAGGAGGAGGTCGGGGGAGATTTCAATGCACTTATTGTGGGAAAATAGGTCATTTGGAAGACAGATGTTGGGATAAACATGGTCGTCCCACTGCAGCGCCATCCTTAGGCAGAAATGTTACATCAAAGCTGGGGAAAAACTCTTTACAATCTTCCATTGGAGCGGCCCAAGCAGCATCATCAGTAGTAGATGAGTCTTTATCTTCTTTTCAGCATGAGACAGTGACTGTGAGTATCAATAAGTCAGAGTATGAGGACTTTTTAGCACACAGATCTACGCAGCCATCGGCCTCCACAGTTATGGCTGACAGTGCTATGTCTGTTGACACTATCTCACATGATACAGGTACTACTTGGATTATTGATTCAGGGGCATCAAGGCACTTTTGTAGTAAGCCTTCTATGTTTACTGTGCTATACTCACTACCTCAGATACGTCATGTGAGACTTGCAGATGGCATATTGTCACCCATTATGAGATATGGAGATATCAAGATCTCTCAATCTATGACTATTCCCAATGTGTTATATGCTCCTAAGTTTCCCACAAATTTGTTATCTGTTGGACAATTGGTTAATGATTTACATTGTCGTGTTACGTTTGACTCTGGTTTATGTTCATTTCAGGACTTGCCAACTGGAAAGACGATTGGTGGAGGCTATGAGAAAGGGGGCATCTACTTCCTGTCGGACCCCGTGGGTATTGTAGCATCTTTGATCACATCGTTGTCCTCCTCGTTCCAGTGGCATCTCAGACTTGGTCATCCTTCTGTCTCCAAGCTCCGTCATCTTCTTCCACATCTCTCCTTACCAGAGTCATTCCAGTGTGAAGCCTGTCAACTTGGTAAACACACTCGTAGTAGTTATTCATCGAGTCTTAGTCCGTCTAGTTGTGGACTTTTTGATCTTCTTCATGTTGATGTGTGGGGTCCTAGCAGAGTTGCTAGCTATGTCACAATGGTACGGGTACGGGCACGACATTTTTTAAAATCATGGTACGGGTACGGCGACTATTATATATAAAAAATAATTATTTTATATAATTAAACCACAAGTTGTAACAAAAATGTCAATAAAAAGAGGCTCATAATGAATAAATTATCATTTTTTCATTTTGTTAATGAAACTTCTTATGTTAAAGTAAAACAAAAAACAAAAAAAATAAAGAATAAGTATTTTTTTTTATTTTTTTAAGTTATAATGTAGTTTGGATCTGGATCCGACCCGGATCCAGATCCAAACGTACCCAGCCGTACCGGCGTATCGGTACGCCGTACCGGTACGTGGTACGCCACTAAAGCAGCGTACCACTGTGACTTAGGTTGCTAGTAGGTCAAAATTTCGTTATTTTCTTGTCATTGTAGATGATTATTCTCGAGTCACCTGGGTTTTCCTTTTGAAGGAAAGGTCTGAAGTCGTATGTACTCTCAAAAACCTTATTATTGAAATAAAGACCCAGTTTGGTATTCTTGTTAAAAACATTCGCACTGATAATGCTCTTGAGTTTAAGGCATCTACCTTAATGAAGTTTTACACAGATAATGACATTTCTCCTCAGTTTACATGTCCCCATACTTCCCAGCAAAATGAAATAGTTGAGCGAAAACATCGCCAACTTTTAAATGTAGCTCGTTCCCTTATGCTTCATACTAATCTCCCTGCATATTTTTTGGAAGATGCTATTCTTACTGCTTGCTACTTGACCAATCGTTTACCCTCGTCCTCCATTGATAACCAGATCCCCATTAAACTTGTGCACCCAAAGAGATCCTTGTATCCAGTGGCTCCCAAAGTATTTGGTTGCACATGCTTTGTTCACATTGTTGGACCCACACGTGACAAATTGGGAGCCCAAGCCATTAAATGTATTTTCATTGGTTATTCCAGAAACCATAAAGGCTACAAATGCTTTGATCCATTGACTCAAAAGGAGTATATCAGTGCGGATGTCACATTCTTTGAGTCTCAACCTTATTATAGCCTCAGATGTCACATTCTTTGAGTCTCAACCTTATTATAGTCTCACTCCTATATCTACTGAGATGCCACGACCTCCAAACCCACTACCTATTCCTCCTATTCCTTTGGAGTCGTTCCCTTGTGAATCTCCTCCGTCTGTTGTGTCCAAGTTTCGTGATCCACCGTTGGTCTACACACGTCGACAGGAACCCTCTCATAATCCTTTGCCAACCGTTTCTCAGGAGGTAAGTACACCTGAAGTGCATAGCCCTACTCTTTCTGATCTTTGTCAAGACTTACCTATTGCTCTTCGCAAAGGCAGGCGGCAATGTACTTTACATCCTATATCTCATTTTGTGTCTACCGATGGGGTTGGTAAAAATATGCAACAATTCATTCATGCTTTGGCTGCTCATACAGTTCCTACGTGTCACCAGCAGGCTTTATTAGACACCCAATGGAGACGGGCTATGCAAGATGAGATGGATGCCTTAGTGCAGAGGGGGACTTGGGAACTTGTTGATCCTCCTCCTCGATGTGATATTGTTGGCTCAAAGTGGGTATTCACAGTTAAGTATAATTCTGATGGTTCTTTGGAACGATACAAAGCTCGATTGGTTGCTAAGGGCTACACGTAGACCTACGGTATGGATTTCTTTGAGACCTTCTCTCCAATTGCTCGGTTGGGAACCATTCGTCTTATTATTTCTGTGGTTGTCCACCATGATTGGCACATGTATCAACTGGATGTCAAAAACGTCTTTCTGCATGGTGATCTTGATGAGACTGTCTATATGCAACAACCACCGGGATTTGAAAGACAGGGGGAGTGTGGAAAAGTGTGCAAGCTGAAGAAAGTTATCTATGGACTCAAACAGAGTCTTCGTGCGTGGTTTCACAAGTTTTTCGAGGTAGTCTCACAGTGTGGCTTTGTCAGATCTCCTCTTGATCATTCTTTGTTTATCAAGAAGGCTTCCAGAGGTATAACTGTTCTCGTGGTTTATGTTGATGATATTATCCTGACGGGTGATTCTGATCAAGAAATTTCTGATGCAAAGCTGTTTCTTCAAAAACACATTGTGACGAAAGATCTTGGTCCTCTGCGATACTTTTTGAGAATAAAAGTTGCTCGCAATAAAGAGGGTGTTGTTCTCTCTCAAAGGAAGTATGTTCTTGATTTATTGCAGGACACAAGGATGCTAGGAGCTAAACCGGCTAATTTACCTATGAATCCACGTATACATCTTTATGATGACCAAACAGAACTAGTAGATTCTAGATCTTACAGATCCCTTATTGGAAAACTTCTCTATGTTACCGTGACATGACCAGACATTAGTTTTGCAGTGGGAAAACTAAGTCAATTTATGGAAAAACCAAGGAAAGTTCATTGGGATGCTGCCTTGATGGTGGTTAAATATCTAAAATCTTCTCCTGGCAAAGGCCTTTTGTTCACAAAAGGCAAGACTCTGGAAGTGGAAGCCTATAGTGATGCTGCTTATGCTGGTTCAGTAGAGGACAGAAAATCTACCACAGGATTTTGTGTATTTGTGAGAGGCAATCTCATATCGTGGAAAAGCAAAAAACAAGGTGTGGTGTCAAGATCTAGTGCAGAATCCGAATACAAAGCTATGGCTCAAACAACAACAGAAATGACATAGGCTAGATCCATGCTATCCAGCCTAAGTGTGTCAATCTCACCTCCTATGAAGATGTATTGTGACAATCAAGCAGCCACACACATTGCAAACAATCCAGTTTTCCATGAAAGAACTAAACATATTGAAGTGGATTGCCATTACATTCGGGATCTCGTTCAAGCAGGAACCATTGCCACTGTTCATGTTCCTTCAGAAGAT
>JAANDH010000631.1:87659-197185 GCA_011799765.1 Nymphaea thermarum | reverse complement strand
AATGTTGTGACAAGCTGAGCATGTTTAATATGTATGCTCCAACTTGAGGGGGAGTGTTGAAAAAGAAAAGCTTTATGTTTTAGGAGGTTCTTAGCAATATTAAGGAGTTATAACACTCTTTAATATTTTCCTTATTTCTCATTGAGTTATTTTATAAGAGAGATTAGGGTTATCGTAATGAGAAAGAAGGTTTTGTTCTATCCCACGGCTGCCTCTCTCTCTCTCTCTCTTCTTCTCCGCTGCAACAACCTAAACTCTGAGGGTTAGTCAGACATTTTAACAGAGAAAAGGCTGGAAATCTTAAGTCTCATATATGTTCAGATTCTTTAAATCTTTGAGTGATTCAAACATCCTCTATGTCTCTTTCTATGAATGCCTCTATGGATGTAAACCCCACAGGTCTACAGATGTAAACCCTAAATCCTATTCAGTAAAAAGGACATTCTAAAGCATGATAATTTGACTGTTTATTATTGTGCTAAAAGTTGAGGACTCAAAAGGGTTCATATTTACATATAAACAGCTTGCCCTATAGAATGTTCCCCAGTGAAACTTATGGTAGAAGCATCCAAGGATCTGATAATGTAAGTGATGCATGTTACAGTGACCATGGCAATACTCAATGTTCACCTGCATGTGATTCTGTTTTCGTGCAACAAATTGTAGCTAAACATAAAATTTCTGCTATGTTAGAGGCTAGGGTGCAAAAACATGAGCTTTCAATCAGGTAACACAAGGAAGTCAGATGTAGACTGAATTTGAAAATGGTAGAAGTGATAAACTCCATTTCTATTGCCACTCCAGTTTCCGTCCAGTCATAGGTTCCTAATTTATCGTGTTTCTCCCATTGACTATGATAGGAACAGATACAAAGAGAACTTATCAACCAATGATTTAGCTGGTCTCAGTAGGTTTGAGGTGAGCAGTAAACAACCTACAGCTAGCAAAATGATCTCACACCTTTCTTGACCATGAAAGGTGCTTCTAAGCACCTAGCTCATACCACAATTGTACTTAAGATTTGAGGGCCTTGTCACAACAATGTGGTCAACCTCTTGTTTGGCAATAAGAAAGTGTTGATCCACTTCCAAGCATCATATAAGACGCACACCAAACTCAGCTAACAAACAGCACTCCAATCTTATTTGTTGAGCATGCACCATGAACCTTTTTTTTCTTGTTAACCAAGCGACGAAGCAAGACAAATTACTACCTGTATTTCTGGAAGCATTCCTGTATTATATGCAAAAACAAGGTTCGCAGCAGCCCCAATTGAGTTGAATATTAAACTTGCTCCTGACCCTGGAATATGATAGTCCTTTGCTGGTGTCCTAATTCCTGTAACAAATGCACCATTAAATAATGATGTCCAATCTGGATATGAGTTCATCTTTTGAAGCCAAAGAACAAATTGTGAAGATGAAAAGTGACGCCTCCATTTTCTCATGCACGTGTTATATAAGTTTTTAATTTGGTTATGTTCTTTGTGATCGTAATTTTCTAATTTTCTAGCCATAACAGTGAAAGATATGATTCCCATTCCATAATCAGGAACCTTGAATTGATGAAAAACATCCTGTCATACTTAAACGACATCTAGATGGTGTTCACCTTTACTTTTTGTTGCCAGTAGTCAGTCACCAAAAATAGAATTGCCAAACTCAGGGACTTAGCTCCCCCAAAAAGCAATATCTAATTCCAAGCATTCATACATCAAAACTATACTTGCCTATCTAACCAAATAGGAAACTCAACTAAACTAACGTCACAAGAAAGTCATATTCTCCTCAGGCTGAAAAAGTTTCCCCCAGAAGGGAATCAGTTTTAACCATTTCTTCCTGGGGCTCTTTACGATCGGTCCCAGGCAGGTCCACCACCTTAAGAAAAAGTGAACACAATGAATCAAAAAAAGGAGGAAAAGAGAAAAGAGCAGAAAATTGCTTTCGCTTATCAATATCTTGATCAAGCCTACTTTTTAGCTTGACAGATGAAATAAAACAGCCTATGCCACATAAACAGGTATAGGAAGAGAAATGACATTATTTATTTACTTTGCTGTTAAGAACAATATAAGGGTACAACTACAACCGTACAAGACATAAAGCAAAAAAAGGAATCTTTGCCAAATAGTAACAATCAAAGTAAATACTAAAGAAGTTCACTCATAGACAGACAAAACAACATCATTGGTTCAGATTGCTGTTAAGAACAATACAAGAGGACAAGGCATAAAAGAAAGTAAAGGAATCCTTGTGACATGGCAGGTACCACACTATAAAGAAAAGACAGTTTACCAACACCACATGCCTCTCTCTCTCTCTGCCTCTCCTTCTTCCTTTTCAAACACAGATATGGTTTGCATGGCTTCTTGCATGGTTTCTTGGACTGGAATTACATGTATGAGTGTGATATTTGGACAGCCAATCAACCAGTAAAGAATTTTAGATCGTGAATTATGAGCATGCACATTTGGTCAATCAGTGCTCGGTCATATTTTAGAGCCAAATCAGTCAATGCATCATAAATCTAACAGTAGCGTTATGGAAAAAAACCTAAGGAAAGGTAGGACGTTTCTTACCCTTTTAACTTCACTCTTTTTCTCAGTTGCTTCCTTTTCAAAATAAGCAGAAATATAATAAGTAAATCTTCTTTTCATGGGCATACTTGAAGTATATAGGAAAGAAAGAGAACAAACAATAGGTTAACAGAGTATGTAACAAAAATTTTATTCTCCAATTGCACTGTTATTCCCAATCATTTTTTAGTTTTCATTATTATGACTTCTCAATTACAAAGAAGGAAGGAGCAGAAAGTAGGAAAAGTAAAAACAAGATCAGCTTGTGATACAGTTAAGAAGTACCATCTGCCACGGATAAACACAAGGCTACTATAATGTAGATAAGACTGAACATTGTTGAGAACCCTAGCCACACCCCTAAAGCTGACAAATGTGGTATTCCAAAGGCAAACATGGCACACACGATCCCTGCAATTATAATACAATAAGGAAGCTTCAACACAGAGTCATCCCTGTAAAGCACATATATTGCCTGCACAAATGCCCAAAAAATTTAGATGAGTTTGATTTTTTTGTAGACAACTATGTAATCAACACACATAATTTTTTTATATATGCATATCAGAAAGGAAATTTTGTCCTAAACATCAAAATCAATAGTGCAATTTTCATGAGAGAGAGATATGTGTTTCTGTGTGGCTGTACACCCATTGCAAAACATGCAACAATTGTATCCTTTTATAATTGTTAAATAAAGATCTCGTTACACATTTCCATGGTTCTTACTTATTCCTTATTTTTAGATTGCTAAGACTGTCCAGAACCTATCAATGATGTCTCAACACTGCTCAAGTGTTCTAAAGGAAAACAAGTTGATGGATTGAGAAAATTTAGATATAGGTGCAAGAGCCATTAAAATTATATAATAATTTGCCAATAATGTAGGAATGTGCCACATTTGCTTACTTTAAACAATCAGCTCTGACAAGGCATAATTTTAAGTTTCTGCATTGACAAATGTGGAACTCTTTCCAGCGTTCTATGCCCTAAATGGGGTGCCACTTTCTTTTCCTTCACATCGTAGTACCATGCCAAAGCTATGCTTCTTGATGTCAAGCAGGCTAAAACCTACTCTTCGTTGATGTATGATGTGTCCTAAACCTGGACTTGCATAACGATACCTAGTGCTGTAATCACCATAACCTAGCATTTGCTTAGAAAAGTGAATGTAAATCCGTCTTAATGAAATTTCCTATTTTAGAAATGCTACACCTCCAGTTCAAAAGTGTCAAACCATTTTATCAAATAAAATGATCATGGACATATAAAAATTAGCTACTACGTCCATTCTACCTTCAAAGACTGACCAGCCAAAATGATGTAACCAGTGTTGATCATGAATAGGTTTACATACTGCAAAGCCCAGGTAAGAGAATACATCGTTCTGCCTGTAACACAAACACCTAACCGTATGAGAATAAAACAACCTCCAAAGGTAAGCAGTCTGGAGAAACTTACAAGCATTTGCTAAGAGGTGGTTTAGTAATATAGGTTACTTCTTCATACCAAATGCACATATGATGAAATTTGACGTTAAATAAAAACATTATTGTGCTGTTGGATGATAAGATGACACAAGTGCAAGCATTCCTAGTGTCATTTATATGGGATCAGAAATATTTGGTTCATCCAATGGTTTTTATGGCGTTACACAAGGGATATTATCATTCTTGGACATGTTCTGAAGGTGAGATAAGCCAAATGCGTTAATATGGGTGCTGCTTTCAGAATGTTAAAAACTGAAGAAGATCAATGACATGCAAGTAATCCAAGACATCCTTTTGTCTAGTTTGAGAAATTACATCAGGATAGACTTAAATTCAAGTGGTCATGCGTGACCTTATGTTCCAGACTGTCATTGCTTTCTGCTATTTTTTTGTAGTATGCACAATGTTCACATGCAACCACAGATTTCTGCAGATCAGAGCAAACTTTCATGACACATGTAGTGTTTGTGTGCAATTCAAGTTCTGTTTTAAACAAGTATAAACAATGAAGAAATATGTCACAGCGGAGCAACTTACGAAGGAGAGACAAGATTGAGTTTTTTATTCAACGACAAATCGATCACAACCTGAACAAGGTCCAACATCTCTCTCTCTCTCTCTCTCTTTGTGTGTGTGTGTCTGCGCACATGTATGCATATATAAAACTTAAAATGCAGAAACCGGAAGCAAGGAAAGATTAGGGAATCGGTCGGCATACCATAAATATGGCCAGCAAGGTCCCTGTATCGAATGTGCCTCTTTCCTCCGACCTCATGAAGGCGTGCAAGCAACGTATTCGCATACAACGAGACGGCTGCAGCTGCAAGCAGTCCAATTGAACCAAATGCCCAACCTAGAGGCACCATGATCGTCCCAGAGTAGCCCAATATGTATGAACTGTTCACTCCAGTGGTGAGAACAAATGCCACTTGGTACCAAGGATCTAAGCACAAAGATAACTTGCAGTCAGAAAGACAACAGGTTATAGAAGTACTAACAAGTTTCAGATAATTAATTATAACTTTTATTGATGCACCAATTTGTCTAGAGAAGGAGCGGTAGATACAGTTTCTATTGCTTTGCTTTGTGTCTCAGTTTTACACCTAGCTGTTTATCCAAAATAAAGTGAAAATTGCTGGATTTGGCAACATGGCAAGCTGCTTGTGACGTCTATGCCAGTTGAAAGGCCTAGACGCGAACAGAAGCCTTGTAAACAGGGCATTCTATACTCCATACTAAATTTATTTATAATACTCGACAGGTCGATGTATCCAAACATATGCTGGAGTATTTTATTGATAGAACTGAAGAAAATTTAATGAAAATAACCGCAACGTTTCTCTTAACGTTTGGACTGCATGCCTCGGGAGATGCAACAATTGGCTTTCCATACTTCGTTAAGTCTTGGGAAAGCAACATCATTGCCTTCAGAGCTCGTCCTTTCTCAAAAACAAACGATGATGGCCACCGGAAGGAAATCCATTCATTCACAAAAGGAGGCATGCAATTGAACCCCTCTGGTTCCAAAAAACCTCAGCCTAGAGTACCATATTACGCGGACGAGATGATAGGGAGCTCTGTCCCTCAACCATCCACTGAAATTGGTTGCTTTTTCGTAATGTGCCCCTCTTCTCTCTCTGTTTTTTTTTCCAATAAAGTGGAACCGGAATTTTTTTTCCGCTGAAAGAACGTAGAATCTGAATCGCTATTCTGGTAAAAACAATTTTCAGAATTCAATTCTCAAAAGAAAAAAAAAAGGATGCCAAGGAATCGCCGGCGATTCGAAAGGAATCAGCTGCAACGCCGTGCGACTCACAGAGAGAGAGAGAGAGAGAGAGAGAGAGAGAGAGAGAGAGAGAGAGAGAGAGAGAGAGAGAGAGAGAGGATACCGTGGCTGATTTGATGAGCGGTACGGTCGTCGACATCAATGTCGAGCTTGCCGGCGTCGTCACCATGTTCCTCGACGAACAACTTCTCGAGCGGAGAACCGAGGTGGTGGTGTCCCATGAACGCTGACGATGACGGCGCCGACGGCGATGGGGAGGAAGAGGAACCATCAAGCACGAGGGAGCCCTCGTGGAGAAGTGGGACGCTTTCCTCCAGGGTTTCATTTATAGCAGAGAAAGGAGGGAAGAGAAGGGAAAGGAAACGGTGTGCTCGACGAAAGCAAAACAGGAATCCATTGAATGAGTGCGCAGAAACTTTCAATTGTATTCGCGATTATTCCGATTCTGGGTTGAGAGTTGCTCTTGCTCTTTCTCTCCTTTTCTGTGGTAGGGGTAGAGAGCAAACACTGACAAGACGGCTCTTTCTTTCCGAGATAGAGAGGGGGAAGAACAAGAAGTCGCACAGAGAAGTAACGTCCCTCCTTTCGGTTCGGTAGATTTTCAGGCCACTCTTTCCATTTTAGCCCCCGGCTGGTTGTTGGTCCTTGTGCATTCGCGAGAAAAACTTCATTCTCGATAGCATTTAAGCCCTCATATTAGAAAAGAGTGTCGCTTTTTCTAAAGTTTTCCAAATAGGTGCCTTCTTTTTTCTTTTCCCCTTTCAGACCAGGGCTTCAGCTCTGCATCGGCACGGACTCTTCATCACCTGACCCGATTTTGGTATGACAAAATCCGATCGAGGTCCATGATCTGATCTGATCTGATCTGATCTGATCCGTTCTGACGGATTTGATTCATCTTTATTCAAACAAACTTATCAAATTTTGAATAACTGTATGACAGTAATATAGCAATTTATATGTGAAAAAATATATAATCTCTGGCTGAATTCAAACTCAATCAATCCGGTTCCCGGGTGAAGTCGGGTAGTCATTAATAGGGCGTTGAGGCTTACTGGACAGGCTCGAGCTTGAGCCTAGTTTTATCTGGTCCTGTCATGGTGGGGATGGGTTCGGACAGTTCTGGCTCTATTTAGGTGACACTAAAATTAGATTTATCACAAACTTAGGTCTGTCCCCCCCCATAGTTTTACTATGTCAATGTATTTACTTCAAATCAATTCATGTTATTTATCCAACCAAAAATCAAGTTTCAACCTTAGTGTTTTTTTCTTGTCACTTAGACATCCTAACAATGTTTCAACCAGGTTTTCACAAAATCTCATTTTTAAGGGTGTCATCCAAACGCAATCAAATTTTTAAGTTAGAAACCTAGCTTTTCCTTTAAATAATTTATTGTTTGTCGTAAGAATGCGGACAGCTATATCGTCGGATTACTCGTTCCAGTTTCTTTAAAATTTTTATTTGAAGTTCAGTAGAAAGTAGGCACCAGCGCAGTTGTCCACGAGCTCACCTTGGGAATAAATTTTACAAAGTGACATGTTTTTTCTCGTAAAATATTGCAAGGTTGGTACGTCGTTGAAAATAACTTGGGATCTGTTCTATTATTGCACGAATGATTGCTCATTTGGTTGTTTGACGGCAGAATCTTTTCGAATTCAGACAAACTTATATTACAGGCATGTGCCGTAGCTTGTTGTTGGACGGCAGGAACTTTCGGAGCATTGCCCGGAAAACTTTTCAGGGTGCAACAATCCTGAAAGATTTCTCGTTGGAACACCTCGGGGTCCGACTGCAACCGAAAATTCAGAAAAAGATTATGACAAAATCAATAAATCAGGAGATTGAAGTTATGCAAGATAACTTTTCCGGCTTCTTATCAATATTTTCTTTTAAAGAAAAAAATGTAACGCACCATCTACGTGTGAGGTAACCACAAAAAAAAAAAAAAAAAACTTTTATGACAATTTTCCGCGCACAACGTAGACGTGCTCTCTCTTGGTTTAACTAAGTTTTGGTTGGTGTCGCTACTCCCATAGTTTCATAGTTTAAGATTCAGTTTTCCCCACATCTTTCTAAAAGAAAATTATTTGTTATCTGATTTTCGTAATAGTATAATTTATGGCAGTCCGGACAATAGGTTGCCATTAGAAAATTTCCAACTGAGGCAAATAGCGAAAGGCCCCTAACTGTGTGACTTAGTTTGATATTTCTTGAAAGATACGTCCGTCCATGGACGATTTTCGTTTTGTTCTGGGTGGATTGCTCCCTTTCTTTCAAACGAGAGAGAGAGGAGACCTTATTGCGAATCTATGTATGTGACGTTGTCCAACCAGTCGCTTTTCTTTTATTTTCTTTCTGTCCTTTTGTTATTTGGGGCCTTATTGGGCTGTTGATGAACAGGAAATTTACATTGTATCTGCCATGGAGCTACCTAGCTAGTTTTGACGTAGCAGAGAAGCATCTTTGCTTGACGTGGAGATACTTCTCTAGCAGATGCCGCCCACATTCAAGGGTTGCAGTTACACTTGAGTCCACGCTTCTGCTTCCATCAATTCTTGTTTTACTGTCTTGTTTTTTTGTCCAACAACAAGTTTCTTTGTTATTTTTTGTTCTTTCTGTTGTTTGATTGTTGTTCTACAGTTTCTAAGTGATCATTCGTTCAAAAAAAAAAGCGTGTGCGCGCATGTGTGTGTGTGAGAGAGAGAGAGAGAGTTCTTGGGATAAGAATGATAAGGAATTAAAATGTCTTCCTTGCCTCACATAAAAAAAAACTTAAATCGCCCATTAACTTAAGTTGTTCGGATGTGCCAGATGAAAGGCGGCAGGAAAAGAGATCCAAACGTTGGAAAACAAGAGAAAGGGAGATGATTTTTAGAAAGGTGTGTGAGGAGAAGAACGTGGCAGACCAGTTCGCACTTCGCAGTAATATGCTTCTGACAAGGAATTTTCAACTCTTCATTTTCAACTTAGAGAGTGTCAAATCCCACGACTTTAAAGTGAAGTTCAAACTGCCGATCAGATGCGCAGAACACTTGTGCACTGAATTTATTATTATTTGGATGGTCATGAATAAATTCTGATATAGTTATGCGCTCCATCCCTAGCTAATGAATGCACTTTTCCGAAATTGCTCAATGGCAACCATTCAATGTGACCTTGCCTTTACCACTGTTGTAAAAAAGGGTCTCTGAATTGAATTGTTTTGTGGAGAATCGTTCTTAATAAAAATTTGAACTAATTAAAAAACTTAAAGAGAATATAGAGACAAAAAACTGAGAAAGAATCCAAAAGGTTTGCCAAACTTTATGAAATAACAATCGTAAGGTTACCACCAATTGAACCATAACTTTATTAACCTAGCAGCAAAGGGAAAAGATAATTAGATAATGTTGAATAGCTGAAAAAAATATAGAATAATTAAACAGTAGCAATTGAAATCATTCACACAATGCACTGTTTCACTGCTGATTCGATTCAATATTTCAATGGGCTGATTTTGATACGACTGCTTTGACAGTTCACACTCGCTAAACCGTACAAAACTTTCAGTAAGTTGCGTGATCTACATTGTCCATTCTTTACCTTAAGGCAGAAAACGAAGACGCATAGCAGGTAAGATAAACTTGCAAGCTACTCTAGAAATATGCAAGCATTAGATTCTTTCTGCTTCTTCATTTTGATGGAAGAGCCAGTGTAGTGTCTTCTGCTCTACCAATAAATTTCTTGTCCCCCTTTGCATCAGGTCATCTGCAGCCACAATTTCTTGGCTTCCACAAACGATTTTAGAAATATAGAATAAATTAATTTCAAAATTCTCCTGATTTGGGTAAAAAAAATCGCCAGAAAAACATACGAACTATCAACAATCAAAATGTCCTGTCCTTTTCTGATATAGGACTGCGGAACAATAAGTAGGGTAATCAATATAATATCATGGGCTCTTGTTGCAAGACTTGAAGTTCTGGATTTTTGGAAAATAAGAAAATTACAGAAGGCAAAAGAAACAACAATTACATATGAACTAATATTTTGATCTTCTAGCATAAATGCATTATGCACAACTATGTTGAACAATTATCAAGCCGAACTGCCCTTTTTCAGACGAAGCCCAGTTAACAAGTACATACTTTAGCTTAGCAAAATCCACATACGCAAATTGTACAAATTCCTTTCCCCTGCAGAAAATTTCAAGCAGATATATGATGAAGCGTTTCTTCGACTTCGAATGAGGAACTTCTTCACGTAAGAGGAAAAAACAGAACGGAAATGCAACTATCCACAACTAAGTAATGTACATAGCACACACAGTACATTGCAAGGTGAAGCGTTACTCCTTGGCATCATAAACAATGTTATCTCTAACAATGTTGATCTTCTCGTAACCTAGATTAGCTGGAGCAACTGCAAACTTTGACGGCCCCATGGAACTTTTCTTGGCCAAGAACGATCTCATCAGCAGCAATGCCGCTACAGCCATGGCAGCACATCCAGCACCCAGTACAAGGGCTGCAAAAACGCCAGCTGCATTGCTCTTCCTTGGCTGCTTCGCGACTTCTTCGCCGACTGTTGCGAAATTCCGGGTATCCAACGGGTCCGAGTGCAACGTGAAGGCCGAGTAGCGCTTACTGAAGCTCCATGAGTATAGAGTTGTGATCTGGGAGGAGTTCGTGCTCGAAGCACCAATACCAACAAGCATCTTGTCGCCCCAAAGCCTCAAGAGATCGGCCGAGTACGAAATCACAGGGCTGAAACGCCGATACTCACTCGAATTGCCAACTCTAACCTCAATGACCCTCGAACCAGAGTTGTACTTGATCCAACAGTGCAACCGCTCCCCCTCATTGCGCACGAAGCCCACCCTCGGGACATCACTCATTCGAACGGTGATGGTGTCGCTCGAAGCATCCAATCGAACGACGAAACCCTTCGAAGTTCCTCCACCATCGCTATCGTCCTCGAGGTCGAATGGAGACCCTGTCGGCCAGAAGGCGAAAGCAAGGAGCCCGCCATTCCCGGGCAAGATCGAGAAGGAGAAGGAGGATAAGAAGGAAATGGGGAGCCTGGATTTCCCGCGGAACATCTCGATGGGACTCATATGGAGAACCCGGCCGGAGCTTGGGAATGATCCGTTAGTGATCCTGATGGCAGCATCAACCCGAGAGAAGCGAGCGTCGCCTAAAAGAGAGATGCCCAAATTGTTTCCTGACTCTTCGAACTTGGCGAAGGAGAAAGATGGTTGGTAGGAAAAGCCAGCGTCAGGGTTTGATGAAGAAATGTGTAAGAGAAGGAGGAAAGCTAAGGCGAAGAAGGAAAAGGAGAAGGCAGCCATTGGCTCTGAGAAAAAGAAGCAGGGGAAGGACGGAAAGATGGAGGTCTTCTGGGAGTTGAGAGTTAGGGTTTTGGTGGACACAATCGCGCAAGGGAAAGGAGGATGTCTGTGACAGTGGGTTTCATATACAACACGCCCTGAGCAGGCTGGCTCGAGCTCCTAAAAAATTTAAGATCGACAGAACAGACACAGACAATAAAATACGCAATTGGTCTCAGTTTGCATGTGACATAGTTCGGTCAGGAGTTCCTCCCACTCCTGCAATCCTTCTCCATCTTCCTTGGCGCGCTGCTGCTCGAGCATCTCTCAAGACCTTAACAACATCTGGTTTTTTCTTTGTTTCTTTCAATTTTGGCAACATGAGCCGCTCGAACTCCGAATGGACATCTTAAGTTCAAAATACTAATATCTTGAGCTTCTCGCTCACATTCTAACTTTTTTCTCCTTCCATAATCTGCACATTTCCCCGAACGCAGATGTACAAGTTTAGAGTATGGCCCATGAATGTTGGTTCCTTTTTTTAATTTTTTTACCTACTCCAATTACCTAAATGTCTTTCGAATTTCGATGAACAATTGCCCATACGTTTAAATTGTCTGGATCGGAAGGGAAAACAATATGGAACCTGATCCAGCCATATTTTTGTTTAACATGTTAGTGTTACTAGAATAAAAAGCAAACACTCATAGATGTTATGACATATAAAGCATTTACGAAGCATGAGAAAACCAAAGGAAGAGCTCAAGAAGGCGCTGATCATTTGCTAGAAGCGATTTTTAGAAGCCCCCACGTTGAAAAGATTCAAATCTCATCGGCATGCAGCTCTTGCGATAAGGTTAGAGTTGGCCACATTCTCTTCTGGGTAAGGATTACGCCCAAAACCGGCGGTAGAACACATATTGATCAATTATAATGCAAATCCAGGTCCTCAAAACAAGAGAACAGTGCATTTTTCGCCTAAACCAGCTATTCAAAGACATCAAGGTACAGGTGCTTTGATAGATGGAATAACACGATTTTTCTGGGTAAAACTTGAAGCAACCATTTTGTGCGGAACACGAGTAATGTCTTCAAAAATTTTATCAGTTTAGAACAGCATAAAGTCCCGCGATAACTTTTTGCTGAAACAAGTGACAGCTTTTTGAAGCACAACGAGTTCGAGCGAAGCTGAACCAAGAACTCAACCTTCATGCTCGAGTTTGTAACCCTTCATGGGCTGTTCATGACTCAGTTTCAAGCCTATGCATGAGTGTGCTTTTGACAAGTCGAACCGAGCTGCAGATCTGCTACCTTGGACAAGACTCTTTGAAGCCCTGGATAAACTCTTGCGGGTGCCTTCACCTTAGAAAGCTAATCCAAGACTTTCAATCGGACACCTACAGGTCCGACCAACAATCTTGCTTCTTTAAGTGTTGAGAAAGGTAAAAAGGTATCGCTCATGTAATCAAATGTTCCCCCACTGAGGAAACGGTATGAATGGGTTATACTTAGTCCCAAGATGCTATTAACATGTGATGGGTAGAAGCCGCAAAGTTAGTCGCAAGAACATGTCCTCATGGCACGCAAGGCTATGGGTTAGCTTAAATGAAAGGAAATAGAAACAAATAGCAAGTGCAAAATTCACAATAAATCCTGCAGATCTTATCTGATTTCAGCGCTAGATGTAATGCCCAAATGCAATTTGTGTAAGGATGCAGAAACCTCGGGGCAATAATTTCCAATTGGAACCCATCATAGCACCTACCCTAAATCAACATGTAACTCTGGTCTGTAACTTATTTAACAAATGTCGATTTTGCTGAAATGTCAATAGCACACTCTCTAGCAAAAATTGTGCACCAAACTGCAAAGAGTACAATCAAGTTTGAAATATCCGTGGTATTTTGCAACAGTAATGTGAGAAGCACCTTTCACTGAGACGGCTTCACAATGGGGGCCTATTGGAACCAAGTAACTGTCCAATCAAATTTGTTACCTGCATCCACGTAATCAGAAAGGTTCATAAAGTTTCACCCTCAATGTATTAGAGCTCAAAAACAAATCAGGGTAACCAGCCAGAGGTTCTTCCAAATAACAGAACCCTGTACGACGATTGGAAAAAGAAAATGTTTTCACACTACCCAAAGATAGCGAATCAATAAATGTAAACGTGCTTTAAAAAAAGGTAGAACCTAAAATATCAATTCATAGTCAAATACAAGAAACGATTGGCAACCATGCAAGGAGAAATTAAAAAGCCACCTTAAATAGCTCTACTATTGAAGTTCTTAATCCAAAATAAAATTTAGAATGCTGTAAAAAATATATTACATATAAAATTGTTTTTGAGAAATAAATCAATAAAAGCTACGAGTTTGTGAATAGTTCAGCCACATTAGCACTTGGTATAGATGTAACCCTTGCAGGATGACCACCTTTCAAAGTGTCTATTGTACACATTTTTACAAATTACTGGCTTGAAGGTTCGCGTCATCCATTGGTAGGACGGCCAGCTTGAAGTTGCCAGCCTAAGCAGCAGACCGGAAGAAGGCATCTCAAAACTTATGGGAGGTGAGGCAGAAATTTACAACAGTGATTTAAGGAATGAATATTAAAATATAAAGAGTACTCACACACTTCACACACACACACACACACACACACACACATATTTATATATATATATCAAGCATGTATCCTCAAGTTATTAATAAATTAAAGATGAAAAATTAAAGCTTTTGCATATTAGACTTAAAATTATGGCCAGCATTTGATGTGACAACACATAACTAACAATATGTGGTACAAATTACAAAATTTACATTCCAAAGAATAGGATGTAGGCTACTTAACTTTTAACAAATAAGAATAATAAATAGCATGATTTACATGCCATCGTCTCAACTATTGACAACAAAGAATAAGAAAATTTACATGCTTTAATATCAACTAAGAGAACTGAAACCTCAAAAACCATGATTACTAATATAGGGGAGGGATAGAAAGGAAGTGCAGAAGGTGCAAGAGGAACATCACGAAGGAAACAAAGGAGAAGCATGATTTTCATCATGCTTCAAAAGCAAGAAGCACCCACCTCCATAGTGAGTCCTACGCTAAAGCTTCCAGTAACCCCAGTCCAACCTTACCATGAAGTATGCATTTACCATAATGCAACCTTTTGTCCCTTTAGGCCTTAAGGAACCCAAATTTTCGTTCTTGTAGCTCAAGCAAGTCTATCAAATGCAACATTGTAAATTGACATCTCCAATGACATGACTTTCTTTCATACCTATAGCTTAGATTTTTCTCATGTAATTTGGTAGCTTCTCTAGAAATTGGTTTTCAGGTTACTTTTTGTTCCTCATCATGCATATCATTACAAAGAAAAGCATTACAATGCATGAACAAGAAACTTCCAGAAACAAGCGTCTAGAGTTGGCTGCAGCCTGCTGGTACTTTAAGAGCTGGAACATTGAGCAACTTACTCACATGGAGTTACTTTTATATTTTTATATTCTTAAACTAGAACCTATGAAATTTTTGGGACACCAAGCATTAACTTAAGTTCCAGACAACCAAGAAGTATGGAGTAAACTTGAAGGTACCTTGCTTGGTCCAATTTGGACGTGCACTCAGCTAGAGCATTTACAAAATCGATGCTCAAAAAAGCAACCATCAGAAATAACATCCAGCATGTGGAATTCAAGTATTTTATCATCTTGTGAATGTGATTCTTATTAGCAGAGATCAAGTCAAATGCCATCACATACAACTCTAGTTTTTGTATGTCATCCTTCCCCCTTATCAATCCCAATAATTAACTTTCACTGGACATTTGCTTAATTGGACAGACATGGTATAAAACTACATCCTGAAATGCCTTTTACAGAATAACTAGGGTTAGATCCCAAATATGAAATATTCTAATTTCTAATCCTAATGCCAGACAACCTACATTTAATTAGATTTGATTTTCACATGTAATCAATATACCAGGTTCCACTCAGACCCCAGATTCTGATTTTATTTGAACCCTCAATACATACTGAACCAAACTCATGATCATCTATGTTAAGATTTAAATTTGCATCTGATAACTAATACAAGTACAAGGTTTCAACTAAGAAACAACATGCATGGTACAAGGTTTCAACTAAGAAACAACATGCATGCTTTCAAATTTACTTGAGCTACTCAAAATATACTGATCAAACTGCACTTTGTCATATTTGGCAAATTCGAGCGGTCATGAATAAATATAAATCTGTCCTAGCAGATTCTCATCTATGTCACACGGATACGGGGTACGGGAATCCTATGGGTACGGGTACGCGAATACGACAATTTTCAAAATTTTAGGATACGCGGACAAGGCGAATTTTATATTCTAAAAAATTAAAAAGGATAATAAAATAAAATAAAAAACATTAAATTAATAATTCACTCTTACAATTTCATAAGTCATAAGAAAGAAAGTCTCATATTCTCAAACAAAACATTGTTCATGACCAATCTCACAAGTCATAAGAAAGACACATGAATTATATTATTCCCAGGGCGGAGCCAGAAATTTTTCATGAGGAGAAGGGCAGGGGCGGGGGGGGGGGGGGGGGGGGGGGGGGGGGGGGGGGTGTGTGTGTGCAAAATATCATTTTTTAAAATTTTGGACAAGTGAAATTTTTTTAAATTTACATGTAAATTTAAAAAAAAAAAAAAAGAAGGGGGCCAGCCCAACCCCCCCTCCCCTTTTGGCTCCGCCGCTGATTATTCAGTTTGAATACTTCACAAGGCAGACTATTACCGTGCCTGTGACAAATAAATTTGGGCTTCACATCTTTGGCTTAAGGGTAATTCAGTATCAGCGCAACCTTTTTCAAGCCCTAAAACACTACTAGTCATTTTTAGCAAAAGAAGATGTTCACTATGAACAGATTACCTGCCAATATTTAGACACGCACCGATCAATGCAACTATTTTCACCCATGTTCAGCTCAGACTCTTTGTACCTGAAAACCAAAAGCATCTTTTAGAAATCCAGTTCAAGTGAACTCCGTATAGTGAACATACATCTCCATAAAGACCATTGAAGCATGGAATATGATTTACATGATAGTCACAAAAAACTTTATCGGGTTTTAAACGGCAAGGTTTTTCTTGGGTATAATCAACGAGCTTGAAAAAATGGGAAAAAGGGGGAAAAATATGGCAACTTTTTAAAAATTTAAAAAAAAAAACTAAAAATGAGGGGAAAATAAAATAAGTGAGAAACTAATAATACAAACATCAAAGAATGAAAAGAAAAACTGTTTGGCATTAAAAAAAAAGGAAAAAAAACACATTTTTTGGGAAATAACAGAAAATAATGTTTTTTAAATTTTTAAACGGCAATTTTATTTACCGTGTTTTTTTCGAAAACAACGTGTTTTTTGTGACTATGGACTTTACATATATCTTCTTAATGACCATTGAAGAATGGATACTTGGATAGGGTTTACAGCAGTACAACACACCTTTTCTCAATACATTTCTCGAAACAAGTTTGTGTAAGCCTGCATTAACGTATAAGTTCCAAAGGTTGTTAGTTTCAATGTCATAGGGTAATCCCAGTGACATCCCATCACAGTGAAGTAAGTCATGACATATTGCTACTGAAGTGAAATCCCTAGATAAGTAGAAGGCTATTATCCACATTTGTGAAACAAGGTTAGAATGCCAGTTATATGATTGCAGAAAGCAAACCTGTTGAAGAGATCTACCCTATACTCCATTTCTTTTTCTGCCATCCCAATTATCTGAAAGGAAATTATACAAATAACTAAATAAGGTATGACCTATGCATGAAGTGAGCTGAAACTTACATAAAACACCAGTGATGATGATATCAAACAAGTTCAATCATCAAATGAGTACTGTAGAAGCCTATGATTTTCAAAACCGATGCCAACATCCAAAAGCAACTTCATCTTAGGCAAACAGGAATCAGGAACTAGAAAAAGAAACTTGAATGTATATGGTCTGAGAGAAAGAATGATCATTGAAGATTCCAGTTTTCCGAGGCCAGTAGTGTCACGGTTTAGGGCCCAAGAGCAAATATTTTCTTGTTTCATAACCAACGACAGGAAGAACAAAGTGCTACATAAAAATGTCGTGTCCAGATGTCCTGACGTTTTCTCGATTAACAATAATGAACAGAAGCTTGTGATAGTTATCAGATAGAAATAAAGTCGTTACTTGAAGCATATAACTGCTAAGCATCTTACCCTGCTGAAAAACATGTTACCATCTATTCTTGGCCCCATCACCTTTGTTCTAAAGCATCCTTTACCACTCCATTATTCTAAGGTAGTTTCTCGGCAAGGTGTGACCTAGTCTTTTGCCGGCTTTTATATATAGCTATAGAAGCAGCAAGATAACGGCAGAAACGTTAAGCACCTTCCAACCATTTGACGTTAATTATTTATGCACAAATGTAAATCAAGAATTAGCGGTTCTCATGATAACCTTCATTAGTTTCTCCTGAATCCGTCTATCTACTAAACAAGGTCCAGTAGCTTACCGTTGATACAAGCACCTTTTCACAAATTCAAATGAAAATTTCAGCGATACGATAGGAACCATAAGGTCCAGATAACTCACATTTACAAAGGAAGTATGACCAAGATTTAAGAATAGACCATCACAACATAGTCCAACATCAGTTTAGAGACATAGGAAACCAAATTAAAGAATACATCGATTAAAGAGGTACAATTAATTAATCACTAGAAACAAAAGCAACAAATAAACATGATCCTACAAAGTAGCAGCAGCAATGCTTCGCATACCTGCTCCTTGTCAAATGCAGTTGGCGTGTTATTAGTAGCCATTGTGGTTTCGAACCGCCAAATATGGAATCAAGCGATAAAGGCTGCAAAAAGTGAGCGAATAACGTTAGAATATGAATCAAATGCGCAGCCGTTGTGTCCAAAGAGAGATGTCAACGAAAGGAATTCAAGCGGCAGTTTCTTCAAAGGTAGCAGCCAATCTCTTATACATAAAACCGTGAAACGCGGTCCCTTCCATTACTGAAGGTGATTTCCCCGACACTTCTTGGGCATGTCACAATGAGCTGAACGCTCCAACAGGGAGGAGATCGAAGCGAAGATCTTATGGGCTTCCTAAGGACATCAAATGGGTGCGAGGAATTCATCTATATCGGGAAAATTTCAAATCAATAAACGCTTTAGCCAGGCATTTTCCGCATATCGACATCATGATTTCTTCGAATGGGTGAATGTGGGTGTTGGGCGCGCAAGTTCGCGCCTCTCTGAGAAAGAGAGAGAGAGAGAGAGAGGCAGGGAGGAAAGTACCTTTAACCCGGAGATCACCGCTGAAGAAGGTTAGCCGCCGGAGAGCCCTTGGCGGGTAGCAGGTTTTGCACTTAAAAGCACACCCCACTTCCCCGCTGCCACTGTGGGTCTCTGGCTCGAAGGCGGTCTCTCCCTTGAATTTTCTGAGGAAACCTAAGGACACGCAAACGCGACCTCAGATTTGAGATCACACGGTTTTTGATATTTCTAGTTCTGCCCTTTCAAGCCGGGCCAGTCGCAGATTGTTCAGAAAACGGCTTCAGCTCAAGATATTGCGACGTTCAAAATTGTTTCTTCCCTTAAAAATTTTTTCAAAAACATGTTTACATTTTAAGAATTTTGATTCAACCACCTAACTTTTGTAACGTTAATTACCCCTCAATTCAAGCGCTACGTTTAAAATTGTTATATGCGCATGTTTCCTTCGAAAATTATGCATATTTGACTCTGTTTTTTATCCCCATTCACATATGATTGCTTCATTGACAAACGAATGAGAAACGCAAAAGGTAAAGGTTCTCGATTCAGATTGAGTGAGCCGTTTATGACCTTCCGGTTAGTTGTAGATTAAATTGAATTTGGAATTGGATTAGATGTTAAAAAATTGCAAAATGAAATCCAAGGTTTCCATGCAAAACCATTAGAACACCTCAGAAGGCACGTCAAAAGGGGAAAACTAGGCTGTACTAAAAGATGATTAGGACATTGGCTCATTTTCTGCTCTAATCTTGAAAGTGGAACTTAATTGATATCATAGTACTTTTCTTTGACATACAAAAAATTGTTGTTCCTTTAATTACCCTTTTAAGTTATATAGAATTTAGTACATAAATGAAAAATACGTATGTATTATTCAATAGTCATACTTTTTATAAAGATATAAATTTTGTAATTTTTTCTAGGTTATACAAAAATTATAGTACACTAAAGGTTTATACTTTTTATAAAGATATATAGTTTTGTATTCTTGAGTTGTATATATATTTTTTTAATGTTAACTTAGGGAAAACAATTTTCAGCATAAAACTCCCAATGTCATATTCTTATGCTTCCAAGGTTTTGATTTAGTACGAAACCAAAGTAAATTTAAGGTATATTCTTCAACTCGAATGACACATTTTGCCATTCTTTGTTATGCTTCCAAGGTTCTGACTTGGTACAAGATTTGGATGTATTTAAGGTATACTTTTCAACTCAAATGTATGTGACATATATGGTTTTTTACTCTATACTCCATTAAGGGGACTACCTGTCTTACCTCAATATGGCTACCTGATTTTTTAATCGCATCTATTCTGCCATAACTTGTTCTATTAGAGGTGTTCGATGGGCTGAGAAGAAGATGTTTTGCAGTGGAGAATTTCTTCATGCAAATACACTTGAAAAGGTGTCCGAGGTGGTTTTTTTGGCAGACCAACTGTAACAGGTTGCAAAATTTTCTTATTTAAACTTTTCATTTCTTAATCAGCATTGGTCATGCATTATTCATCTTCTGGTTGGTAATCGAGGTTTCCTTACAGTAGGGAGAGTGTCCTGATGGAAATGGCATTAGCCATTAACTTTGCACACAGCAGTTAGTGCACATGAGACAATCAAGATTACCAATTCCTGCGTGTTTGAAGCAGCAGTTAGTTCGTATGAAACAATCATGATCACCAATTCAAGCGTGTTTGAAGCAGCAGTTAGTGAATGTGAGACAATCATGGTCAGCACTTCCTGCCAATCAAAACCTTGGTAATTGCCAATAACTAGGCGTATCAATGTCGTGCTTGGATTTCTTTGATCCTCATTCATTCACTGTATTTCGTGAAATGGGGGCAAAGTATCAACCAAAATTCAAAGGCCAAGATTTACCAACATACAGTTATATAAGTATCGGCTTCCAATAAAGAATAAAGATCACTAGAAAACTGAGGTTCATGAGAAATTAACGCTTCAATTTACATGACACAGCACAAAAAAGGCCATTAGAAATAATATTGAGATACAGAGGAAAAACTTCCCATGCTACTTTTTTTGTTCTCTCTCTATTCTCATTTTTAATGCTTCATTTAGATGAGGAAACAAGGACTGTCACGGAAAATTACAGTAGATCTGTTGCAGTGTTGGTGACTTGGTGTTGTAAAACGAGTAATTTCAAGAAAGCACTCGAAGTTAAGAGGGGACGTTGAAGTGGAAAAGCCAGGAAATAACAAAGGCAAAAACCACGCAGGCCAGCAGGAAGTTGAGCAAGCGGTGCCCATGCTGGGAGCACCTTGTCTCTTGAGGAGATGCAGGAGGACCCGCTTCATTCCATTGCTCCATGAACTCGGCAGAGTCAACCCCAACAACATTGCGTGCGACTGAGCCACATATCTCACATGTCCTGAAGAGAAAATGACTTTTGTCAACAATGAAGATCTCCAAGAAAGTAAACAATTAACCTCAACAGTACAATTCCCAGAGATATCACAAGTCGAAACCTGTGTCTTCAATCACTATCATGCCTTTGTTTATCGTACAATCATTATGTAGGTTCATCCATACGTGTGATGTAAGCACTCTTCTCAGATGACATTTTGAGTTCAGCATATCAAGTTTTTGTGGCATGTGCTTAAAAGTTTTCTCACTCCAATTCCTTAGAGAATTTTTTTTCTATTTGTAACATTAATTGGAGTTGAAAACAAAGAAAGTAAATAAACCATATTACAATTTTGACATTTTGAGAAGTCATGGTTTAACTAATCACAATTATCCAATGTTAAACCATAATTGGAGAGAAGCTACAATGATAGAAGGTAAGAAGATGGATGTAAAGTTAGTAGCAAAGTAACTGGATGCTAGGATGGAAGCTGACAATATCAAACAGTACAGGTTCTTCCACTCCCGTATCCTACAAGTAAAATTCCACTTGAATCATTCATGATTGACAAATTCTAGCCCATCATGTTCATTATCCGGTATATTTCAAACTTGTTTTGTTACCCAGGCCACTGTATGAACTCTTTATGAGTTACTGGTCTTCCAGTAGCATCTAACAAAATTCTTCCTCAATCATAAATAACAATGCATCCACGCAACCTGTTTGTGCTTTCACTTGTGCAAACAACATACGAACTATCAACACATGTTATTGCAGAAACTTTGTGAAAGAATTGAAAAATAGAGATCCTCATTAGATGATGCTTATGGCATTCCTGTGAGTGCACCCCTTGATGTGCACATGGCCAAATAAACTTACAAGCTGCAAGCTCCTGCAAGAGTCATACAAGCAAGCGGAGTTAGCCACATTGAAACTTAACCAATGTAGTATTGACAAGATGCAACCAAGACAAGGACAAGGGGCATGATCCAAGGAACATACATTTTCATGGCATGGAGTAAACTGATTCTTTGAAGCATGACTATTTGATTGGAATGAATGACTCCAAATAACCTGCCGTTCACCATTTTGCAGGTTCGTTTGAGGAAGAAAAGAATACCAACATTGAGGTTACATGAATTGAATGGCACATTTTTTCTTCAACCAGAGGCCAGCTGATAGCTTGTTTTACTTACACATATGACTATAAAATTTGAAGCCCACAATCCCCATTAACAGCCTTTCAGTGCCGTGGGAAGAGACATGCCTGATGACCATATTCATTTTTGAATTACGATACGAGAGCCTTATTTCTAGGATGGTTTGACTGAAATGTTGACATAGAACCTTCATGGGAAATGGTGGATAGGAGAGTGTGGGGTATGTCTGTTCACACACACACACACACACACACACAAAGAGAGAGAGAGTAGGATTTCAATACTTATAACAGTGAAATATAGACCATATTGATTGTAAACATTGTGCAGGAAGGGGGAGACCAGAGAATTGCTGATGGTCACTTTCGGCATCGGGGACACAATGAGAGTGTCCGATGAATCTTCCTCATGATTGGGGTAGGTTCATGGAACACCAGAACTAGTGTACCATGAATTTATCTCAAATTGGGGTATATTCATGGGAAATTGCCAGACTGACACTCTTGCCAAACGATCTCTAAGTTACTTTCAACAGGTTTTGTGAATTGTACATCCTGAACTTCAATCAAGGCAAGATAAAAGGCTTTTTCCTGCAAAGGAAACCCACATTTTTATTTTATTTGAAAGTTCACCAGAAACTTTCATATGTGCAAAAGGGAACCGCTGTGAACAGGGGCGGAGGGAGGGGGGGGGCCGCCTAGGCCATGGCCCCACCCTAATGAATTGAAAAAAAAAACATTGTAAAAAATAAAAAATTTTTGTTGCCTTATATATTTTTTAGTTGTGAGTTCAGTATGGCCCTACCCAAATCAAACCCAAAAAACCCAGCCTCCGTTTGGCCCGCCCCTGAAAAAAATCCTAGCTCCGCCCCTGGCTGTGAATCCAATTGATCTTATGTTACAAACCGTGCGGATAGCAGCCACAAATATGTAAGGTTTTCTCATAGCCAAAAGTTAGTGGCCGAGCGAGATTTACAGTAAGTGTTTTGTGTCTCAGTGGATTTTTTACCTGAAATTGACAAGGAGAGAAACCTTCTCCTTGATCCAAGGTTCAATTTCCAGAATCCCACGAAAAACAAGAGACTGGGTTCTGCGTCCAAGGTTTATTCAATAACTTCACAACAATAATCCAGGTCTCTATCTTCAAACTTACAACAAGTTAGAGTGGATTCTTAATCCAATTCTTCTTGGAGCTAATTATACAGCTAGGGAAAGAGATAGAGGTGGGGTGATGGGGAGTATATATGCAACAATCACAGCTTAACACACCTAACGAAAGCACAAGTGCATCAATGTGCTCGATATATACATAACAGGGGAAGAGGGTGAAAAATAGAAAGTACAAACAGGTCAGATAGAGATTCAACTATAAAGCACCATACAGCGATAATGGATATAACTAAAGTGCGAAGTTAATTAAAAAGAAAACAAACAACTGTTTAGAGTTAAGAGTTCATGGTTCCCAATTCCAACATTAGGAGCTAAGAAATAATCAGTTAGTCGGAGACTGATTTTCCAACTTTTGATCTCAACAGTGGAACTGTATAAGGTGGAAAAGTTCCTTCCCATTACCACCTCAAAGTAGCCGCCACCAACTTGCAACTGTGATTCCAGAGACAAAACTTCCATGTATGAAAGTGCTTCAACTCTTCATGATGATGAAGGCATTCATTTCTTTCATAGCTTTTACACACTTGAGAATAAACTGAAGTACAAAAAAGATAAAGCACAAAAAGCCCAAAAAAGAGAAACGAGAAGGCAAACGAAGAAAAAAAGGAAAAAACAATTGAAAAGAACACAACAAGAAAAAAAATACTAACAGGAGGAAACAAACAAAATCGTACATGACAAAAAATCAGAGACGTTATTGACCATTCTGTGTACCGAATCATGGGCTAAATTTTACCGTAAACATAGAACATTCAGAAGACATATCCATTAAAAAGGAAAAAAAAAAAATCTTACTTGTTTCCCTTGATTTTAAACCAGGCTTCTGCACATTGTTTGTGGGCAGCAGCTAGATCAT
Source organism: Nymphaea thermarum (assembly GCA_011799765.1). NCBI lineage: Eukaryota > Viridiplantae > Streptophyta > Magnoliopsida > Nymphaeales > Nymphaeaceae > Nymphaea > Nymphaea thermarum. The sequence continues at coordinate 173,148 of JAANDH010000631.1, read as the reverse complement.
CCTTACAGGAACACCCAAGTTCAATCGGCAACTCAGATTCCTGAGCCCCACCTTCTAAGGTAAGGTGACAAATCCTACAGTCTCTCTCTACTTTTGCCAAATGCAAACTCATCTCATTAGTCAGGCCACTCCCTCCACCATTCTCCAAGCCCACATCAGAGTACTCGGCAGTCGAGTTCCTCCGTATATCCACGACCCCACCCATCTCAAGATCAGCATCATTTGAGTATCTATACTCTTCCTCATGACAGCCACCATCAGAATCAGCGGCATCCGAGGGAGAGCGCCATGAATGATCCTCTGCATCAGAGAAAATCAGAGTATCCTCAGTCCTATCATTAACGACAGAATGTAACTCATCTTCCAAATTCAACTCAGGCTTCTGCCCAGCCATTGCTGGACTCAAAATGAGAAGAAAGCCCCAAATGACTGAAGCTTCAAATATGGCATGGCTAGCAGGGGAAAAGACGAATAATTTTCCTGGGTTCTAGTGCAGATGAGAAGAAGTCTATTTAAAATCGTATAGGAGGTGATCTTCCGTGGACCCAACTGAAGGCAGTCTTGTCAGCGTAGCAGAGGCCCGACTCGTGAAAGAGCAAATGTTGTTCTAATATTTTTGGATATTAAAGAAAAAAGCATAAAACTGTAGTTTCCATGTGCAAGGAAGACAAAGAAAGATTGAGTTAGACTCAACTTTTAATCTTAGCATGCATGCTTTTGTTCGTGCAGGATCTTGTTCGAGAAACCCCGGAAACAATTTTCATGGGAAAGTTTTCTTTAATTTTTTCTCTGTTTGAATACAAGTACCATACTTTCGAAAAAATTATTTCATCGACCCTTCACCACTTTCTTGTCCTACTCATGCCCGAGGTTTCATGCATTTCTCTATTGCTCTTGCAAGGGGCGCATCTACCTTCTATTTTCATTTTAAATTTTTGCTAAAATAAAGAGTCAATCTAAAATTTCGCTAAAAAAACTTCCATGCCGTCCAATGCACCTTCTTCTCTAGTCTTATAAAATAGAAGTATACACTTAAAAAGTATACTTCTACTCATTTTTTAACTTATCCTGTAATACTTGGATGTATTCCTCAATCTTATTGCTTGATTGTTAAAGGGAGGGGAGAGGGAAGATTTTCTCAAGGGGAACCTGTCTGTGGGGTCTAAGGTTATTCCGAGAGTACATTCACAGTCCACTCGCTGCACTGCGCCCCTCAGAACCATTACCTACTTGTCAAGAAATATGTTAAGAACTATGCTTAGTTTGTTTGAATAAATTTCATAACAAAAACTTAACTTTTGTATGAAGCATTTGGTATTGTATGGGCTGTCCATCTTTTAATACTCCAAAATGCGAGTGCAAGAATTGCCTACGTACATATTTTCTCTATCAAATTCATGATGAAATCGTGAAACATGTAAAACTTAAGACTATTCATTTAAAGATGTAAGAATCATTTTTATATGGAAGGTATAAACAGGGTGATCACATACATCTTAAAATAGAAGACAACTTTCCTAGTCAATTGGAAGGCGAAATGGAGTGAAGTCGGTGTATTGCTTGTTTTACTCAAACTCGTTTTTTCTGCCATGTTATTTTGAAAATTACAACACAAAAAATTTAAGTCACAAAGGTGCATTATTAGCCGTTATTTAATGTTTTTATTCTAACTTGCTGTTTTAATAAATAAAACAAATCAATCGGATCCATAATTTTTTTTCTACTCTCTTGAATTGCTTGATTTGATGCTTTTGGCTTTCGCCGCACCAAAACCAAACATGCAGACCCAGTAATAGATAGTTCCCAAATGCAATAAACGTCTTTGTTGTGAACCAAAATATGTAGAAAGCATTCTTGATCTTGCTCAAATAAAGTGTTGATAATATGAAACTGTTGATATTCTTATTGCTTAAAAGCGCATTTATAGATGAGCTCTTCCCTCTCAACATAACTTTTATTAGCCACATAAAGTGTGAAAAAAAAATACGTTTAATGTGCACCATCTCTCCCTCTTTTTCTCATGTATACAATTTATACATATATTCATTGGGTTTAGGTGATGGATTTGTGAAAATCCATAAAGAAACAAAAAAGTTGGAAAGCTGATTAACCGAGTAGACGACTGCGCACGTTTTAGAGACTTCAAAGACATTATACAAGTCTAGTGACGGTTAAGTTTTGCGTCGGGTTATCAAACACAGGTGAAGTTATCTGAGGTAACTTTCAAAGGGAACAAAAACAAAAGTGGAACCCCAAGAGGTTCTAACTTTCTTTAGCCATCGAACATGCCCTTAACTAGAGTTAGAAAAATATCAGCTCCACAAGAAGAATCATTGTGATTATCTTTTTCTTGTGCAAAATTTCAAAAATAAACCGCTTTTTACTTAGAAGGACAATACTGAAACATAAACTTTCACTTGCTCCAAACATAAGATCATTTAAATGGACACACCCCTTCTGGCAGTTACAAATAAAAGCAAGGTCTATATTAAGACATTCTAAAAATCGAAGCCCATAGTATGACAAAAAAATGTGAACCTTCAATGAAAATTCTCCCATGAATAAGAGTTTCAAAAAGAAAGAAAGAACAGAAAAGTTTATGATTGTAACGAACAGTGGATGCCCAAACTGTCGATGACAAGTAACGACAGGCTCTCTGACTCAACAGTTATCTGGCCGTCCTCTCAATATTCAATAAACGCCAACTTCTGCGTATCACTGATTCACTGGCATCACCTACCAAGCTACGCGAGCTCCATTATTAAAAGCGTAGGTCGGTAGGTAGGTCTGTGTCCAGTATCAGGCGATGACTCCCTGCCACTGCCCATAAATAACCGGTCGGGAAAGATCGAAATTCGAAACCCCATTGCACAAATCAGGTTTTTCTCTTTTAATTCGAGAAGAGAATTCTAAAACCTGAAACATAGAAGTTAGTTAAATACTGTATACATGCTAAAATCTTCACATGAAAGTATGCTTGGATCCTCTAACACTACTTTTTGTTATAAAAGCTGGCAATCGATTGACAGTTGCCTTAGCTTTGCTGTGGAGAAGATGAATACGAAGGAAACTCACCCTCGTCCACATAAAAGCACAAACCGTTCGTCAGTTTCACTTGAATCCATCAGCATTTCGTTGTTGTTTGATCCCTCTAGCATCCAAGTTGTTGGGATCGGCTGCAATATTCATCGATAGGAATATGGCAAAAACAAGGTCGTGGCAGCTGCAAAAATGGCAGCAACGACTAAAACCATGGTTTTGGTTGTCAATTCACGATCATCGAGAACGCGTGGAATCACAATCGAATGAAACTCGATACACAATGTTCGACGTGCGCAAGAACATCGCTGTCTATCAGGAGAGGCCCGCAAAAAGCCTGATTATACAAGGCGAATAGTAGAGGAAAAATTCGCTGACGACTCAATAACTTGGGATAATAGTGCAGACAACATCTTCTCAAAAGATGAAACAAATAAACATGGAGAAAAACAAGTGAAAAACAGAACCTAAAGAACATACCAAAAAGAAAAAGCAAAACAAGAATATTGATTTCTTTTGCTTTTCCTTTTTCGAGGCATCAAGAAGAAAGAAGAAAACCTGATGCATTGTGAAGGGGAAAAATTAAAAGTCGACCGAGTAATCAAAGACACAATTTCTAAGGAGGAAAAAAGGCAAAACCAAGTCCAAGAAAGGGAGGGAGCACAGATGAGCAAATACCCGTTTCTTCCTGCTAGGCTTTTCCTTTTCCTAAGACATGGAGAGACACAAAGCCAAAGAAGATCTTAGTTGTCCTCTTTGTTCTTCTTCTTTTCAATCTGACTTTAAATATCCTCATTCTTGACATCCGCTTCTGCACCACCACTTGTAGAACCCATGGCTGCTCTCCGACGCTTTGGACTTGGGAGAAGAGGCCGACAATGGAGAGGGTATACTTGTCAATTTCGAGTGGCCACGGGTCCTTTCATTCTTGTTATGCCGGGGGGGACGTCGCTTTTGAGAGTTGGGCGTTATTTTACCAGGTTGGCGGTATTTTATAAATGGTATAAAAGTTGAGCATCTCCTTGTAATTCTTTCTTCCATCTTTTCCCTCACCGTTTTATAAAGGCAAATTAAGCTCATGAGCGATTGAATCAAATGCAGATTGAGACAGAATCACATGAGAGAGAGAGAGAGAGAGAGAGAGAGAGAGAGCTAATCTAGCTGTAGGATCTACTAATAGGGGGAGCATCTCCACTGCCCCCTTATCACATGTCAAAGCTTCATTCATTAATTTATTAAGTTGCTCAAATTCGACGTAGATTCATCAGATGGGAGGTGCAAGTCGTTTGATAACCAAGATAGCCAGCTTTAACCGGTCTCATAATCTGTTCAAGTTATGTAACAGGCGAGTTTTAACTCGATTTGAACTCAAGAATGAGGTTTTGAGTGTGTTTTAATGATTATAAGGTCGCATAAACACAAACTGAACTTAAAACGCTGAGTTGTTTTGCTGGCTAATTTACATGATCAAACATAAATTGTTGACTAATCTACTTATCGAACCCATTTAAGATGAACATAGTACGAACTAAACGAATTCAAGCCACCAACTACTCAAATCCAATCTCCAACTTTAGCTTGCTCGAAGGAGCCATAGGTCAATTGGTCGACTCAGCTATTCACAGTTTAAATGACAATATGAGGCTTGCCCGCGGTAATAGTTTCAAATAACCTATTGTCCCCAAATTTTGTTATATATTCTCATTTTATCGGCTCTCTCGCTCTCTCTCTCTCCCCATCCACGGCGTGCTGCTCGACATCTGCCATGAAGAGTGAAGACTAAGCGATTGCTACATACATAAATTTTCCTTGTTTTTTCCCATGATTTTTTGGCGCCCCAATTACTTTTGCGCTTTTTGGGAGCAATAATCTCTCGCGCTCTCTCCATATGCGTAGTCATCGCATCACCGGGGCCATAAGAACGATCTCCGCTGGAAATTAAGTGCCCAAGCTGACGGTCCCAGAGAAGCACTCCCTCGTCATATAACAAATAAAATTGGATACATGCTTCCATTTACATGGTAAAGCACACGGTAAGGAGCCCATCCTTCATCGGAAGCTCATAAAGATCCCCCGCTTTGATCCTCTACAAGGAGGGCATTGTGCCTTGCGTCCGGAAAAACTTGGGGCTGCTCATTAGGAGGCAGCATTTCTCAGTTGTCTCAGAAGAAAGGGCGCACAGAGTAAGCTCAATCCACCGGTAGTTACCATTACAGCAACTTGTTGCCATTGTTCTCAAAATTTTGTGATTCTGGTAGATTCACATCCCTGAGGGCTTCAACCTTCTGTATATGATCCTGGCCAGGATCATCGGCCGATTCCGGTGTAGTTCCAGTTTCTGCCTGACTCTTGATCCATGCAAGATTACATAATTCTGCTGCTATGGAGGACAGTTCATGACCTAACAGAGGTGGAATTTCCTCATACTCTACAAACTCGGGCCCCAAGAGTGAGTTTTTACGGCGGATTCCCCATTCCATGTCACAACATCCATGTCCACACCTTGATGGCACCTCTGCTTCACTAGAACCTTTGGGTAGACAGTTGCTTAATCCTATTTCAGATTTGCAGGCTTGAAGGGGCAACTGAATAGGCCTGAATGATACAGAACCATCTGTAGGATTATATAAGTTGAATGCACTTAGCCTCGCAACTGGCCGAAAAAGGTTGTTGTTTGCCTTCTTCTTTGACTCGTTATTAGGTCTAACCTTCTCCTCAGGTTGTTCTGAGATGTCTGTCGAATGGTTGACAACACCCTTGTCTACAGCCATTTGCAGGGGATCTACATCTGCAGGTGTCACGTTTCCATCAGATACCTTGGTTTTCTCTTCCCTGTTATCACCTAATGCATCACAAGATGGTGGCCTCAACTTATCAAGTTCCAGGCACCTACGCCTGAGAGTCGAATTCCAATGGTTTTTTATTGCATTATCTGTTCGTCCTTGCAGCAGTCTTGCAATAGAAGCCCATCGATTACCATGTATAGCATGTGCAGCAATGATGATTCGATCCTCTTCCTCTGCAACCACTTGACATGTTAGGACTTATTGGAATTTAGAACACATTTGGCAAGTGCTTTTGTAAGAATTGGCATCCAGCGATCTCAAGTACATACCATGATGCAGTCATTCATTAATAGACACCAAAAATATAACAAGTACTGCAGTTCTCTAAAGAAAAAGCCTTACTGAAAAGCTCTCAAAATTCACCTAAGGGATATCTTGGCCTTGGCCCTAATACATTCTAGATCGAAATGATAGGAAAAGAAGAAACTAGGAAATACTTCAATCCTCACTTAAAGATTCTTAAATCCTGTAACACAGAAGAAATAGGAAGCATTTTTAGCGTATAGAAGAAGTGGTCCGACCAATTCCACAAAAAATCATCGTAGACTACAAATTCATATTCAATTCAGAATTTAGAATGGAAATCATGGTCATTCACAAAGCATTTCAATTGACAACTATATTCTTCAGCTTGCGGTTATTGTGGCCTGGTTCGTTGGCATGCCAGCCTTGCTTGATGCCTTCAGCTCTACATAACTCGTTACATATGTGCTTTTAGATTTTGCTAAATTTTAGCATGTTCTATTTCAGAAAAGAAGAATGCCTATACCATCAACGGCCTAAATAAGTATTAAGTGCCCATTAAAGAAAGGAAAACTATTTTCCCAAAAAGCATGTCCTCCTACACTCTTCAGCAATCATACAATTACTCATTATTTATCTCCTACACGACCTTCTGAAAGTAGACGAATAGTAATACTAGAAGTAGCAATAGCTGTAGCCTATAGTAGTGCGGTAGTAGGAAAAAATTAAGCTATTTAGGGCAATAGTATCGCATATTCCCAGTATCTAAGACATATAGGGGATGTAAAACAAGTTCATATACCTTTTTTAGTTTTTTTCTTTATCTTTTTGCCTTCATAACACAGTGCACCATGACAAATCAAGGGACATTTTTTTCAGCCAGCATATTTGATGAACCTAGTAAAATGCCATCATCATGAGGACAAAAGTAATATAGCCTCTGAAATTTTATGAAGGGAAAATAAAGAGTGGCTACCTGCCAAAGTTCAGGACCACAGAACAATATGTTGCATTGTGCATATACGGATATGTGCAAGTGTGTGTTCATGCATCTGTCTTGGTCTCTCTGTGTCTGTAATCTATATTTATACATAAGTAAATGGAAATTCAATCATATCATGAAAATATAGCGACCATTTGTATGTCAGAACAGCCTTAGTCAAGGCTTAGGCTGCATTCAGGGAGAAAGACTGGAAAAAGAGATGTAGCCTTCAGCTTATTGACCCTAGTCATTTTCTCCAAGTTCTGATCATGAGAATTATATAAGAAAATGAAGATCAAATCAAGCAAATAGGCTTTCAAAGGTGTTTGAAACAAGTAGAAACATAAACGATGATCTCTGTCATTTACCACAGGAGTCATGTTATATAAAACATATCATCTTGAATGGTGCACTGAGGTGGAAATATTAGAATACTCTCTCTCGTTCTTTCCTTCTTTTCTACTTGCAGCCAGTCAGATTGGTAACTTAGTAGTGTTGAAATATATCGGAGATCCACAAGAGGTGATGGTAATGAAGTTTCCCATGAGTTACATCCAAAAGGGAGCTCCTCTGGCACTGTGAATAAGCTTTTGGTTTTGCTGGTTTCCTGCTGGTGACAGTACTGACGTTTAGAGGGCCTTGCACTTGTTCCTTGCATACAACTATTGACGCTCCTACACTCGTTCTAAATTTTCCTAGTTGAACTCTGCTGCTACTGTTTGAGATGTCAGTCCAAGGAACTTTATATTGTGGTTTTTGGACTGTTGAGGTGGTGGCATTTAATGTAAAGAATCTGACACGGCCCAGAATAGCTATGAGAGAAGTGACCTGGAATTTCAAAGTTGGAATAATTTTTGGAACGAGAAGTGCTCCCAAACTCCCAGTAGCAGAGAGATGTGCAGTTGTGTGATTTAATTTGCTTCTTTAGTTAGTCTACTATTGGAAGGTACAGCTTGCCAATAAGTTTGTTTTGGATAAGTCAAAAGGCCAAACATCGTAGACCTTCCCCAGCATTGTGCCTAGAATAATATACTCTTTGAGATTTCAATTTTGAGGTATGGTGGCCCTTCCTTAGTCCTGAGTCCTGACTTATAAGGGCATCACATTTTATGTGATTTTGGATGACCACAAGAGTTACCATCATTTCCTTAATGAAGTTTCTAATGTTTTTTCTATTGATGCTTCTATAAATATTTTATGATTGCATAATAAAGACTAGTAAACCTTACAAAATCTGAGAACATATCTAAGGAAACAGGATATATAAACTTGAAACTTTTTCTCATGGTACACTCAGCAAAACAGGGAACTGATTGTAAATTGTAATGTAATACAAGTTAAGAGAGTTTTGGTGTTAGATAGGATATACCTAAAATTATTGAGTCGATGCAATTCTTGTGGCTGTATATTTGATCAAATGCATATGAAATGACTCTGTGGATGACCACAAGAGTTAGCATCATTTTACTTAATGAAGTTTTTTATTGATGCTTCTATAACAATAAAGACTAGTAAACCTTACAAAATCTGAGAACATATCTAAGGAAACAGGATATATAAAGTTGAAACTTTTTCTCCTGGTACACTCGGCAAAACAGGGAGCTGATTGGAAATTGTAATGTAATACAAGTTTAGAGAGTTTTGGTGTTAGATAGGATATACCTAAAATTATTGAGTCGATGCAATTCTTGTGGCTGTATATTTGATCAAATGCATATGAAATGACTCTGTGGATGACCACAAGAGTTACCATCATTTACTTAATGAAGTTTTTTAATGTTTTTTTCTATTGATGCTTCTATAAACATTTTATGATTGCATAATAAAGACTAGTAAACCTTACAAAATCTGAGAACATATCTAAGGAAACAGGATATATAAACTTGAAACATTTTCTCCTGGTACACTCAGCAAAACAGGGAGCTGATTGGAAATTGTAATGTAATACAAGTTAAGATAGTTTTGATGTTAGATAGGATATACCTAAAATTATTGAGTCGATGCAATTCTTGTGGCTGTATATTTGATCAAATGTATATGAAATGACTCTGTGGGAGGTCAATCCCCTTGGGGGTCCTTGATTCCCAGGGCAAGAGCTTAAATTTACATCCAATGTCTATGGATGTGCCTTGCCAGGACTGCAACAATGAATTGAGTTACATGAGCTAAACTCGCTTAAGCCTGACTTAAGTTAAATGAGCTGAGATAGAGTTAGCAATGTAAATCTAAAATTTAATCGAGTCGAGCAGATGCTTACATGAATTCAACTCAAGTAGTTATAGACATATTCATATAGAATGTTTTAATGTGTGGCAGCAGAAATGTGGTGGCTTCAGTCCTATTCAGGATAATTGTTGCCCTTCCTATTCTTTGAGCTCTTGATTTTGATCTTTCCCTTCCGGCAGATTCAAACAAAGTGTGTAGGTCACTTATTTGTTGGAATTTTCTCATGAGAATATAAACGTTGGCATTACACCCTTGTTGTTATATAAAAACAAACTTTTGCTAATAAAATTGGTAGTTTTTTACGTTAATGTTTGTGCATGTTCCTGGAAAGGATAAAATTTTGGGGGATGTACATTGTCATGGCAAGAGGGGAAAACATCAGATTGAGTGCATGAGTGTTTGATGAAATGGCTAAAAGACAAGAAAGCATTTATGTGGATGAGCTTGTAGGTTTTCACTTTTCATCTGCAAGCTTAATTGAGTCGATATCAAGCTTTGGCACAGGTTATTCACTCGACTTTGTAAACCTTGACTCAAATTCAAGCCGAGTAAGATACAAGTCGACCAAAGCCTAGTAACAGTGCCTACCATATTCATGTTTTTGCACAATCTAAGGCTGCTGAACCAAGTGGCATCCTACCCAAACTTGGAACACTGCAACCGACATCTAAATATTATTTCCGTCACGAGTCAAGAATAATAACATGACTCCTGCGCTACAGAAAAAACACTTCTTACCCGAGAACTCACTGCGTAAAGGACAAACGGCCGTTGAAGGTATCATCTTACCTCATTAGCCAATTGAAACCCAAACATAGCAACAGAAAGAAATCCATCCAGTGGCATATCATTTACCAGTTTCCATATTTCAGACAAATTGGTTACCCACCACGTCTGCTACATGGCATAAGCTCGACCTAAGAAAAACAGGCAGAACAATGTAATGCAAGGAAAAAGTGAAATTTCAGCTACCAATGTTGAACATCTCTATTTTTTTTCGGAACAGTTTCTAATTCTCACACCACACATAAAATAATTTGCCCCGATTTTCCACCTAAAAAAAAGGAAAATAGCAGATCATGGAGAAAGATAGACAGACTCCCAAAACGGTAGGAAAGAACACTTCAGATACCAAAACATACAAAAGAACCGATCGACCCCGTCCAGGTAAGTATAAAACATACAAAAGAACATAAGCAGAGATCATCTACAACGGGTACACGCGACCATTTCGAAGCAGTATCAGTCAAAACCACGACGACCATAATCATACAAGAGATCCTAACAATCATAAGCTGATCATGTGCTCATCGTCTACAGGAAGAAAAAAAGCCTTGAGGAATGTCATCCAAAACATAGAAAAGACGAAAGAAAACTCCGTGGGCATCTCCTAAAATAGAGAAATTATGAGACTTTGTAGCCATAATAAAAAAGCAGAAAAAGGGAAAAGAAGGAGGAGGAGCGAGGAGAGTTTTTGCCTACTGACCAGTGAAGGGCTTGCGCTTGACACCGGGATCCAGCTGGTTGCACCATCGGAGGCGGCAGGACTTGCCAGACCTGCCGGGAATCCCGCGGGCGATGAGGCTCCAATTTCTCGCCCCGAATTTGCCGACAAGGCGGCTGAGGACTGCGTCCTCCTCCGGCGACCATGGCCCCTTTATTCTCTCCTCCACGACGTTGCTTCTACCGCCGGCGCCGCTGCCTCCACCCTCTCTCTGCTTCATCTCTCTCTCTATCGCTCTCCCGTTGTCCCCGAACCAGCAAGCACACAGTCTCACACACAAAACACGGACGGGGAACGCTACCTAACTAACGGCAGCAGCTGAAACCCCAGTGTGGGGCCGATTTCCTGGATGCCGTTCGTCTGTGCAGATGAACGGCAGTCAAGCACCAGCATAGATTCTTCGGTGCCTTCAATAGGGCCCCACGGATATCGAGGTGCTCCGATGTACCTGCTTTTCAGTTTTCACTCGCAACCATCAAGAGATGGACGGCTCAAAGCAAACGTCCTGTGCTAGTGGTCCTCGCCACGCAGTCCAAGGAACACTGCAGCAGGTCGGACTCGGAACAGACACAAATCAGTCGTCACACCGAGGATGCAACGGTGTGGAATAAGGAAGAGCTGAAGAACATCTGCGTTTCCATTCAGATCAGCAACGGATTAAAAATTCCAAAGCCCCATTCTGGACCCGACAAATTTGCATCGGATTGGATGTCGATGCACAGAATGGAACGTTGCATCCGATCTTTTACTCAATACTGGTGAATCTATTTTTGCTTTCCAGCTTTTTGCGTTTCTTAACTCTCACTCACCTTTGGCTATCCGTCGATGTCAAAACCTAACGTGGGTTTACTATTCTAAATTACAACTTGTTTGAATTCCCTTGAAAACATATATGGCAGCATCATGCTTTTATTCTTCGGAATTTGCACAATGTCAGTGGGATGCAAATAGCATTGGTGAGTTTACATTTTTCTTCCTCTTCTCTTGTACTTCAGTATCGTCTCCTCTAGAATATATATTTCAAGACATTCAGTCACGGACAAAAGCTTTTCTCATATAAAAAACCCGCCAACTGTATATGTCGACAAGGCCATGGAACATTCTTTTTTTTATTCTTACATTGATATTGATGTTTGGGAGGGGGGTTGATTCTTGTCAACAGGAACCCGTTTAGAAGAACTTTGGAGGAACCTGAGTATTTTGTTTGGCAACTATCAGTTAATCAGCAAGAGACCACGTCGCAGGCAACTAAATACCATTCTTGAAGTTGAAATTGAGCAGAGTCGGCATGCTTAGTAGGACCAGCTCGCACCTAGATTGCCTTTATTGTTGCAATTGTTCAACGATGAGAAATCTAACTAATTGACATATAAAAATGCGTTAATTTCTACATGGGTCGACGTTCGACGCAGAAGTTTTTGAGCAACAACCGCCAAGGCATGAAGATGCTCTATATCTTGATTATGTCTGTAAACTTTCAAAGGTACTCTATGACTTAAAAGAGGCATCGGGTTTAGTTTGTAGTTAAATGATTCGTCCGTGATTATGTCTTTTATGATAGTTTATTGGACCCATTCATGTTTACTTATCATAATAAGGAACACATTCTTATTTTGCTTACATATGTTGATGGCATTATTTTTAGTAAAAAAATTCTCTCCTAAAAATAACTTGAAAGTTGAGTTTACTGTTAAAAAAATTGGAAGGCACTGACATTTTCTTGGAATGGAATTTCAGTGGTACCCTTTGGAGTTTTTTTTTCCCAAAGAAAGTATGCAAAGGATACTTTGGAAAATCACAAATGCTTGATTGTAAGCCTTCACATATGTCCATAACCCCAAAAAAACCTGACTGAAGTTGTTTTTTCAGGATCACACTCTAGCGAAAACTTTTCTTTCATTGCACTGTCTAACACTCATCAGGCCAAAACCGTCTCGCCTTTTGTCAATTATGGAAGTAAATTTATGCAACAACCCTTGTTTGAGCATTTTCAAATAGTGAAAAAGTTCAAAATTATGGTCTGTGGATCTTATCAAGCTCAAGATTAGGCAAGCTGCAAAAATTTCTTGAAAATCAATCCCAAGATCTTGTATCTTCAATTGGGAGTCCATTGTGCCTCTTGGCTTCATTTAGTGCTGATGTAGCACATCATGCCATGATATCTGCTGCTCTTGAACTCATGTAAATCCTTTTCAATTGAAAGGATATCAGTGTCAGTGTCATAAAAAAAGTTCCTGAACTTCATCATGATAACTTCATTGTCATTCACATGACAGCAATTCCAGCTTTTTATAATAGGACCAAGCATATTCAAGTTATCACCACATAAAAGCTTTGTAAAAAACAACTTCTTGCAGAACAAGAATCATATCCAGCCAACAATTTGTTGACATGTTTACAGAACTGCAGGGCATGCTTAAGTTTCAATTCTTTTGTGAAAAGCTTGGGCTTCACTTTCATAGCTGAGTTGAAGAGATGATGAAAAGGTATTCGCAAATCCTTCTAACCTCCACCTCACCATACAAGATACGTCAATCGAGAATGAAATTTTCAGCAACATAATGAAGGCAATGAAAAGCAGGTTTTATGTGACCAACTTAAAAATTAGGAATTAGGCCAGCAAGAGGAAAAAAAGTTAGCTGCAAGGAATTTCAGTCTATCTGAAGCAACTGAAATCAATGTTAAGGAAACAAAAGCTAATCATGGATACCAGTTTGTAAATCAGTCAGGAATACTAATTTAGCTAAGGATGTAAAACCAACTACACCTGCCCTCTTAGCTTGACCTCTGGAGGATGAAATTTTACTGATACAATCTTTGGAGTTGGAGATATATAGATACAGCTTGAACCATGGCCGCCTACCAGATGGGCCATGGCCAGCACGAATAGCCTGATAATTTGATCAAGCTTCCTTCAGAACTTCAGATTAAGTAGTATCAGTCTAAGTTCTTAAAACCCAAATACTAAGTTGGCTGGCTGGTCCAAGAGGACTGCTGATCATGTTGCTTTGGGTTGGTTGGGCTGACTCGTCTTGCCAGTAAGCAGGCAACTTTTCATTGGATACCTGGCCTGTTTTCATCTCTTGCCAGGAGAACCTCACCAACTAAGAACATTCAATCCTAGCAAATATTCCAGATCAAGTGACAGATTCAATAATTGGATTCATCATTTCCTCGGGCCGATCACCCGAGCCTTCTCTTATGCCACTTTGGTTAGATTATTTGCATGCAATTTGACCATTAATTTTGTACTGATCTATTTAATCTTGCACAATCTCCATGACCTCGATGAGCTGCTGGTACCTGCAGTCCAAACTTATGCAGGAAAAACGATTGATGGGTCATTAATCTTCATATATTGAGGCCTATCTAATTCCGATAAGGACGGGAGCTCTGGGATCCACTTAATTAGCTATCAAACACAGCTCCAATGCAGAGGTGCACCTCACCTCTGTCGATTCTTTGGCACGGTCTCTGCCTAACTGCAACTTGGCGTATTTGAAAAACTTCGATCTGACAAGCTTATTGATTTCGCTTTTTTCTTTTCATTTGGCAGATCCGGTTAGCTCATTACTGCATATCCTGCTTCACTTTTCGCAGCCAAGAGTTGCAGAAAAAGCTGTCCGCTTTAGCTCTTCTTTTGATGAAGAAAGACAACTGCATGGCTTTCTGTTGGCATACCAAATCCTTATAGAGTTCATGGGAGGAAGTTTATTTTACTACGAATTTTCCCCACTCACGATTATTGAAAAGCTTCCCCACATGGATCAGGAAACTTCTAAAGACTGCAAGCTTTCATCTCATCCCTATCCAGCACGAATGAACTCCAACTTATACCTTCCTTGCTTCAATAAAAGGTGCAAAATGAAAACGAGAACTGTGCCATACTGGCTTTCATTTTCCTAAGTCCTTCTTGTAATAGTTTATTTTCTCATCATCTCATTATTCCATCTCAACAATTTGACAACATAATTATATTTAACCTTGAAAGGGCATGCAAGACTAACAAGCGACACATAGTTGGAATGACGTGCCACAGGATTTCTGAAATTATGTAGGTGAGCCAGGATCAGGATGGATCATGGTTTGAGTTTGCTTCCAATGTGATGTTTGGCTAGCATCATGGTTCGAGTTGTTTTAATTCGTTGAGACCCAAAAGAAAGCTGGTAGAGCCCATGCTGATCGATCATGAGGTGAGGGGAGAAACTTCATGGAATTTATGGGCCACTTGGACTGAACACACTAAGAAATGACTACAGTGTACGATAGAAAATGACTCAGTGAGTCCCCACTTCAAAAACCTTGCCACCCAAGAGGCCAAAATGCTTGTGCACGTCGGACACAAAAGTCGGCCCAACTTGGCATGGTTTGGGCCCAAGAGTACAGTCTTCATGCAACTTGCGTCAATAGTCTTACTTGTACAGTTCAGATTCAGACCAAGCCAATAACTTCAAATTTTGGTGCTGCACTTTAACTAGAACTATATGAAAAGAAGGAATTGAAAATGGTTTCTCTTCTATTGAGAAAGTTTGACAACTTTAAAGTGGCCCAAAGAACCATTTGATTATATATGCTACCTAAGATGAAGTTGTAGGCAAAACCGTACTGTTTTGGTTAAGTACTACAGAACCAAGAATGATTTTTATTCCATGGAGAAAAGTTTAAAACTTGAAAGCAACTGCAGGACATGGTTGCATATCTACAATAAGATCAAGTTGTGGTTTAAAATTTTAAATAATGTATATATATGTTTGTTTCACAGCAGAACCGAGAGAAATAATGTTCTTTCCTTTAAGAAACACCGATCACAACCTAAAAGCAGCTTAAATAAACAACCGTACTGGATAGACATGCTACAAAGTAAAGCTACAGACTAAATACCTACATTTTTGCCTGATTCCATGATCTTTCTGGCTTAAGCATCTTGTGCTGCAAGTTAAATATCATTAGGGAGTAAAGGAAGTCATTAATCAAGTTGTTGTTCTTTACTCCTGCAAATATGGTCATGCATGGTACCCAAATGTTTTTTTTTTTACATAATTTTAATGTTTATCTCCCACCATTGTTCGAAAGAGATGTTCAAATTGATGGATTCCTAATGCAGAACAAGGTTGTCACATGCAACCCAAAGTGTATGAAACATATGTGAACTTATACTTAATGGCTTGATACTTAGAAGTTGACATGGAATGGTTTGCTTTTTGAGCTTTGCAATTAAAAGAAGAACTATGTGCAGTCAGTAGAATAAAAGAATACAAACTGTTCTTTTCCTTCTTTTAAGGGACAGGAAGGAGATGTAACTACAAACATCTTTATTTGCGTAGCAAAACCAGTAGCTGGCCTTTCCCAAAAGTAAGAGATATTTTATACGTAATTAAAGAGAACCAGTATCATCATTTTGAAACTCATTGAATTTTGGAGGCAAATTCTGAAGGGATGAACATGTCATTCATGAGATCACTCATACTACCACAAAACAGTAAGACTCGAACAACATGCACTGACCAGTCTCAGAAGAAAGAGGACAAGTAGCTTGACAGCCTGATGGTGGTACTCTGTGTGTGTGTGTTGGGGGGAGAGAGAGAGAGAGAGAGAGAGAGAGAGAGAGAGAGAGAGAGAGAGAGAGAGAGAGATAGTAAAAAGATTCGGTCAATAATCTGGTCCCGGACTTGTTCCGACACAGAGAAAATAATGGTTCTTATGTCACAGAGCTTTGCTGCCCGAGATTCAGTGTCCAGGGAACAGAACATGACACAGTGCGCAGAATCAGAACGGCAGGCACTAGGAAATATTTTTAGTGTAACTTATATTTCAAAAATCAATTTTTATGTACCAAATCATTAAAAAGAAACATGATCATGTCCTTGTTCACCATTTTCCAAGAAAATGAAGTACTTGTTCATCACATTTTACACGTCGTTTCTGTTGCATACATGGGCAAGTGATACAACGACAACCCAGCCCTCAAATGAACCACATTAAGCAGGAACTAATGATCTTCTATCATAGTGGCGTCCATTGCCAAGTCAATTTAGTATCTAATTACTCAAGCTATACTTCAAATGTACTAAAAAAAAAATCATTCAAGTGGTTGAAGAATATTGAAGCATTTTCTGCTTTACTTTTGAAAATGTAATGGAAAGTTCTTAAGAGACATCTGATGTGGAAGTTGAAAATGCGACTGCACAAAGTATGGGTCGATCATTTGAGCACGCAAATGATAATGCAGACGGGTAAGGCTTGAACTTTGCCATGAGAACAATATTTAATTCAATGTTGTAAGGTAATATTGGTGTTGGTGGCCAAATTTAAGATGCCACAATAAGTTATCATACATATACAGTAACGAGTAAGAATAAAATAGAGTATCGAAAGAGGATCGCTAGTTCATACCTCAGACCATGTCATCTACATACACTTTCTTGTCTAAAGATGCTAATCAATCTACGTTGACCCCACTACATTCGACTCATCTACATGTATTTGGTCTATCAATACATATCGCTGCATATATATATATATATATGCATAGGTCTATATGTGGTGTTTTTAATATTTAAGAAATTTAACAAATGAATATCCTTGATTTAAGAAACGTAAAAAGTCAAGTATATTGAAAACATTTCTGTCGAAGTTGTTCTACATTTAGGAGCTTTCTCCTTGTAATATGAAAGCAAACTCTTACTAGGTCATGCCACAAGGAGAAGCAACCTGGGTGTTTCCCTTGAATTTTAAGTTCTCAAGTCAAACTTTGTAGCGGGCGGATGAAATACCAGTTTATTACAAACTTCTTTCCAACTTAAACAATTTCTTACTAAGATGTTGGATTACAAAATATAATAACAATGAGTAGACTGATGGATGAATAAAGCTGTCGTAAAGAAATTTAACACGTACGAGCTAATAATAATACTGCTAGCAGGGAAAGGGAAAGAGGGAACGAGCGTGAACAAGTCGTTGAAGTTATTAGCAGGGAAAGGGAAAGAGGGAACGAGCGTGAACAAGTCGTTGAAGTTATTAGCAGGGAAAGGGAAAGAGGGAACGAGCGTGAACAAGTCGTTGAAGTTATGGCCTTTGAAGAAGAAAAAGAAAGTTAAAAGAGCTCGGCACTCGAGGTGGCCTTCTCTTTTTCCACACAAGAGGACGTTGTGCATAGCAAGGGGGTGACAAAGCAATTGGGGAATGGGCTGATAGAGTCAGTGTGTGCCGAGCAAATGTGAGACAATTTGTCTCAGAAACTAGCAGAAGAGAGAGGACAACCCAGTCCCCACATTACTTCTACCTCCGACAGCCACTTTGAAAACCCACACCCCTCTCTCTGACCACACTTAATTTATTGTCCCTCCCTCGCCTGCCCATTACTAATTCCTTCCATATATTAAAAAGGCTATGAAGTATCTTTAATTAGACAATCAGTAGTTATATGGTACATGGTTATATAAGCACTTGAAAAATCTTAGATACGGGATTATTGTCACATCTTTTTTTCCATGTCATAATGTATTTCACACCTCACGATCTGCTGTTTGAATGATCTACTTTGTGCTTATATGGTTCATTTGGTAGAAGAGATACTTTACATGCCGTTAAAGATTGTGGCAGGTTCGCAGGATATTAAAACTATTGTATCATGAATCTGCACCAATTTGTGTGGCAGATTATTGTAGAATGGAGTTTAATCCGACGGATGTCGGACTGAATGAATCTGCTTTACACAAAAATTCGAACTGATAGATGTTAAAAGTTGTCGGAACTAAATTTGGCACTCAAGTTTGTAAGCTTCACACGACTTTGACGGAGTTAAAAGGCGCGTTCCTAAGAGGAGATTCTCGAAGGTCTGATTAAAAAATAGACAATTTCCTCGAAGTTTCTACGAGTTTGACGAGCCGCAAGGATGCCAATTGACCCATAATTGGGTGATTTGACTCGGTGGGTTTCTCACTGCAGCGACCAAAAGGACAACGACTAAGAAACAAAGAAACTGGGTTCGGTCAAGATTTGGTTCGATGGCAAACTTGGGTCATGGAGTGCGTGGTCTAGGCATTGATTGAGCCCAGTCATTGACTCGTGGGCAGGTACGCCCAGCCGCCAAGCCATAACTCCGGCCGGAAAGAAAAAAGTTTTGCGGCGAGCACAAATTAATTCAAACCGAATTCGCACAGATACAACCCGAAAAATGAAAGATCACACACTGCCATTGTTATTCTCACACGAGAAACTGCAATCCTTCTTAATCTCTAATATTTCTTTGCCAAGCTTTTTCACCTTATCACTTTAACGTCTTGAGTTTCATAGTGTTGTGCTCAGAACCTTGTCTCTCTTTTTTTTTTTTTTCCTAAAGGCAGATCCATCAAGTTTTTTTATTCTAGAAATTTCTGTCAGAAAAAGAAAAAGGAACAAAAAATTTGCAGTGAAATACGATTTACAATGAAATTATCTACTGTCAGTGCCGGTTGACCTGCTGAAGCCATCAAAATGAGCGTGGAACCGGGATGAAATTGTAGAACTTTTCAACTTCGTATTGAATTTTTTTTTTATGGCAGCTCAGTTGTATCTTCATAAAGTAATAATGGCTTCTCTTACATGAATTTGTAGTTCTGTCGCTGCATCAAAGGTGCATCAGTATTGATGCTCTTAATGATGACCGTGTAGTCGGCAGCACCTTTTGGAAAGGGGATCAATAAACAAGCATGTGTGTGGTGCACATGCAAGGTTGCAACTCTGCTGTGTCCCTTCGGATTTCAAAGAGAGGAGGAGCAGAACTGTTCTGTTCCTCAGTTTGAATATGAGCTGATTTTTGCCGTTGCCAAGACCCTCTTCTCCATTATTTTAAGCACATTAAATATGCTTTGCTTCCAATAATCTGCTTCTACCATTCTGATATTGACATTGATTAACGCGAGCTAAATGAATAGAGACTGTCAAAGGAAGGCAAAAAGCACGGCTCCCCAAAACATTCCGTGCTGTCATGAAAATGGTTAAACCTTTGCCTCACTAATTTATGAGTTGATGACTAATCGACGGTGATTGATTAATCAGTCAAGGAATCCGGTCATCTTATAAATTAATGTAAAAAATGGTTGGACTGGTGAGATACTGCAAATTCGCATCGGCGAATTTTTTAGTCACAACTACTGCGCTAGGATAACACCTTGTCCATCTCTTTCGGTGCTCCAATTAGCATCTAATCATGATTAGATAAAGTTGGAAGTTGATAATTTATGATATTTCATTTCTCCCAACTCAGTTGAACCCACATAAGTGAGCTCATGTTCACCCTCGTTGTATTGGCACTGAACAAAAGTGGGCGATGCCAAACCATACTATTTGCAGGATCCTGGATCATCAGATTAATTCATCAGTCTCTGGGGATGTGTATTTTGCTAAAAATCGCCATCAGGGGTAATCACGATATCTTTTGGCAGAGGAATATATACATATAGATGGGAAATCCGCTATTGGTTTTTCATCTATCAAGTTGTGGAAAGGAAATCCGCTATCGAAAGCAAGTGACTAGTGGGGACTTCATTCTAGCTGTAACAACTAAATCAAGACACGAAAGGAGATCGACCCATATTGTAGTTATACTTTTCTAAGAAATTATATCTACTGATCAAGAGAAGGAAACTTGCACTGTGTTGGCTGTTGTAAATGATGCTTGCCTTGAACGTACGCAAACATTCAAAGAAGTTGCATATGTAGGTTTACCTCCATCCCCGCTCACGACAAGGGACGTGCAACTTTGAGTAGCTGGAGCAGATGAAAGAAAAGTGAAGCCGTTCGTTACCTCGTTCATGTTCGGCCGGTAAGAACGTGAAGCAAACAAGAGATTTTTTTGTCTTTATAAATGTAATTGGCAAACCTCTTACTCGAAAAATGACTCATCACTTAAAATAACCATAACGTAAATCACTGCAGCTGAATCGAATGAGTTAGGACGAGTCAAAGCCGAGTCAGGGCCAGATCATTCTGATTGGCACAAAGCAGCCTGATCTAGCCCTGACTCAGGCTGAGTAGTGCCAAGTCATCGGTTAGTTAAGGCCAAGCCGAGCCAACCTTGACTCGTGGCCAGCTTTTGTAACGACCCGAATTGGCTGGGGCGACTCCCGAGCTTTGCCAACTACGCTTGTAAGCACCGAACGGAAAATTTATTTTGACTCCCCTTGTATAGGCTCATTTATGAATATGTCACATGATTTAAAATTACTTATTAATAATAAGTTATACTATACTTGGTTGTATTACTTGTCATCAGCTGAACTTGAACTTGCTTCTGGGTAAACAGGGATTAAGTCGAAAACTGAAATTTGATGTGCAGTTCGCTCTAGTTCATTCCCCAGCGGCCTCAACTTCAAATGTTGATCCATTCTTAATAAGTCCAGCCCCCTAGTATGGTAAATGAAGTAGTTATGGCTACTTTCAAATAAGTTCATCCAATCCTTTTTTTTTTTTTTAATGAAACGGAAAGGAAATTTTAGATTTAACTGCTGACGGCTTAATTGATGAGATTCCGATTAGTCAAACTGAACACTTGATTAATGCTATCAGTAAATTAGTATTTGGAGGAAATGGCATGAGAGAAAATTATTACAAGAAGGATGGGGTAAGGGGGGCCGTTCTTAAAGCTAAAGGTTCTCTTGTCCATGTGGGGCTTTGAGGAAAAGCAGTGACGGCTTTGCCTTTCTGGTTGCAGTGTGTGCTGCAAACTAGTTAAAAAGGGTGAAAAAGAAAAAAGAGCAACGGATAGGATTTGATAAGGCAGAGAGCATCAATGGTGGTTGCGCCGCCCGAGTTTGGGCTTATAAAAAGGGGGGCGCGGGGCTGCGCTACGCGGCAGATTAAGGGCTTGCGTTATATTGATCTTCCACCATATGTGCACAGGATGGAGGCTCCAAAGGCAGTGCAGGAAGAGGTTGTGGAAGTCTCAAATAACACTGCAGCGAGAGGGCGGAAGTATCCAAAGGGATCGCATTGATCCCTACAGGCTCCCACATCCGAGCTTTGGATCATGCGACCCCTTTGGATTCCTCCTCCTCATGCTTCCTTCATTCTCTGCAGATACAAGCGCCACCCATCTTCTCTCTCCCTCTTTCTTTCTCTGCCTGTATGTGTTGGTTGGTATATTGCTTTTACTTGAATTTGTTGATATAAGTTGGTTGATCGTTTTCCTTCTTATCCGGGTAGACATGGTTTCTCCATGTGTTTCCAATGTGATCTACAATATGGCTTATCTTGAGTTGCGAATAACGATTCTGTTCTGATGATAGAATTTGTAGTTGGTTTTCCTCAGAAGAAAAAAAACGACAGTGGGAAGGCGTCCATCTCAGACAGTGGTTTCTCTTGCTACAGCCTTGGTCATGGAAGTAGATCCCCGTGAGTGCATGTATGTGTGTGTGATTTGGAAACGTGGACGACGGTTGAAATGATTGTCAAGTTACCTTTGATCAGGTGAAAGATTCAAGGGCTACCCTCTAAATTTTTCAGTTTCCGGTAGCTTTTTCTTTTTTCACCTTTTGCATCTCCAGCCAGTTGGACTTCGAGGCCGATTCCGTCAAGCGATAAGAACTTCTATTGAAAGAACCGAACTCACTCTGCTACAGCCATGGATGATAGCTGCACCAGCAGCAACCTACCTCTTCGCCATTAGCCAGATTAATTGGATGCAGGTAATTCTTTTATTTTCGAGGTTATGCTTGTTATGGCCACTTCTATATTGATTCCTCAACCTGTGCTTTGTCATGTTCGACATCTCAATCACTGGTTATACATTTGCACCCGTGACCGACAGTCACAGATTTAAGGGGGCTTGTCACTCTTCTCTGGTAAAGATCAACTCGGCGTCCGATCAAAACTGTAGAGTTAATTTCCACCAAAGAATACCCAGTAATTGGGTTAAAATCTTGGTAATAATTAAACTACTGTACAGGTTAGAAAGAGATCGGAGGGAACTTCTCGTTTTCTCAATAGATCAAAAGTAGCTGAAAACGAGGTGGGTGTACCCCGTATGATGTGACAACAAACTTTTTCACCATGGCACATGCTTGAATGAGATAGATAACATGCACCCTTTCCCAAGAACGCTAAAAGCCAATATCTTATCGACGGACTTGGCTTAGTCATCTTGGGCAAGTGGTCTAAGTAAAAGCTGGCAGTCTTTTCAACCCATGTAGCAGGCTGCAGCACCTTCCTTCCTCACATGAATCCGATGCCAATCAACAAGAAACTAGTCAATTTCTTCCATCTCCTGTTAACTATATAGCTAAATCCTAGTCCCTGCAACGCTACTTTGCATCTGCTGCCTCAATCTGGTCATGCCTTTATCTGGGTTTATCAAGCCTTTTAGTTAAAAGGAGATGACAGGCCAAGTGTGTATGATCTCCACTTCCAATGCAAATGCCGCATATGCGTCCAAGGGAATTTATTTTGATAACTGGACCCCACTTTTTAGCGGGTTTTCAGTGTCAGACTGGGTGGAAGGAATCACATTGCGGGCAGGGCTTCTCTGCCAACCACAGATATTGGGCCCGACTGACAGTAGAAGCTGCTTAAATTTTGGCTGGATTTCGGGATAGAAACTACATGTGCTACTCGTCACACACACCTTTTTTATATTGATGTTGACCATCACTTTAGTTCATCATAGCTTACTTGGTAGACAATAAAAACTGGGTATGAGAAGCAAAATTCAAAGGCTTAGACTGCAGTGAAAGTTGAGAGTTCTCGAGTTCAATGAAATTCGATCAACGCGAAGGATGTTATTTAATCCGCAGCTGTCCGTTCCTCCGGGACTTGGTTAACCTACATATGGTCAAACTTCAGCCGAAAATGTTAAAAAATTCATGAGGGGAACAGGAAAAATTTTCTTGCCAGACAAAAGTGGTTCCTGGGGAGAAAACTTCAACATGTGTATTATGGTGGCCGAGTCGCTAGAAAAGAAGATAAAATAATATTTTCAAGAGGACTGATTCACAAATTTGCAACTTTTAAAGCGGGATTAATCGCTTATAGTTTTTATACCTTTTGAAAACTATTTTTAAAAAATTCAATATAAATTTTAAATTCTTTGAAAATCCCGGCCCCTGTGGGGGCTGTATTCAAGATCTTCAAATGGTGAAACATAACACGGATGTACTGCTTGTAAGAATGTTCAATATTTAGCAAAGAATACAGTTGATGTTCTCTAAGATTATCCATTCTGACTCACAGAAGTTAGTATACTTATTCCGTAGTCATAACAGCAGCGAGCAGCATTGCATGTGAAGTTTCAGTCTCCTTCTATTGCTAAATTCGCGAGATCAAGACCGTTCTTGGAATTTGGAAAAGGTCATGTTGACTTCAGGAAAGCCTTTCGCCTTTCGGTTTCCGCGGCCCGAAATGGCAACAACCAGTCGCCAAGATTTGTCTGATTTTCACACATTAAGAGTAGATTTTGGAATTTCTTTTCCCGGAAATCGTAATAAATTCCATTTATTAGTTAACCTATATAATTTTTTTACGATAACGAGAAGATGATCGATCTAATTGAGTGTTAGCGCGGCAAGAGGGGATGTGAGCGGATCGGATCCGGGTTGCAGGTTTTTTTTTTTCTTTATCTTTTTCTTTTTTCCATGATCAGACATAACAGGCCGGACTAGATCCAAAGTCTTCATGTGTAGATCCAGACTTTATTAGACAACAGCAAACAGAATTGATGTCACCGTGTATTCAGCAAGATGATATACATATATATATGTATGCATGTATATATATATATGCATATGTGTGTGTGTGTGTTTGACAGATACTTGAAGCCAATGTCTCAATTTATTCTTGCTTTCTTTCTTTCCCTTTTAGGATATATATTTGGGTATTTTGAACCGCTAAATAAGCTTTGGTTCACGAGAAAGTACTTAATTAATTAAGCAAAAGGTGAGAACAGAATTGACAACCGCAATGAAGCAAGAGAAGATTTCTAACTTGCCTTTAATTTATGGCCAAGAAAACTTTAGAGGGGAAAAAAAAAAGGCCTTAAATAACTTTTTTTGAAACTAAAAAAGAAAAGAAAAGAAAAAAAGATAATGAGGAAGTAACTTCACGACCTTTTTTTTTCGCCACCAATTGCGATGGATGTAATGAGATCTATCATCTATGGGCCCACGAAGTGTTTGCATGTTCATTATGATCCCTGGCGATGTAGAACTCTACATATAAAACCCCTCCGTGGCCGTAGCAAAGTAATATGGGTTGACGTTTATGCATGATTAACCACCTGATTCACATCATCGATCCATTTTGCCAAATCTACTAAAGAAATTTGGCTTTAGTTCAGTTTCCATGTGCAGTTTCATAGCTGAATCAGATTCCGATAGCAAATCTGAATCTGTTCCAAACTGTGAACGATCAGTTTTAAAAAGTGATCCAAATCCAAGACTGATCAAGAAGTTGATTACAGGAATTCTTCAGTGAAGGCTGGATCCAACTCCTGTAGTGGAGTTACATTACATGTGGGCTTGTGTGTTCAGTCACAATGTATCCAGTCCTACATAATTTATTTATTTACCTATCGGTTGTCTCGAACAATTTAACTGATTCATATGCTTGCTGTCCCCTCAATCACTTTGTTACGCATTTTGAAGGGTCCAAGTTTTTTTTTAATTTTGTGGATCGGCTGCTAGTTACATCATTAGGCGGCCTTGTTTCTTCTTTTAACTGAAAAAATGAAGGCCGGACATGTATTGTCACAAAGACATATAAATAAAGCTGATCAATAAAAAGCGTCGAGATTCAATGGAGGTTTTTCAAGCAAACTGGTTAACTTTTGTTTTTGTTCCAAGAGTGTGACAAATTGCAGGGGAATCTTTTGGGTTCTCAAAAGTAGCAAACAAGTCCATTCATTTTGGCAGGTCACTGTTAATCCTTCATTACTTTGTTAATCTTAGCCACCATTCAAAGGAAATCATAGACAGATAGAGACATGGCAACTCAAGGTGGTTATTGCAGGAAATTAGGGTGGTTCATTGGTTTGCGACTAATAAGAGCTATGCCGCCACCAGTCTAACTAGGAGGCTTGCAGTCGACTAGATTAGGGTTAATAGATTTGTCAATCGGTGTGAACTGACAAGAGTCTGCCCTGTCTGCTTAGTCCTAGTTCCTTCCTCTTTAAAAAAGCGAAAAAGTTGACCCTGCTTGGTGATTCCAAACCTGCCTTTCAAGGAACGTTCGCATACTTTCAGGGCTTTAGCAAGATGACTTCGTCTTCAAAATCAATACAATAGATCTTGGCATTTATTATAACAATGATGGAGAGAAAAAGGAATACAGAAATATGTATTTATTATCATTTCCCAACAAAATCCTATATATAACTGCTTTCAAAAACGCAACAAAATAGTACTGATCATCGCTTAATCTTTCTTGTCCAAAGTCCTATACATGTGTGTCTTTAGACTTATTTGGTAACACAAAATTAAAAATTTAAGCTATCTTAATTTATATTATACGGGTGCAGGAGCAGCAGCAAGGGGGGATGCATCGCTCTCGGGTGCTGGTGCCACCACCCCGGAGCTCAGAAGCTCAGCCATGCCTCTGCGGGGGTTGGTCCTCTGGATCTCGCAAAGCTCGGGCAAGAACACACCTGTCGGAGAGTTGAACAAAACGCTGATCAGCAACGGATTTATAACAAGTGAGGAATCAAATGAGAAATGCCACCATTATTAATAAAGGCTAGGTACTGGTTAATGTTTGGATTGGTTTATCTCACCTTCACCGGCGGCCAGATTGAAGTAGAGGTCGACGATGTTGGGGCAGTTGCCGTAGCACTCCGCAGAGCAGAGCTTGGCTGTGAACTGAGGCTCCATGAGCGAGTCGGAGGAGATCCCAACCGAGTTCCGGTCGACGCCGCAAAGCCTCACGCACTCGTCGGTTTCGATCCACTCGGTCATCTTCTCCACCACCACCTCGGAGGTCCGGCACTGAAACTCGGTCGAACCGTCTCCGAGCACAAACTTCTCGAGCACGCAGCGCTTTCCCGCGGACGAGATCGCGAAGGCGCAGACATCCTGAGGCAGATCCTCACACACAATTGCACCTGAGGAACCAAAACCGTCCATGTTAACGTAATTGAGCTTGTAAGATGGATCACAATGAAGGGCACGGTGGTTCGGCCACGATCAGTGGGTTGGAACAGGCCTGCGGCCTTCTGTTCGGTCGTGTGGAATCGGAGACCCAGCTGCTCGACAGTCTAATTTTGAAACAAAATTGAATTTGGATTCTAACTACAAATTCCACGAACCCAACCGCCCCAGGGAAGAAAATACAAAACAAATAAGGAAGAAGATAAAGACACGACACGCGAAAGAGTTTGAATTCGGCATAAATATAGAGAGGGAACCGAGAAGCTCTCGAGTCGTATCAGTTGATGTACAAGAATTGACTTTGGTCAAAATTTGTAGGTGAGAAACTAACGTCCAACTGCTTATGCTTTTCCATCGCACAAAGATATCTTCATTTACGTGCGTCCGCCGTGACGCTGGACGCACGGCCTTTTAGAAAATTATTAAGGAATGATTAGAACATCAAAGATTTAAAACATGCGATGCCTACTTACTCATACTGATCTACAATCAACTTTAGATTGGCAGATCCTTGTACTATAAGATGAGTTCCTGATCCGTCAAACCCTACATGGGTTGGGAAAGAAGAAGAAATTCATCTACGTTAGCTATGGGTTTTGGAGAAAAATAACACGAAACTTTGGAAGAAGGCCGTTTGCATGGGAAAGACTCAACCCAAATCAACACCTATTATATTGTTCCAGGTCGGGCAGAGAGAGAGAAAGAGAGAGATTACGTACCAAAGGCGCAGTGGAGTGCTAGGGACAAGGCCACAAGAAACGAGAATCTGAGAGACAATGAAGAAGAAGCCATCGCTGGGCTGCAGCTTCCTCTGTTCACCGAATCTGATGAAGGAAGAAAAGTTGGGTCTCTCACGCTCTTGAATTCCCTCTCGCTACGAGAAGGAAGGGCAACGGCAGAGGGGGTTTTATAGGCAGGCGGTGGAGGCAGTTTAATTTTCTCTTGTTTTCAGGGAAGGTCGCAGCTACGAACGGACTGCGTTGGGATGGCGCCCAAATATAGAGAAGATGGTGTATTTGGGGAGGGCTCCTCACCAACCTGTACCTCCCATCTCCATGGCTCCCGCTTTTTATAGACTCTCCCTCCCTTTCTAGATGCCTCTCCTCCTTCCCACAACCTTAAGGTCTAAGTTTGGGGTGGAGAAGGTGAGAGCCGCTGCCGCTGGCGTGTTGAAGGCGCTTGTAGAGCCCACGCGTATACTTCTCCCAAAGTCCTTCTCTGATCTTTCCTCTCTTTCTCTCTGTGTGTGCTTGAATTCATCAACCAACGAGGTTTTGAATTGAATCCGACGATATCATGGACTTCCATTTGGTAGGCTTGGAAGATTCTGCACTACCTAAGTGGCGCCCACGCTTTCCTTGTCCTGTTCGGCTGACGGAGTCCACGGTTGTACTCGTAGGACGAAAACGCCATGCTTCTGTCTGCATCTCTTTCCATAGAGCATGTTCCTTTTTTAGTGGAAATTAACTTAATTTGCTTCCGAACCAAAAAACAAACATTTTTCAGTAGTTTTATTGTGTTATGAATACATCTAAGCTATTGCCCTTTACGTGTCCATTGTCTTATGAACCGTCATTTTTTTCAGAGTAGGGAATAAACTTGTCTGTAATGAATAATTCATTTATGCGATTTTCACGTTTGAACTTAAAGGTTATATTTTGAAGCCGGTCAAGGTAGTGATGGCCGACTGATCTCTAACTGCAGCCAAGAACTCAACGTCTCGCGTGGAAAAAGCGCGGATGCTTCTCTTTCATTTCTTTATCGTCCTGCGATGGAGTAAGGGCGACGGCAGCGTTGATTCGCGTTCCCGTTAGCAATTTGGTTAGGCAAGGATGGAAAAGAACGATTCGTAGGAAGCGAAGATGACATTTCTAAATTGTTTGGTTCGAAAGTTTCCCCGACGACGTGGACTAGGAACTGACCGCGTTCATGCGTCGTTAAGAACCACAACTGCCTACCTTAATTTGCAACCCGTTAAAATTATTAACAATTTCAGATTTGATTCTTTTGCGTAAAACTGGATCTTACCTTCAACTTGGAAGATTAAATAATAATAATATCGGCTCATGAATGTGTAGAAATATCACCAGAGGGGTTCTTGGCCGACCGTTCTGTCATTGTGTTTTGGAAGAACAATGTTCTTACTGTAGGCAAATTATTGGGATGGAAACTATTCTTTTCTAAATAAATGCTGGTTCCCTGCTTGTATGGAAAAGTCTACTGTCTACGTCCCCGGTCCCCCTCACCGCTCCCTTTCCATGTAAATCATCTTGTTGACCTGGACTTTGCTTTCACGCGTCTAGCAGACGGCGAACGAACCGGCCGGCAACCACCGTGCAGGAAGAGGAGCCGGATCTGGTACAGGGGTTTTTGCTGCACCGGTACAAACCACATCCCGGATACAATTACCCGCACGGCAGCGGATTATGCATGTCCCTTTTGCTGTTTTCTCACTCCGTCCTCCCCTCGACTAACAAGCATTTTTTTGATGATGATGATGATGATGATATGTTCCACCAACGAGAATACTGAGTCCAGCTTTTCTCGATGGCCATTAATGGAGACACAGACACTACTCGTACGTCAAGTGTGACCATTTCAAATTGTAAGATTCCAGTTGATAAAGATCCTATTTCGGGTTACCATTAGATTGGAATAGACCGGATTAATTATATTTAAAAGATGTGATATTAGATCTAAGAAAAAGTTACAGAGAAAATTTGCTGGATTTGATAGAGTAAGAAATTAAAGCGCAAGCAGTTTACATGTAAAAATGAAAATTGTGCTGCAACTTGGTCCTGGTCATGCTTTAACGAAATTCTTTCGGCCTTCCAAACCACATCCCGGAGACAATTGCCCGCATGGCCGCAGATTATGCATGTTCCTTTTCCTGTTTTAGGAACTCGACATCTTGTCTGCTTTTCTCACTCCGTTCTCCCCTCGAGTAACAAGCATTTTTTTTATGATGATGATGATACGTTCCATTTGTTCAGATCCTACTTTCGCATGTCATCAGGAAGAGCCAAGGAAAATACGGAGTCGAGCTTTTCTCGATGGGCATTAATGGAGACGCAGACACTACTTTTATGTCAAGTGTGACCATTTCAAGTTGTAAGATTCTAGTTGATAAAGATCCTATTTCGGGCTACCATTAAATTGGAATAGGTCCGATTAACCATATTTAAACCTGACTACCAAAAGGATGTGATATTCGATCTAAGAAAAAGTTACAGAGAAAATTTACTGGAGTTGATAAAAGAGTAGGAAATTAAAGGGCAAGCAGTTTACATGTAAACATGAAAATTGTGCTGCAACTTTATCCTGGTCATGCTTTAACCAAATTCTTTCGGCCCTTCAGATCTGATCTAAGTCCGATATAATTCCCAATACTAAAGCGTGAGCCGGGACAGAAATCTGCGCGGATGCAAACAGATCGGACATGTGGTGTCCGGTGTAACCCTTTACTTCATGTCTATTGTCTAGATATACAGGTTCAGGGTGTCGATAGTATTTCTGAATAATCTTGTGTTTCGGGATTTGCCGGTTGAATTTTGTTCAGATTTATCCGGGATTTGGTTTTTCATGTTAATCATATGCCAGCTCCGACATTCTTTTGCTAAACGGGTTCCAGTTTTAGAGAATGTATTTCTGATTCAGATTCGGCTCCAACTCTTCGGAACTTGTTTTCATGCAGATGTCCGTTCCGAGTGGAAGTCACAAAAGATGGTTTAGAAAAGATGCAGTCGTTCTCCAGAATCCAAACAAACTGGACGCTCAAGAAATCACAGAGAAACACTTCAGTTTACCCATTTCTAACTAAAATACATGATTACAGTTGAACCTGTTACTACAAACAATACACTAGAAATTAGAGATACGTGAGTAATTCCGGTTAAGTTAACGATTAAGCACTGTTCAGTATCCTTCATCAACTAGCATTGTTTAGTACACTTAACTAGCATGAGGAGAGCTGCGCACAGTTAAAAAAAAAAACGGAGGTTCAGTCTAAAGAATCATCTAGCACCAATACTTTTGAGCACGTCAGAGATTGGTGAATCATTAAATGGTAGGCTAGACACCGTGGAAGATGCCAACTTGTGCTTCGGAGGCATGCCAAAAAGAATAAACGAATTCCTGCAATTGATCATAATATCAGCACATTTTCCTGATCCGCAGAAAACCTTTGCCTTTTTTTGCCTGCACATTGTGAAAATAAAAATACCCAGTCAACAAGAGAAAAATATATGAACATGCATGACGACGCAAATTGAGGGCATAGATGAAAAAAGAATTTCTCAAATTACCAGGGCTATTAGCTTTAATATATGCAGGTAGTGTCTTAGAAAGTTGCGCAGTATCATCATCTGCTGTAAGATGCCACAGAAGGAGCAAAACCATCATCAGCTCTTTATTTGTTGTAAATAATTATGAAAACAATAAAACTGGAAGAAAGCAACTTTTTACTCACTTCCGCTATTCATGTCTCTCTCAGAAAGGACGACTGCATTTGAGCGAGGAAAGTTTGAGAAGGCTCCACTGATTCTCGAATTCCTCTCTTTGTCAACACATGGGCTGCACATTATCCACGTTAAGAAGATAAACTCAACAGCCAAGGTAAAATTAGAATGAAATTGCAAACTTCAAATGGGACCAATTTAGAGAGTAGAGTAAAACCTTGAGATAAGTTTGGTTGCTGGATCTAATGATGACTGATCAGCAAGAGCTGCTACTTGAGAATCGAACTCAAAATCAATCAGATACGAAAGTGACACATCGTTGTCGAGAATACCAAAGTTTAGAAGGTCATCTATATCAAAAACTCCCTCTTTTACACCCACAGTAACAGGACCAGGAGATTCAGATATGGATCGCTCAGAGTTCACGGCTGTGCTGGAATCATCAAAATCCAATTTGCCCTTTATGTGTCCCATTTTGCCCGACCTTTTTGTACCAAATTTTGAAGGCGAACAAAATTGCTGGTAGTCTTCGTACATGCCACAGCCAGAAGATGTATTTTCATTTGCACCAGATTGACGAACATAGTCATTAGTCGTAGTTACTTCAAGTGATAGATCAGTTGATTGGTTGGGGGATGATGTCTCCATTGGAGAGCAATATGCATCAGTTTGCAAGGAGTGCTGCTGTGGAGTTTTGGGGGAGGAGGATTCTCCTTCTGGAGTATAAGAATGATGCAGTTCACTGTTTGAAACAGGTTGCCCTTGAAGTAATAAACTGGGAAGGGTCTGATCATAGGAAATTGTTTGTGTCTTAGAATACCCTGTAAAGGTTTGACCTGTACCAGTGACATGGCTGACTTCTTGCGGCTGTGGTCTAATAGCTGCAAAAAAGATACCAATGTCAAAAACTGAATAGCTTGCATCAGCTTGTGAAAAAAAACTGATCAACTGGAAGGAGAAACAGGGACGTTGAACTGTTTCCAAAAAACCCTAAGTAGTGTAGAGAATTTCTTCTGTCTTTTACCTGTTCTGTCAGGAAGATATGCAGGGAACTGGGGGACAGATTTCTTGGCCGACGAGTACGGTTGAGGAACAGATCCAGACACCTTCCTCTTACTGTTTTGAGAAGAAACTGTAGGAACCATAGAGGCAGTACTACTGTGTGATGCCACATTGCGCAGCGTAGGCACTGGATTTGTATTCGTAGAATTGGCTACAAAACCAATACCAAAATAAGAAAAACGGGAAAAGAGAAAAGGAAACCAACACCCATTCTTTCTATCTTGATGTAAAACAGAGGGAATCGATCCATTTGAAAATGTCAAGCTCATTTCTTGGCATTTTTCATGTTTATCTTGTTTGCTTCACATCAATGAAACAACAAGGCTATAAGATCCAGTAGCTGAGTACTTTAGCATAGATCATCAAAACTACGACCTTTTCTAGTGAGAAGGAAATCTTCAAGGCTCATAGATGTACATGGACTGTGGCTACAAGCTGCCAACGACTTATTTGTTCATGCAAATACATAACAAGTGAAGTCATCAACTACTAGCCATCCCTTCTGGTACAGCTACTAGAACACTCTGAATCTAATACCACCCAGATTTTCATACTGAACTGGGAATGGAAATGATGCTGTAAAACAAGTTCCAAAAATTGCTAACTTGTGCCAGATAAGAACGCACTGTTAGTTTGATGGAAGATGTCTGTTTGAGATTGAAGGAATCAAATGAGGGCAAAGAAAATTGCTCCAGCGTTATTTTTCTCAATAAAGAGATGGCAGACTCCCACGGGTAAGCGTTTAACTAAAAATGGTGACTTGGGAGGACAAAGAATTTGAAGTACTACCTGTGGTCGTTGAAGGCACAGGTTCCGGCCGAGTAGAAATGGCGGCATGATCTGACGATTGGTAGGCTTTCATCACCTCCTGCATCCCCTGCAACAACTTCTCCACCCTGGTTTTCTCTTGATCCAGGAACAACCTCTGCTCCTTCAACGATATATACTCGTTCAATATGTCCTCCAAACTCAACAAACTCTTTGGCGCCTAAAAGAAAGCTCGACCAGTTTAGAGTTGGATGAGGAAGGAAAGGAGAAGACATAATCTGGAGAGAAACGAAGATAAAAGGCTTACCTCTTTCATCTTAGATTTGGAGAGAAGGGCGGAAGCCTCGGACCTAAAGACGGAGAAGGTCTGAGTATAGTTATTGTCGATGAGGTACCTGTCGACAATGAAGGCCACCTGGATGGGGGTCACCAGCCCTTTGCCCAACTTCTCTGGCCTCTTGGTTTTGCCGGAGACCTTGCCCATTGTGGTAGAGAAGCTGCACCAGGTCACAGGGGAAGAGAGAGAGAGAGAGAGAGAGAGGGGGAGTGACAAAGAAGGAGAGAAAGAGCGATTTAATGGGTATTGAGGAAGACGAAAGAAAGCGGGAGTTTTCGAGTTTATTGATAGAGAGATGCAATCGTTTTGGAAGGAGGGAAGGGGGAAATCCATTTTTTCCTTTTTCTGCTTTGAAATTTTCAGGTGGGCATCTTTTGGCGGGTGTACCCGCGCCAAATCCATTCGCGGGAAACGACGGCTCTCCCTCTCTCGCTTGCGCGCGCGTTCATTCTAGCCGTTTATCATATTGATGGACGGCCCTCAGTGTCGCTTGCTTTCCTTCCTCCTCCCTCCCTCCGATTCTTTAAAAAGGTTCCCTAGGTTTAATGAAAATACGTGACCGCCGGCAAATTTCAAAGTCAATTTAATCGCCGAATCCGCCATCTCATTACAACTTAGTTCCAGTAAACCTAAAAGATTTAGATAATCGAAAATTAAGAGACCGAAACGAACCGTACAGCAACCAATAAACGATAAGCCAGCGATTCATGCTAATCAAGTATCAAACTAAGTTTTCATCTATGCTTTGTTTATTCTTTAAGCGTATAAATCCTTTGATCGTGTCCTACAGAAGCATTTAGCATGTTTCTTTTGTCGATAACAAATGGATCATTTTTAAAATGAGAAGTATGTCCGTTAAACTTGATAATACAGATCTCAGATGTGACGATTTCAAAATTTTTCTCTTTAGCTTGTGAATACGGAGTAAGAACTTCTTCACTTCCCTGACTGGAGATCAACGGATTTTGCGAACGAAAGGGTTTTTAACTCCATATATGTAAAGCCAGCGGGCTCACAAGACCGTGGAGTTGAGGTCGCCGAGACATTAGATTCGGCATTCAGATCTCAGATCTAGGTTAGCCAAAGCCCCTAAGGATGGAGTTGTGCCATTACTTTCTGAAACCCGTTATATTCCGAAAAAGCAAGTGATTTGAATAACATTTATGTGGGAAGATTTGGGTTCCTAATTCATATTGACGGTAGGAGAGCTAATGGATTCAATTATTTTAATTTTTGCCACTTTTCCATCTTTCTCGATTTTCTCTCTGTAGTTTGTCACATGGGCATAATCCAAAACATTTGTTAGTAAGATTCAACCGTTACACTATCTACTAACAACAAAGTACCGAATCTTTATGAAATGTCAAAAAACCAATGCACCACAATTCTCTTTACAGTTTCTACTTCACATATGAACAATCTTAAGAAATGGGTATCAGATCCAAGGCCACATATGTCCCGATCTGGATCTTAGAGTCCAGAGGTCACGACCCTCTGGATAAAACGACGTGGAACCCAGACACACGGCGCACTGGTAAGTCAGATACCGTGTGGGCCTAGCACAATGCTCAAGCATTCCTGCTCCCCTGAAGAGGCAGAAGCCTGCCGCTCCCCTTTCCCCTCGGTCTAGGGCATGCTCAATCTTGCATAGATTATACAATGTTGGTAGATTTACACTGGATCTAGTGAATTCAGTTAGCAAGATGTTCAACATTGAACCAACACTTGAGCAGCTGCATCCTGGAACTGTAAATGGCAAAACCCCAAGTATAGAATCCTAATGTCGCTATACCTTTGCCGGTTTGTCAAATTTCTACCAAGTCTTGCAAGATGTACACATTTACACCCATCCAATAAATTGGGAAGTTGTCTCTCATCTTTTCACCAACGGACTTGTTCCACTTTGCCTTGCCTAAAAGGGCATTCGAAGGAATAGTTTGGAGGGCATTCGAAGGATATTCCCAACTTTTGTTAAGTCAAATATCTATACGCAGAGTTGTATTTCAGACACATACGGCTCAAGCTAACCAGTACGAAGCAACGGAAAGGAAAATCCCTCAAATTGTCATCTATCCCGTTATTAGCTTCAGGTGTCTCTAGTTATATGCTTGTTGCGTCCTTAGGATAAGTGGGTTGGGGCTGGACCTGCTCATAAGCATCAATTCCTCAACTCTCCCCCAAGAAATAAAAACTTTGCCACCCCAGAGGAATGATGTGCATAACCAGTCATGGAATCTAGCTTTCACCAACACTTGCATCTACCGTTTCTATCACCCTTGGGATGCGCATGTATAATCCTGATAAGAATGTGCTGATACATGATTTAAATATATTTGACGCGAGATGCCACTGGATAGTTAAATATGTTGCTGTAAACAGCTATTATAATATGGTGCAGCAACAATTTATGGTTCTATTAACAAACTAGACGTGTGATTGTTTAATGGTCACAGTGTTGTTGAGAGACATTCGTGGAAGTTCCAAGTTGTAAACTGCTTGGCTGACATTTAAGTGCTCATGAATAATAATGCCATGCGCAAATTACAAAACGCATACTTGCGAAAGTGGAAATTTTTATAGAGGGAACACAGACACACAAAAGCTTATTGCCACAGATGGAAAGATATTCGCACGGGAATGGTGCGAAGTGCCAAGAACACGAATCTCATCTCAGCCCCTTCTTGTCGGCCTACATTCCTCTAGCTTCGTAACGGTCATGATTCATGGCCGAGCCCTTATTGAAACAGCCTGAATAATTGAAGCATGGAGTACTTGTTTAGGCTTACACTGGGATCCTGCCTATTCTTGTCCCGTTACTGTCAGCGTTTGCACTTGGATGCTGCATTTCTGTAGACGGGATATCCCACCCCTATGCAACCAAAGGTGAAGGTATACGTTATATCTCGCTCGAGGTATACGTCATCTAAGCGGGGTTCAAAATCTAGCGT
This sequence comes from Nymphaea thermarum, assembly GCA_011799765.1. NCBI lineage: Eukaryota > Viridiplantae > Streptophyta > Magnoliopsida > Nymphaeales > Nymphaeaceae > Nymphaea > Nymphaea thermarum. Next base: position 136,624 of record JAANDH010000631.1, on the reverse strand, counting down.
GCTTGAACTTGGCGTATTATTGACAAATGAGCTGAACTAAGCAACGACGGATGGGGAAATTAAAGCCAAAACCTAATGCTCGCTCATTCAAAAAACTATACATTTTTTCATGGCAAAGTAACATGGAACCCCTTCTCTTTATAGAGCAAAGGCTGAAGCCGACCTCCTGCACAACGATTACTGATGTTTTTCTAAGGTTGCTTACGTTCTTTAATGTCACAGGTCAAAAAGAGAAAGATCCTCTTCCTGTTGAAATTTACAATTACTTACATTCTTGATAGGATCTAAACTTGGAGTCGACGAAAACCCAATCTAGACTGCTGAACCTATGCCCAAGATCATTTGAGACAGCCTAAGCTAAACCTAGAACAAATCAAATACAAAGAGACTATCCAGTCGGACAGGAACCCCGACTTAAATCCCAATAGGTATAAGGAGTACAAGTGAGGCTAATCCCAATCCCAAAGTAAATCCTACTACAAGTGACTACAAGATGTGAGGCTAATACACGATGCGCGCGATACAATATTCAAATCTCTCACAACTCACTCAAGCAAACCATCAAACCAATCCTAATCGAATCAAACCACACCCATCCGTAGGAGGCTTAGTTGCCACGAGGTCATGTCCTTGGCTTGGAGCCTCCAAGGTACCTCAATGTGCAACAAGGACCGAAGCCAGGCTAAATTAGAAACAAAAGAAAGAACTACCTCTCACGAGTCTATAGGGGGTCCAGAACGGTTACCGGCCAAGGCAAGCTTGGCGAATGAAGTCCAAAGACCATGAGGTGATGACCAACCCTCGGGTATTGCAGCAACAAGGTAGATGAATCCGTTTGAAGAGATCAGCTCCGATTGAAAAGATCCTTCCTAGGATGCCGCAGATGAAGGGGAAGTCTTCACCAGATGTCACCAAAGAACGCCGGAAGTCCATGCCGGATGATGAGGTTGTTGGTCGGAGAGGTCGCCAGAGAAGTAGCAGTGGCGGCCGGAGTTGGCCGGAGGTGGCGGCCGACGGAATCCACCGGTCACAAAGAGAGCAAGGCTGCCTTGTGTGCTAGGGTTGTGACTGCCTAAGAGTGGACCGCTTGGGCTCGGGTTGGCTATGGCCGACTAGGTGCAAGTGGGCTGGGTTAGGTCCGAGCTTGGATTGGGGCTAGGTTTAGACCAGATGTAGGCTAGGTTGACTAAGACTAGTGGTCCGAGTTTGAGTTCGAACGAGGTAGGGAAGTGGGTCAAAAGTCAAGTCCTGGATTTTAGGAAGGGTAGGTCTAGGTGAGTCTTAACTAAGTGGAAATGGAAATGAATGAGGGAAATGGACCAAGTGGAGTTGGCAGCGGCTGGCTAAGGGCGAGTGAGGGGACTTGGGCAAATGTTTAGAAGGGGAATCCGGCTAGGGATTGAGCTCCTAAAATGATGGCTGAGGTGGAGGGTGCGTGGAGGCTATCTTCCCCAATTGTAGGAAGAAAGGCTAAGGAAAAGCCTAAGGAATAGGGAGCGGCTAGAGCAAATGTGCTCTCACTTGGGGTTTGGAGATGGATTGAGGTAGGAACGGGTTTGGACTTGGGACAAGTAGCGATCTAAGGGCCAAGCTATTCCTAAAATGGAGGGCACTACCTAAATGAATGGGATTTGATCCCAAATGAATCCCCAAAAGGAGGGGCGATCCCACCAAATGTGGAGTCTTCCACCAAATGTGGAAGGAAGGGGGCGAGCTCACTCAAAGGCTCTCTCTCTATCTCTAGATTTCTGCCACGTGAGAAACCCCGTATAATACAGAATCAGCCCATTGATTTGCAACGGTAACATTTTGAGTAGCGTCTTACGATGAATTCAGGACCAAAAATGGGCACAAAATGTTAGTTATTACCTGCCAAGTTTAAGCAAGTGAAACTAGGTTGTTGCTCGTGTTTGAGTTGCCACGTTATCTCGAGAGTTTGACGGAATTCTCTGAGGCCAGTCGTGAGCAGTTTACATACTTCTGCAAATCCTGCCTATCTGGGACGTGTTAATTGCGCTGAAGTTTGCAGCTTCGACCAGCCATAATGGATTATGTAAGAGGCACGATTCAGGCCTGACCCATCGTTTACTATATAAATACTGAAGTTTAACCAGATCGGGGCTTTATTTGGGCTCACCACTGCCTTCCAGGCCCTCCATGCTCATTAGTTCAGCCTGTCCTGTGACGTTCATTCGATATACAAACACCGTATCTTTAGGGTCCAGATGATTACAATCGAAGACGGACAAAACTGAAGGCTGTCATGAGGCTGAAGCCCTTAACCAATCAAAGCCAAGTGATGTTGGGTCACCCTCAGGCATCATGCTAGAAGCAGTGGATTTTCACAAACCTGGTTTCCTGTGGTCCTGTGACATTCGAGTGGCTTTGGGACCCCTGCCTTTTAAGGAGCTCAGAGGAAATGGGATCCTCGATTGCATGCGATCCATATGGGCCCGCTTGTCAGGTACCACTCTGATATGCGATCAAATGCACACCGACTATTTCGCGACAACATAACCGAGAAGTAGCTTAAATATTCGAAGCTGAGCACAATCCAACAAAATGCCGGATTCCACCGTGACGTGGTTAGAAAGATCCATCTTATCACTTCAACGGACACCCTTCAAAGGCTAGGCGGCCACCCGGCTGTGTCCCAAAAGATCTGATCTCCTGCATGGGACAAGAACAGGCAATAATCCCCAACGTAGAAAATGGTTTATTGTAAAAGGGCAGCTACGCAAACGATAGCCAATGCAATGAACAACAAGGACAGCTGGCTAGGCCTGAGCGGCAGGACAAGGGTTAATGGCCACTCAAACAGAAGTGAGAGCCATCAGCTCAAACTGCTTTTGCACACCTGGAGCACATGATGCTGCTACCCTTTTTGATGCCTCAGATGTACTGGGTACAGAAATCCCATATGCATTTGTGCTTCGATAGAGCGACGACAGCTCATGAGTGGCCGGTGGGCATTCGTTCTGTAGTGAACAAAAGCGGATACCACACCATCAGACGTGGCTCGGTGAACCAAGTTGTTCAACAACTTCGCCATTAAAATCAGGCAATAACTTCGACATTAGAATCGATCAGGGAAAAAAAAGATAAAAGAAAAAATCATCATTCTATTCACTTGAGAACCTATTTACTTCCATGATACAGAATTGGGAGACTTGAACAAAATTTTAAACCCGATTTAGAAACATCACTTGGGTTGCTATTGCTCCTTGAAGAGTAATTCTGCGGAATTAAGAGCTGCTTGCAATGGTGTTGAACAGCAAGAGTAAGCCGCACACATGTCAGCATTAGTGGAGCAGGCAGCATGTTTCAAGCACCGTTCATCCCCAAGTCGACGTGAACTTGGTTGGCATCCTCCAAAATCTTCCCATTTACTTGTGTTCTTGGTCTCTGAGAAACAAAAATACACAACTGTTGAACACCATAATCTAATTTGCGGTTACGTAAAAATGAGAAATTTATGATTTTGAACATACCCAATCACTGTTATCAATAGAATTGCCATTCATAAACTTGACGAGTTCTTCTTTAGATCTAGCATCTTTCCCATTCATGGGTAGCAACGGTGAGGGATTTCCACCATTACGTTCGATTATGTCTGCAAGAAAAAGCCAACCATTTTTAGAAATCTATAATAAGAAAATAGCACCAGTGAACTCCAAAGAAAAACTACGGACCTTCAGGGAGCTGTTTGTCGACAAAGTACACCACCAAATTCACAGTGTACCTGGTTTGTCCAACGATAACAGGATATTTAAAATTTCATTCTGCCAGAAATAGTAAGTTGACAAGCAAATTTAACAATTCTTTACCATGCAACAACAACATCAACTGTATAGTGTTTGCGGGAAGCAATGATCAGCAGACTTTGAATAACCACCACCAGCCAAGCCAGCTGCTTAATCAATCTGAAATATTCACCTTACGTCATGTTCATGCAAAGGACCCTTAAAAGGTAATATAATGATAAGACTAAATCATTTTCTGAAAATTCAAGAAGGAAAAAACACACAGTCCACAAAAGAATATTCAGATTAAAATCATTCAATTTGGTAAGATGACTAATGTGTTCCTGCAGCACTTTTCTAACATGGAAGGATACAGAGATGCATCCTGTGTCATTGTAATTGTTCTTGTGACATAGCGTTCACATGGTCCAAGAATTAATAACTACAACTACCGATTGAGGAAAACCAAACCCTAAGCCTGTATGCAAACGTATACTCTGTTTGAACTGGAAAAGAGCGAGAGAGAGAGAGAGAGAGAGAGAGAGAGAGAGAGAGAGACCTCTTTGTCCCATATTTCTGATAGGTTCGAACAAATACAAGACTGAAGATCATATGAGATGAAAATATGAGGTCACCGCAGCCAAATAACACGCCTCTAGGGACTGCACAGGAAAAGGAGAAAGAAATTACATCATGGGTCGGAAGTATTAGTAAAACATCGCCTGAAACACAAATTTCCATAAGGAAATGGCGTACAGTTGATCAAGAGCACTTCGAAGACGCTCTTTGGGGGCGGCAAACGAGCAAGCTTTGATCCCTGAAAAAGAAATAAATGAAAAGCATACATTAAATAGAATACCTGCCTGAACAATTGATGAAAGGTCACCACTAATTTTACAAAATGAATTTGTAGTTTCTCATTTTATGAAGATCCACTGGCTTTCTCAGAAAAACTATTCCTAGCCTACCCCTTAAAAAATTGACATCTTTAGATGTTCAACTCACATTTAAGCGTGTTTTCACAGTACCTCTCAAGCCACCATAATGGCCGAGTAAATACCAGAAATTATACTAGGTTCCTTCTTTTTTCCCAAAATAGGTGCAAGAATTCACATTAAATACAAACCTCACGACAATGATAGTTGGGGCCCGGAAGCTGAGTTGCCATGAAAGTAAGGATTCTCAAAAATTGACAAGCCTGAGACCAACAAAAGGATAATGATAAATATCACTGTCAAGCATACTTTGTCTGCAAAATTAATAGGCAAACACTCATTCTCTGCTGCTATGCTTATGTCCTATGTGAGAATCAAATCAATATTTTAAGCCAGCAAAATGCAAGAAATACAAAATTCGTGCATCGGACACGTCAAGGTGTCAGGCCTCTTAACTCTTAGTGCATTTATTCTTGAGGTCATCCTCATTGGTTTAAGTAATATAAATGATGAAAAGAAGCCTGACATAGACAGAATAGTGTTGATAGGAGCTACTGCTTGCACATGTAACTAAAACAATGTTTATGCACGTGCTACAAAATGAAACAAAAGGAAGAGGAAAGGTTAAAAAATCACCACCGACCACTAAAAATGCCAGAACCCTACACCAGAGCAGTACAGTGTAGAACCTCTTGCTGTGAAAGATGAAAGGATAAAATGTCCACTGCAACAACAGCAATGACGAACAGTTAGAATAATCAACAAATGAAATACTAACAAGAGAACAACACTGAACAAACAGTTACAGAGCAAACAAAAAGACATCAAGTACACACTACAACCTGCACATGTATACACACAGCAAGATGAGATCAAGTACACAATAATGCATGTATAAGTACACAAAGGTGGGAAATAAACAAAAGGGTAGAAAAGCAACCAGTAAAACAACCAATATATCAGAACTATACATGTGTACTTTTTGTCTACAATCATGGCTCAATCATAATGACCACTTCAAGTTTATTGTCGATGTCATACACGTGTATAGTTTGTCCACAATATAAAGAATATTAATAATTAATAAACAGATCATAATACTTGTCATGCAGTACAACATATTCTTCCAACCAGAATGCCATAAACAAATAATAGAACCATCAAATGTCAGTCCCCACAACAATATCATATTGGGGAAAGAATGTACACAAAGAGGATCATCTTTCCCAACGTTGAGTTGCAAATCGAAATCAGAGTGTTACAGTCTCAAGGAGAAATTTCTTTCCAACGATGTGAGTGAGGAAGCTTTTAGAGCCCAATCGTCTGCTCGACATAGGTCATATATGCACAGCTGCAGAATATTGTCCTCACATAGTGCCAACAAGGTGCAGCAAATTGACAATGGATAAGAAAGAAAAATGGAGCAAGGATGATCTGCCAATCCAAGACACTCTAAAGATATATGTGTAAAGATTCCTATCTTTGAAGGTAGAGCATGTTAAGAGTCAAGACTCCAACTGTTATTGTGCTTCACTGCTAAAAGTACTTCAGTCCACCTCATAAACCCCAATGTTAAAAAAAGAGGCTTCTTGCATATAAGCACTCATTTATGTTTTACTACTCTAAATACATAAATCCCTAAAGCCAACACTACCAACATTACCACAAGAAAGAAAAGGGGCCAAAAGAAAAATAAATGAAAAACAAAAGCACAAAATGAAAATTCAGCCAAAAGAACTTCTCCAATGAAATAACGAAATTGAGTGCAGAATGAAGCACAAAATGAAAGTCAGCCGAAATATCTTCTTTGAGGCTATAATGTAACCGAGTTCAGAATGTTGATAACTGAGTATTGCCCAATTACAGAGAGATGATCAGAACAAATTTACATTTACAAGGGATAATAGTATACTTTGTGACTAAACACATGATACAGCTGTATAAACAAGTCCTAAGCTTTTCTGCATCCTTGTTTCCCCCAAGGAAGTTAACGTTGAGTGTGGATTCCCATTTATTCCCTTGATTTGAATTACTGATCATAGGAATTCGTGACAACAAAAACATGCATGACAAGGTTCGTTAACTTTGAGTTGTGCAACATAGTACCTATCAAGTAGAACATTTAAACTTGAGATTAAAACATTAAGCTTAAGATTCCTCATAGCCCACCTCCATTCTCTTCAATATTTAACTTAGAAACTACATTCAAATTCGTAATAGAGATGCACATTTTTATTTCTCTTCTTCTTCTTCTTTTCCTAAACCTGGAGGAGCCTCTCTGCCAAGCAAACTATTATTGAACTTTTTCTCCCATAAATTGAGATGCATAACGTTTCATAATATAAAGAACTGCATAGCTAAACCTTTTACAAATAATTCTCTTAATGATGCCGCAGCTGTAATTAGAAACAGGAAGTAAAGGCAAGGTTATTATGTGGTTGAAACGGAAAGATGCATTAACCAGAAAGTTTTGTGACAATGTGCCGCCGGTTTTACAAAGTGCAAGGTAATTATGGTTGACAGCATAGCGGAAATGATGAATATAACTATGCCATTGATTTCTGCTGCTCAAAATATGATAATAATGGCACAGCTCACTGCATACGCATCTGAAAAGGTATTTAAGACTGATGATTTAGCATGTTGATAAGGAGAAATAGAAACTCACCAAGAAGAAGGAAAAGAAAATGAACGTAAAGACGGTCTCACTAATGTATCCTTTTTCTGGACCAAGCTCCTGAGACATGAAAACCGATTGAATCATTCTCCAAATGCACTAAGAAGGCCAATCATCCAAGAAAAGCAAGGGTATACCTACTGGAAGAATTGCGAATCCAACATCTTGAAGTATTGGACCAGGACGATGCAAATAATGAACTCCTCGAGCAGCCAATCCGTGCAAATACTGTACAGCGAATAGATAGTAAGCATAACTCCTCGTAAGGTGTGTGTTCAATAATCAGAACACAAAACAGAAAGAAAAATCACCGTGCCACCTAAAGGAGTACATGAAAAAGAATGGAGCCGATTTTCTGCTTGCAAGCCACACAAGGATTAAAAACAACGAAAGTGTGTTCAATCAAGAAAACCTCCGTCAACCTACATTTCATCATTATCTTTTCATCCTCTTATGATTTCCTAATGGTTAGGACCGAGACCAGGTTGTAACGACAATGAACGGTAAACCAGAACAAAAGTGCTCCAGTACTTTAAATAGTTTTTTGTTTAGGCAGAAGAGAAGCTTGCACATGAAAGCAGCTTTTCTTGTAACTCATGAAATCGATCAACTGAACTCCGAAAGGCAGGGTCTCGATACGCCAAGATCGCATTTCGGGCTGTCAAACATTAAAGCATAAAACTGAAAAAGATACGTATAACATATTATTGTTCGGCATGGGTACAATCCGCAGTAATCAAGAAATTCGAAAGAAAAAAGGGAGCAAGAGCGATCGCGAGAGGGAGAGAGAACCTGAAAAATGAGTCCCAGCAGAAGAAATTTCCACTTCTCGGCCAGAAGAAGCAACTCTATCGTCGTCTCCGCAGTGATCCTTCTCCATAGCTGTCAACATGCATTGACATTTGATTCAAATCAGTAAAAAGAAACAACAAAAAGATGAAAGAAATGGAAGAAAAATAATTTTTCTTGGGAAATTCTTATTGCTGTCTTTGTTAGATTAAAATCGATTGACTCGGATCAAGCTCCCCAAAAAGGACGGAAATGCATAAATCGAAAAGGAGGAAGAAAAGGAAAAGGAAAAGGAAAAGGAGAGAAGAAGGAGAAGGAAATGGAGGAGGAGGAAAAAGATAAAGAAAGAAAAAACGTGCCTTGGAAGCTTCGCGAGCAATGTAAAGCGTCATCCCTCGATCCGTCATTCACTGCCATATTACTTCACATTCCGCCGATGAAAGTCGGCATCCTTTCCCCCCCAAACTCGCTCGCAGAAGGAGAAATAGAAAAAAAGAAGAAGAAAGGACAAGAAAAGAGGCAGAACCGAATCCGCTCCCTGTAGCCGACCAACACGATATCCTCCGATCAAGCACCGGATCGCTCCTGTCACAGAAACCGACAGTTCTCCACCACTACTAACGATGATCCTCTGCCGAAAACCGGTCGTTTACCTTCCTTCCACGGCAAACCGGTCAGGAAACGCAGATCTCTCCGCAGAAATAAAAACCTCCCGCCTCGTCCAACTCAAATTACAGAGACAAAACGATCTACGACAGAATTTTTTTTTTTTCCCGTCAAAGAACGCGATTCAGCAGGAACAGAGGTCGACAGATCTACTCCGAACCGAACGTCTGTGCTCGCAAGATTTATACAGCGATTATCCTTCCGCGACCCTTCTCTTTCCTCCTCCTCCTCCTCTCTGGCTGCTTCCTACGGTTGGCACGCGGTTCGGGAGTCACCGGGGAGGGCCCTCTCCAGAGCCAAGAGAAAGAGAGAGAGAGGGCTGAAAGGGATCCGGGGAAGGAGAGAGGGAGAAAGTTAAAAGGGAGGCAAATATTCCACTAAAACAAAAACAACCCTTCGACTTGGAGCGTTTTTAACTCCTCGAGAACTCACCGGTCCGCGCGACGCGTGGGCGCGCGCCAATCCCCGGTTCTTCTTATCCCTCCTTAACGTTATTTCAAACTAACCTCTTCTCCAGGACGTGGATGACGTTTTTAACGGCATGAAAACCATCCTTCCCACCGGCACGGTTGTTGAATTCAGAGGTCAAGATCGAGGGATGCGCACAGCTATTTCGGGGCGTTTCGGCACAAAATGAAGGACGTTTGCAGCTGACACGTCGCTGCCCAAAATTTGTTTCAAGAAAAATGTGCGCCCTCAGAGGAAGACCGACGAAGGCTCGAATCTCTTCAAGAGCGGCTGACAAATTTTGACCTACTACGAAACATAATTACCAATTTAGTACAAGCAATAAAACGTAAGAGAATCGGTCCTTTTACGAAGGGTAGCGTTAGGAGCAAATTTGTGACATATCGGGATTTAAACGACAGCGAGATTTTCTCGATGAGCGTAACCCGACTCTTCTGTTGGACAACGTCACGTTGTTTATCTATCGCTGTTATGCTGTGAAATCTTCACGGTTTGCTTGCTAGGCAAGGCTTTTGAGGATATTCATTTAACTGCGGTTCGGTTAGTAACGTGGTAGGAACGTTTCAAACTTTCAAATCTGCCCAAGTTGAACGTCAACGGGCGACTGCGTAGAAGAAGAGCAGCCGAGCCGGCGTGGGACCGACCAGGTTGAATTTGACTTCCATGTCAGTCCCCGGCGAGGCCCTGCACCTGCAGTTTTTTCTCCCGAGCACGCGGGTTCTGAAGATTTTACATAGTGGGACCTCGAGAAAAAACAAACTCTTCCACGAGCTCTATGCTAAAGACTTGCCGTTGGAACTCGGGAGGGAGGGGCTGTCCGATCTTCAACATCTCGTGGCTGGTGAAATAATATGGAGAGCATGGGACCCAGGTGGGGTGGGTATCCTGAATGTCAATTTTCGAATCTGATGGCCTTAATGGCGAGTTCGCCGCACAGATATGTGAAGATGGGTGGGTGTGGGTCGGGCCCCCTCCAAAGACATTCTGAAATGTCAGAATTTGAGCTGGTAGACAGAAATTTATGGGAAAATATTTGGTTCCTAACTTCCGAATTTCATCAATTCTTCTTTGAGCGGTTGATGAAATATGAAATCTTCATGAAGTGTGACCATCTGGTGTTGCCTGGTAAAAACCACAATCCAAGTTGCAAAGACAAGGAGATGTTTTCACTTTCAAACAACAAAAAGCAATGCCAAGTATTATGGTGCCATGCTATAGACCAGCTTGGCCTTAGAAGAAAGGGTAAAACAGGTTTGAAAATGGGAAAGTATTAGTTGAGGTGGTCCGGATTTCAGGGAGTCATCAATGCCAAGATTCTGCTACAACACTAAACGGCCTTTCATTCAATTCAATGTAAAATGTACTTCTCGCTCGTTCGGAACAACTGAGCTTTCCTCTGTCAATTTACAAGCAGGGCCAGGCATTTCGGTTAGCAAGAATTTGATTAAAATTTTCAGCTTTTACTTGCTTGTTTTGAAAAGAATAAAAGAGAAATGAAGGGAAGGAGAGTTAGTGGTGGCGAGGAATGAAATGAAGAATGGCTGGCCCGGCCCGCCACCGCTTTGCATCATCCTTTTTATGTTTCGAGAGCCCAAAGGGGAACACCCAGCTCATCCCATTTAATTTAATGATGGGCGAGACGAGAGGGCGCACATGCTGCATATCCCAATTGTCCCCCGTCTCCTCTTTCCTCCACCCCACCTTCAAGCCTTTAGTTTCAACTAGAAATTAGCTGGAATTGGGCAAGCGCTTCGCTTCTAGCTCGGGGCATCGGAGAGTTTAATTACAACTCTAGAACAGCACGGTGACTTGGAAACAAACGAAAGGTCCTTCTTTCCTTTTTCTCGTTCGAGAAAAGAAGAGTGCGTCGTCGCGGTGGAAGGAAAGAAACAGAAGGGAGGGACGGACGGCTGGGGCTCACCAACCCCTGGAATGGATGAAAGTGGTCAAAACACGAAGAGTTTCGTTCTTCAAGTGACAAAAACAGTCCCCCGGCACGGAACTTGACCTTGCCTTGCCTTGGGAAGAAAGGGAATCGGCCGAAAATGAGTTGTTTTGTTGCCCATGCTATATGCATTGGGATCATCAATTGGCAGTTTCTATAAAACGCAATACCTGACAGACTCTGTCCACAGTTGTCTCTTTAAATCGTAAGGCCCGGGCTTTCACCATGACCCGATGATTCTGATTGAGAATCGACCTCCTCTTCTTTAGTAAAGCAACAGTAAATTTTAGGGGAACATATTACTTTCCCTCCTAGAAATAAACGTGATTTTACAGTGGAAAGGCGAAGATGGACGCAGACACTTTCACTCCTTATCATAAGATATACTTTTAACAATGTTAGGGCCTTATTTGATAATTGTCGATAAATATTTGAGCACCGATTTGGCTTTTACTGCTTTTTGAGATTAACGTTGAAAGGTGAGGCCCCCTCAATAAAAACTTGTTAATTTTATTCATTTAACTGAAATTTATGGGTCCCGGAATCGGAAAAGGATTCCACAATAAACTGCCGGTGGAGAAAATCCCAGACCCTTTCGGCCAAAAAAATAGAATGAAAGCAAGCTCTTCTGTCGTCCGTCCATCTATCTGGTTGGCACGAACGTCCAGGATGCCGAAACAGGTGGGTCCTACCTTGTGTTGAGGAATCTAGAACAGAACAGAAGGACGAGATTACCCCCGGTCCGCAGTTGCGTGCACGAACCGGATTTGCCCTTGATTGATTGATTTGATTCCCCCAGTTTATGATCACGTCCGTTTCGGAGCCCCATCCAAGATCCAAGTCCCAATTATGGAAGACCCACTAAAGCGCTGGAGAGATCCGGCCAGCCTGTGCCACCCAAGATCCAAACCCGCAAGAAACTTTTGGGTTGGGTCTGCACGTGACCAGGATTAGTGGTCAGATTGTGACCTGACCCACTTTAATGAGTAGGGTCCACGCCACGGTGACGGGTCCAATAGGGATCTGGAGCCCTAATTTATTAGGTGCCATGTTCGAACATGCTGTCCGTAGTTCATCATCATCTGACAGCAGTAGCTTGGTGCGAGTTGCATAGCGTTTGAGCATCCATATCCAAATATGGATCGGATTGGCGGGCAGACATCTCCTCAGAGCAGAGCTGACTAAGGTTTTGATCGTTTAAAATATATTTAACTGAGTTTCATTTCACAAACCAAGCCCCTAAAAGCTTTTTCTTTAATTCAATATCTTCTGAAAATAAAAGTGATGAATCTCAAACTTTTCAAAAGAGAGCTGGCTAATTAAAAGACATCCTTTTCTCTCCAATATATATTTTTTTCTTCTAGAAAAAAAAAACTTTTTCGTTTGTTCCTATATCCTTTCTGCAAATGGTGGGTTAACTATCCATTTCTGCTTTCACCGAAAGTCCAGATACGATGCGCCGGACCCAAAGGATAACATGCGTCTGTGTCCAAATCAGACTCCAGAGCCTTCCTTTGATCATTTTTAAGATGAAAAGGTTAGGCTGAGACCTTATCTGATTAAAAATGGATCCAACTTTCGCATCTAACTAACTCTGCTGTGCATTCTAATTGAAAGTGGATATGACTTGGACTCTGTCGCATCCGAATCTGGTTCTTAATTTGATTCCTTTTTCACCAACAAACTCAAGCAATGGAATTTGGTTCAATTGGAATTGTCCAACCCATCATCGCCTTTCATCCGTTTTGACTCCAAAGCAACATCTTCCGGTGCCTTCAAGTCGAGGCAGAGCGACTTTCTTTGCTTCCAGGGCAGAAAGAATGAGCAGACACATCAATGCTTGTTTGCCTTGCCCACACATGGCAGATCCAGAGGGGATCTGAGGTCCCAAACACCTGAACTGAGAATGACCCCATTTGATTTGCAAAATGCAAAATGCAAAATGTGGTCCGACAATTTAATGCTTTCACTGGGAGGTTACACGAACCCGATGAGTTTGATTTGCAGTAGAGTTACTGTGTTGATTTGATCAATTGTAATTCCTCCTGGCGAAACAGAGGGGACCCAATTATAAATAAGCAGGAAATGGCGGAGAGGAGTGTATTAATTGGTGGAATCACTGGAATGGAATTTGGTTGGCAGTGGAATATATGTATCGTCATGCAATAAATATGAAGGCAAGTAGTAAGATTGTAGTTCAAAATATTGTGGGTGACGACGAGGCTAAACTTGAACCTGGTTAGTTGGAGGATTTTATCCCTTACAATCAGCATGACGCGCACAGGAGGCAAATCTTTTATAGTTTAAGCGACAACGATTATGCACGATGCACGGGAAAGAAGTTTCTTACAATCCACTCATGGATGATGATGTCTAGATTCTTTTGTTGTTGGAACGAGTTGATGCCCGGGAAGAAGTAAATCCGAATTTATAGAAACGAGGGCAGCACTAAAGCTCTGGTTTGCCTTAAACAAGGAAATGAAGATGGTAAAAGTATGAGATGTACAACAATCAAACACGAACATGGTTTTGGCATCGTCTCTAAATTTTAATGCGTTTCCATCAAGTACTCAATTTATATGTCGCTGTCCTTTAATGTTAGTAGTGAGCGGTTGGAGCTAGGGCCAATCAACTGCATAAATAGTCGAATTGGAACCAGATTTGGTGTAGGAAGAAATTGAAACTTGCATGTATGTGAACAGTTGACAAATTTCTGCCCAATTTATGAACACTATTTTGGCTGACCGTGAAAACACAACCTGGTCCACTCTTGGTGTCTAAACTTTAAATTCTCTATATTGGGCCTTGTCATAACGCATGACAGCTATGCCCACTAGCAGTGCTATTCAATATCTGCAAATGGGGCATCTCAGTAAGTAATTTCAGGCTGAACCTCCGGCAGTCGTGCCACTGGAGTCGCTTGGCAGGCGTGGACTTCCGCCACTGGTGTGGACGGAACTCTTTTAATTGGTGGTACGCATGGAAGGTTTAAACATCCTTCCTATATACAAACATTTCGTCCTGAAATTTACATTTTAGGCTGCTCATGACATGTGAATTCAATAGTTCCAAATGATTTGTTATTGAATATATATATATATGACTTTTGTATATGAACATTAAATGTTGAGATTGACTTTTCAAAGTTTTCAACATCCTGACATCACGATTGCTTACTCTGTTTCTTTACAAGCATTAACTATTTTGGACGCTCTTCCTTCTTGCATGAGAGTGCTCAACAGCCTTTTAAGATTCCCCTGTTTATTTGGTACGTCTTTTTGCTTTGATCATCTGCAAGTTAAATATTTAGATGCAATCACATTCAGGTATGTGTGACAAATGGATTGTATCAAATGCTTTCAGTTACTTTAATTTCAACTTCTAACTTATTTCCCTTAGTTTTCTTATTGGTTTCGATTATAGATCGTCGTCATCTTTCTGTTATCCCTTATGCGTATTCAAGCTGACCGACGGCCAACATCCGTGGAATCTGGTTTCTTAAAGGGTGTAGATACCCGGGAGCTCATGAAGAACAATTGAGATACTCCGTTTGCTAGAAGGTAATTAGATTGGGCATGAAGATTAAGCTGGACTATGCGTGCTCATCAGTGAGGTCCAAGCCGACACTCAATGACAAGGACAGCTGCGTTCCAGCCGTTTAAAATTCAAATAATATTAGTATGTGTATATTGCGTCTCGATTAGGTAACGTTTTTGGTGCTTTATTATTTTCAAAATTTAAACTTTATAATCTATGTGTTGCCGACGGATTGTGTTTGGCCCGGCCAAGTCATTAGAAGTATATGCTGTTTGGCCAATTTAGACATGTGAAATTCAATCAAACGCTAAGTCAAGCAGAAAACAATGCACATAAATGTGCAACGCGGTGGTGTGACGACAAAGCGTATAAGTGCAATCATGGTCATTAGTATCTTTAGAAGTGTAAGTCCATCGTTGGAGAATCAGATGACTTCTCCATGCGCAACGTTTGGATAAGCACGAGGTGCACGTGGGTTATGGGTAATTCTCTCAGTGGACGTATATCCGTCCGCAACCGCCTAGAGTCACACGGGGGCGAGCAAGTGAATGTTCATCGTCGAGTAGAGCGATGGTCGACTGCCTTGCTTATTGAAAAATAGTAGGCAACTGGCTTCGGCTGGGGACTCCTTCCAAAAGAAGTCTACCCCCACCCAGATTTTGTATGGAATTAGAAAGGCACTTGGAAGAATGACGATGTTCTGATAGGACCTCATGGCCATAGCTTGCCGATGGTTTAGTGTGAGATAAACTTGAGTGATGGTGTGTCGAGTGCATAACACTCCTCGTCTAGTCTACGGTTCCAAAAGATTGATGAAAGTTTCCGCTACATTGAGCATGAGTTAGGCTGACCAAAGGCTTGAAAAAACTTCAGCACCGTACGGGCCCATGACATTAAGTATCTTTTAAAAAAAAATGCACACTTGACACACGTCGGCGTCCAAACGCGCTAGAGTTTCTACTATTTCCCGATAGAAAACGTAAATTGGTACTTGCGAATATTTTTTCTTTTGGTCATGAGATTTTCTAATCGTTTCCACTCCCCAACACTCGTTCGTTCCCAAGTTTGGACCCGAACACATAACCGGACTGGCCGGGACACCTTATCCATGGGCTTACAACGACTCACGAGCTTGGCATACCAAGGGGTAGCTGGAACTGGACTCACCAAGAACAGATTGAGATTGGCATCCCACATAGTAATGTGTATAGGAAGGATGGCAAAGAAATAGTCGTTTCTCTGACCAGTGGTATAACCGGTTGGATTGGGTGGCATATTGTAGTCAAGTCCTTACTTCTTCGACTCCTATAAGTTGCTATCTTGAGTATTAAAAAATAGTGCTGATCTAGAAGTTAAAAGTGAGGTCAAGTGAATTGGTTCTTGTTTTCCCTACTTCTCTCCTCTCCGTCATCTCTACATCAACCGCCTTCTCCTCCCTCCACCCCAAATTTGTTGCACATTAAAAAAAGCCGAATAAGGTAGAATGTGGAGGTCTCTAGTTGTAAGTTTTTCTCATTTTAAACATATTTTGTGTTTTTTATATTTTCACATCCGGGTCATAATCCAGCTTTTAGTTGCACAATAAATTGGGACCACATTACCATATGTTAAGAAACGATATATATTAATATTTAACTGAAAGTGAATCTGAATTCTAAACTAAATCCAAATCATATCCAATATTTGTTTAATACTGAGCTGGAATCCAACTGGATGTCATTAATTCCTCACACATCTGAATCCTATCCAACTAATGTCATGATCGAATGTTAAATTGTTTTTAGTATATCCAACTTTTTTTTTAAATAGTTCGGTGACATAACCATTAATCCATTGACATCCCTATTTGTATTATCTTAAAATCCGAGCAAGGGAAGGGAGAACGTGGACTTGAGATTTGTCATGAACTTTAAGATGGAAGAAGCCCCACTAATGCGTGCATGTCTTAAACTTACAAATAAAAGTGGAAAAAAATTTGTTAGGAACGGGCTTGAATTTTTTTAAAATTAATAAGATATTAAAAATTACTGTTTGGCTTTCGGACTTTTATGTACCTTTCAAGAGATAACCGGTTGGATCAATGGCCACCTGGATGTGTGCGTGGTTTGATCATTCCGGATATATAGAGAGAGAGAGAGAGAGGGTGCGTGCAGGCCACGAACTCAGAGGAAGGGTATGGAAGAGCAGTTCGACCTCCGAGTCGTGCAGCGGTCCACTCCCCTCCTTCCCCTGTTTCTCCATCCCAGCCCTTTCTCTGAGTATCCACCATGAAACTTTCCTTCCTTTCTCTTTCCAAAAACCAAAACCTTCCACGGATAATACACGTAGAGAGAAGAAGAAGACGAAGAGCCACGTCCAACACGCACATGTTGTTGTTGCAGAGGAAAAGCAGCAACTGTGGCTCTTCCCATGGGTTCTCCTTCTTTGGGTTTCAGGGCGCCCATGAGGAAACTCTGCCCTAACCTCGACCGAGAATGCGCCCTCGACACCGTCCTCGAGGTCCCCGTCCCCGACGAGATGCTTGCCAGCAGGCCCAACTGTTGGCATTCCATGAAGGCCTGGCGTAGGTCCCGCCGCCGAGGCAGAAGGCCCTCCTCCTCCTCCTCCTCCTCCAACTCCTCCTCTCCCATCCTCGGCCGCCGCACCTCCGAGCTTCAGCTCCTCCTCCGCGTCCTCGGCACTCCCCTAATCCCTGTCCCCCTCCACGTCGGTCAAGCTCGCATTCGATCCTTGATGAAAGATCAACCCCTAGTACGATCTCCATATGCCCATTGCAGCTTCCTTTTTATGTTTCTTTTGTATCATTTTGTTGATCTTGTTCTGTTCACTTCTCACATCTGTCAAGCATGTCAATCAATTTCCAGCAGGATGGATCTCCGAAATCTCAATTTGGTTGTCTATAATGTGATCTGTCAAGATGGTTCGAAGCATGATAAGTTCATCCTGTGATTCTCCAAAACTTCTTCACCGCATCTTCTGATAATTTTTGGTGTCCTTCGAGGATGGTAGTTCATCTCAGCGTGACAGCGTCTCCTTGGGAACTCCCTCATGATTTTTCTTTTTTATTGTATGATGATGCGTTTCTTTTTCTTTTTTCTATAGTTTAATTTGTCCTTTGCTTATTTCACGCCGTATAAGTACTAGTTTCTTCGAGTTCCTTTGTGTTATCTTTGTTCAAAACAAGCAGTTCCAGTTGGCCAGTTCAATTTGAAGAACTAATTCTAAGTACTTAGTTGAAAGTCCGGATGTAAAAATAAACGAAAGAGACTGAATGAAGGAGAAGGGTACACATGAGAAAGAAGAGACGGGAAGAGAGACAATGAAAAGGTAAGTTCGAATAAAAGGGCTATGTCTACGCAGAAAAAGATCACCGACTCTTTCTTCCGCTTTTGATTTAATCCGAACACAAACATTCATACACGCTCTAGATCTCGATCTAAAAGGACGAATCTACAATAGCTTGAGATGAATCTTAAGGTTATAAAAGAAGATATGAATGAAGATGACATCTTTCTAAAAGATTTAATAAAAAATCGTCGATCAATTGTTTTTCCATTTCATTTCATGTAGATTATCCGTTGACTCCCTATAAGTTTGAGAATAAGTTTCAATACATGCTTTCAGATGATCAATCTGTTGTTTTCTGCTAAAGCTAAGTTAGAGTGCCCTATATATACACTCCATACTGCGTTTCGAACAGGAAGGCTGGTAGATGAAAAAAGAAGGTCTAGTGGTGAGGAGAAAGTAATAAGGAAAATGAACAACCAGTGCTGGAAAACTTCTAATGTTAAAGAACACATTTGGGTTTACAGGAATCGGGCATGGCGAGGTACATAGTCGAGCAATATGTTGCTGCAATTGGAGGGCGCTCGGCATTGAGCTCTGTGAACAGCATGTATGCAATTGGGAAGGTGAGGATGATGACATCTGAGCTCCCTGAAGGGAGTGAGGTGTTGACGTCGGGAAGGAGCCCTGCTGCACCCAGGGGTGGAGAAGGAGGCGGAAGAACAGCAACATCAGCGGAGATTGGAGGGTTCGTGCTGTGGCAGAAGGGACTGGACCTCTGGTGCATAGAGCTGGTGATTTCGGGGCTCAAGATCAGCGCCGGGAGCGACGGGAAGGTGGCGTGGAAGCAGACGCCGTGGCACCGCTCTCGCGCCTCAAGGGGTCCGCCACCTCCCCTACGCCGGTCTCTCCAGGTAAACAATGCGTCACTGGCGGGGGGCTTTTTTGAATTAATGTCTGAAATTCACGCCGGCGTCTTAAAAACATAACAAAGTCCTTTCGCCGCTGTTAATTTAATCGATGGAGAGTGTTTGAATGGTAGGGTCTAGATCCAAGGTCAGTCGCCGGCCTGTTCGCCAAATCCGAATGTACCGGCGAGAAGACGATCAATGGGGAGGACTGCTTCATACTCAAGCTGCAGGCGGAGGCACCAACTCTGAGGGCTCGAAGCAGCAACAGCGTGGAGATGATACGACACACCGTCTGGGGCTACTTCAGCCAGCGGACCGGCTTATTGCTTCGGTTCGAAGACTCGCACCTGCTGCGGATCAACGGGAAGGGAGACCGCGAGTGCAGCAACTGGGAGACTACAATGGTGTCGCAGATCCAAGGCTACCGGCAAGTGGACGGCATCCTCATAGCACACGAGGGCCGGACGGAGGTCTCGTTGTTCCGGTTCGGCGAGTCGTCCTCTCACTGCACCAGAACGAGGATGGAGGAGACGTGGATCATTGAGGAGATAGAGTTCAACATATGGGGCCTATCTATGGAATGCTTCCTGCCTCCCTCGGACCTGCAAAAGGAGCAAGACGTAGCCGATGCCGCTATCCCAGGGCCTGGATCCAAAGCTGGTTCGCCGAGGGACGTGTTCGCCATTCGCGACGAGGAGACGGATTCGACAGAAGAGGAGGATGGTGAAAGTTGAGCAGATCGTAACACAAGAGTGTAAATAGTTGAATATTAATTTGTGATATTACTAACTACAGTTCCAAGGTTTTTGTAATAATGTTTGGAATTCGGACTTCTTTTTTCCTTCCCATTTTAGAAATTGATGATGATGGTGGACGATAAAACGCTAATTGATTCAATTCAGAACCAATACCAACTTCTTGAATCGATTGGATTCAGATATATTAGAGTCCAGTTTTCACACCCAGGGACTCTTATCTCTGTACTTGCAAATAAAGGCCTGTATCATTTCCCTTCGCTCCCGCATAAGTTCTGAAATCGATCACAACGGTTCGTACGTAACTTTTTACAAAGTGCTGAAGCATGATCACCTTCAATTTGGACATGCTTTTACTGAAGCGCTGCCATCCTTTCAATGGCAGCAGCTTCAACCATTCACTTAATCACGAACTTTTAGCTACAGTACTCAGCCATCTAGGTCAATCAATTAGAAGTGGAGCCTCGTCTAAAATGATATCAAGTGCAGATGCATGACCCAGAAAGCAAGGTTGATGCAGTTAATAATAAATGATAAGAAAACCTAATACTACCGGTAAATGCCATCTGAGAACAACACAGAAAGAGCGTGGCGGGACGTGAATGGCAAGTGGATATTGAAGAGATTAATAGGAAGGAAATGAGAAGATCGTGAACAGGAAAAAGGGATGTGTGCTCCGAAATTGGGGAGAATCAAAGGGAATGACCATTCCTGCCCACCTTCACTACCTTACTCTCAAAACCGGTTGGCTAGGCCGTGATGAGGTGCAAGATCACTGTTCCCACCTGCTGGGTTTATGTTACAGAGCTAGATGGTCCATGTGAGAAAGACGAAGACAAAATGGGGAATGCCATTTTATTGCAAAACGGCATAAGCATGTGACATCTTTCAGTTCATTAAATCGATAGCACATCTACCCAGAAAGAACTAATTGAAGATGAAAAGAAAGTCATTCTAAAGGATGGACCGTTGATGACCACCTTACCTCTTGAAAAACATATTGTGGTTTTCCTACCCTTCAAACCTTAGAGAAGGAAATTGAAAGGTCAAGCAAATTAAGTGCTAATTTATCGATTCATGACAGCGTGAAGGGTCTTTTCTAATTGGTTCGCCTATTCTATACATACTTTCTTGCTAAGATGTAGATCTTCATAGTCTGGCGGTCCGAGTGTTGTTGAAAGCAGCTTGAGTCGGCCAGCTCGAATTGAATTCGACGACAAATCATTTCGGTTCCATGGTAGCGCGCGTATCTCATGTTCTTTTTTTTTTTTCAATTAATTTTATTTTTCTAGTATTTCTAGGTTTTCCTTTGAATGCCCAACAATAAAAATGTAATAACATTAGTCTTTTACCAATTAGAAAATGATTTTGAGATTTGTTTGAATCAAGCGAGTATCCGAATCGGTTTTCTAATTGTTTCGGTTCAGAATCCGATCCCGATGACCTTGGTTGGGCGTTTTTGAGCCGCTACAGAACAAACAAGAGAAGTACTGTACCCAATCTGTCGGCAAGATGCCATTTATATCATCCTATATGGGGCGGACATTTTGGTACCCAAGGCTAAGGCTGGATTGAGTTGTATCTACACCTTTGTGGTGCACGCAATTCATTCAATCTATCGGCAAGATCGAGTTGGTTGCACGCCACAAATATTGCACGCCACAGATATGTAGGATTTTTTTTTTGTGTTCAGGGCGTTAGCTTTGATTTATATAGTCATACATGCAAGAGTCATTTTAGCTTCGAACTAAGGCATTCTTTGCAGCTATCATGGTTTCCTGATATAAATAGGAGAACAGAGCGCGCATCCGCTTGTCAAGAGAAAAGCAGAATCTGGCTTCACAGGCTCGCTCGTACCACCTTCAACGATGGCGGACCGAGGTTCGGTGTCCCATGTGCTAATCTTCCCCTTCCCTGGTCAGGGCCACATAAACTGCATGTTCAATCTCGCCGAGCTACTCTCCCTCGACGGCGACCTCTGCGTGACCTTCCTCAACTCTGAGCAAAACGACCTGCGTCTCCGTCGGTGTACCGACCTCCACACCCGCCGTAGCTCCCGTAAAAACTTACGGTTCCATGCAATCACCGACGGGCTGCCGGATGATCACCCGAGGTCAGCGGACGATATCCTGGAGATACATGCTTCGCTGAGGAAGACGACCAAGAACGTCTTCAGGCAGATGCTAATAGCTGCGCAGGAGGAAGGAGGGGATAATATCGGGGAGAGGTGGCCACCTGTTTCATGTCTGATTGTTGATGGGATCATGTCCTTTGCTGCCGATGTAGCAGAGGAACTTGGAATTCCATGCATCTCCTTCAGAACGATTAGTGCAGCGAGTTTCTGGGCCTACTTCTGTATACCTTGGCTTGCGGAAGGTGGAGAGATTCCCTTCGGAGGTATCATAGTTTCAAATTGCATTACTTCCGATCGTAGGAACTCCGGTTCTTTCTTTCTTTATCGACTTTTCCTTTTTTTTTTTTTTTTTAATTGACAGTAACAAAGTGCCAAGTTGAGAGGGCTTCGTATGATGATGTATTGGTTAGCAGCTGGTTTCTGTTGGTTTTTACGATTTGAAAGATCAAATTCTTGTTTGGCTTGCAGAAACAACAGACATGGACCGCGTCACGAGATGCATTCCAGGAATGGAGGGGGTAGTTCGTCTAAGAGATCTACCCAGCTTCTTCCGGGCAAATGACCTGAACGACGACTGGCTTCGCCTCGTTCTGACCGAAACCCACAAGTCGATGAAAGCAACAGGAATCATCCTCAACACGTTCTACGATCTTGAGGCAGCTGTGCTCGATCGGATGTCCGCTAGTTTCCCCAAAATCTACACCATCGGCCCCCTCAACGCGTTCTTGAAGTGGCGGAGCCGGGACCGGTCGGCGACCTTCGGCTCGGCTAGCCTGTGGAAGGAAGACAAAGGGTGCATGGAGTGGCTGGGGAAAAGGGAAAAGAGGTCGGTGGTGTACATCAGCTTTGGTAGCTACACTCGGATCACTGCGGAGGAAATGGTGGAGTTCCTCCATGGCCTGGTTGGTGCGGGATTCCCTTTCCTATGGGCGATAAGGCCGGACCTAGTGAAGGGTGAAGTAGGTTCGGTTCCAGCCGCGCTCTTGGAGGCAGCTCAAGAGAAGGGGTGCTTGGTTGAGTGGGTTCCGCAGGAGGAGGTGCTCGCCCACCCATCGGTGGGAGGCTTCTTGACGCACAGCGGGTGGAATTCAACCCTTGAGAGCATCTTCTACGGGGTGCCGATGCTCTGCTGGCCCTTCTTTGCGGACCAGCAGATCAACAGTAGGTTTGTGAGCCATGTTTGGAGGGTGGGGCTGGACATGAAGGACACCTGCTCGAGGGTGGTCATTGAGAGGTTGGTGAAAGAGTTGATGGGTGAGAAGGGTGAGCAATTGCGGAGGAACGCGATGGGGATGAAGGAGTGTGCATGGAAAAGCATTGAAGAAGGGGGATCCTCTTACACCAACTTTCAAAAATTAGTGCAGGATATCAAGACACAGAATCTCAAAGGCTGTATCGACAAAATGCTGAATTGGGAGGAAGGGCCACCCTGAAGATGCCAGCCGCTACTTGAAAGTTTAAACTCAATCGGCAGCTACGTACACATGGCGTCTCTCTCTCTCTCTCTCTCTCTAGTATCTGCTAGAATGTGATTCTAGCAGACATGGTATGTCCATTGTGGGTTGACCCACCAAGACAAGTGAAAGCCTTCTTATCATAAAGCAGAAGTATTGGGAGAAAATTCCAAAGCATATAATTTGTTAAATGCTTATTTATTGAGCCACCATTTTACATTTTGTTCTGAATTTTTTGAAGTATCAACCACACGAAAAAACTAAAAAACTTGTTCCTTTGGAAGAAGCGTTCATACCAGTATTACTTATAACAAAATTTCTACCTCAAGTAAGTAAGCTCGCAGAATGGATTCATTTCTGGTGGGCTAAGAACTACGTAGAAATTTGTAAGCCCACGCGCGTAGATGAAAAAAATTGTAGAGGACTGATGTACAAATTATAATAATCACGAAGAACAATCTACAAGCTTTTCAAGATCAGCAACACGTAGCTAGCTACTTGATCTGTGTATCGATGAGACACATAATCGACCACACAAATAAGTTTTCTATTCGTGAATTTGTTAAATGACCTTTTCTACATTCTGCCGATAAAAGAATGACATTGGAATTTCTTGTTCTTTTGCTGATAAAACAGAAATTCGATCTTCTCTTGTTTTGCTTATAAAACTCAGGAAACGCTTTCAACGACCCTATTTTTGTCACTTTGAAGGTAGAAGTAGTACACGTAAAAAGTAGAGAGGAACTCGATAATCTTCGTGACCTGACACATAACAAACTTGAGAACACGTTTACTCGGGACTTTTATTTCATCAGATAGGAGAAGACAGGGTAGGTTTATGTAGATTGATAGGTGAAAAACAACGGAGAAACTGCGGGCCTTCGTCGATTACATTGATATATGTAAAAAGCTTTATAAGAAAGCAAAGGGCGCAGAAAGAATGCCCCTGCCTGCCCTTGTGTCCTCTGATCAGCCGGAGATATCAATGGACTTAACCTCCGGCTTCTTTACCTCCACCTTGGGCACCGTCACAGTGAGCACCCCGTTCTCCATGGAAGCCTTCACCTCCTCCACTTTGGCATTCTCCGGCAGCCGGAACCTCCGGAGAAACTTGCCGCTGCTCCTCTCGACGCGGTGCCACTTCTCGCCCTGCTCCTCTTTCTCTCTGCTCCTCTCCCCACTTATCTTCAGCACCCTCCCTTCCTCCAGCTCCACCTTGACCTCCTCCCTCTTGAGCCCCGGAAGGTCGGCCTTGAATACGTGGGCCTGAGGCGTCTCTTTCCAATCGATACGAGTATTTGCAACGGCACCGATATCGCTGGCGAAGTCGAGATCCGATGGCCACCTCGATCGGAAGGGGAAGCCCTGATCAAAAGGGTCCCATACGTCCAGAAAGAATGGGTCGAACAAGTTGCTACTTGGGGCAAAGAAACTAGGAACGATCGACATTCTTGTTGTTGGTGATCTCAGAGAAGGTTGATTGAGATTTTCTTTTGCAATGGGGGCATGTCCGGACCCACTTATAGAAGGGAGAGAAGCCATAAAGCTGGAGGTTTCTTTACTGACTGGTTGGCTCTAGAGTTCTCGACATTTTACTTTTTAGTTTTTTTCTCTCTATCTGATGTCTTTTCAGAGGATTGAGGAGCACGATCGATCTAGATTTCTCCTCCTCTACATCCTTCCATTGGCTTTTTGCAACAACGGACAGTCGTCGAAACTGCTCCAGAAGTAAAGTTACGGTAATCGGAAGACGCTTGAGCACTCCCATGCTTCTAGTCGTTCCTTCCCGTCCGATTTATCGTATATCACCAAATGACTTAGTGATATTATGTTTAATCATACTACGCAATGCATTTCTTGAAGTCAAATTTCATATTTTGTTTTTTATATTTTACAAGTATGGATGAGATTTTAAGAAGCATAGTATAGGCATAGCTGGTTGGATGTAGAAGGCCGGTTCTTTGCTCAACTCAACAGTTAAAGATAAAAATGAGAAACTAAAGTTGAAAGGTTCAATCTTGACCCACTGGTAGGTTGTTCAGTCGTAGAGTTCGATCTTGGCCCAGTTTTGAGCGCAGCTTGGCTGAACTCAACTGAAGAGTGGCATACAAAGGAACCCACCTCTATTCAACTTACCAAGTGAAGTAGACTCTTTGATTATATTCAATGTTTGCAACCTGAGTATCCCACATAAACCCAAAGCTGCTAACTGATCTCGCTCGGGACAGGTTTGAATTGTTAAATTGCACAACAATCATTCCAACTAGTTTTTCTAAATTTGCGAATATTCGGCCTGCATTTGGATAAAAAAAAAAGTTATCTAGTAAAACAATTATAGAAGCAATTAAAGGTTACAGGGATTAGTAAACATCGATTATCTTTAGTTATAATTGAAAAATGAAACTTTCATGTCCCTGAAGCTGCTTCTGACGTCCTGGCGCCACTAGATAAATTTAATGCAGCGATTGCTGGTTTACAGGTGGTTATTGTTTTCTTAAAAGTTTTTTTGTGCTTCACTTCTAATTCTGACAATCTTGTTTGAAAATTGTAGTTCAGTTATACGCGTTTTTTGTTTTTTTGAAAAAAAACGAGAATAAGACGGGTATTTAACGGGAAAATAACGGTAAAAAACGGGAAAATAACGTATAATACGGGTATTTAACGCATTTTTTGTTTTTTGACGTTTTTTTGAAAAAAAGGGAATAAGACGGGTATTATACGACAGAATTGTTTTTTGCGTTAAATACGCGTTTTTTTTTTAAATAACGGCGTTTTTTGTGACAATGCGGACCTGATACCTTCACATGCCACAATAATCTACTCTTTTTTGCAGGGCCAAGTTGACCTAATACCTTCATATGCCACAATAATCTACTCTTTTTTGGAGGGCCAAGTGGACCTGGTCCTTCACATGCCACAGTAATCTACTCTTTTTTGCCGGGCCAAATGCCAACTACGACTTTCAAACTTTACCACGTATAACCACAAGGCTAAGAGAGATAAAAGAGAGCTTGGAGGCACTGTATTTGTCTACTTGTCCTTTTCAAACTACGTGTTCCAAGGAGACGATCATTGAACATTCTTTTAAAGGTCCTTCGGTAACCCCTGAAGATGCTTCTGGTGCCCTGATGCCACTAGATAAATTTAATGCAGCGATTGCCAGTTTACAGGTGGTTATTGTTTTCTTAAAAGTTTTTTTGTGTTTCACTTATAATTTGACAATCTTGTTTGCATAAAGATTTCTTATTTTTGTAACCTATTATTGTGCAAGCAGAAATCATTTGTTGAAGAGTATCTAGTACTTCTTAATACTGCTACCAAGTAAGTAAAACATGTATTTTTCTTTCACTGTGCTCTTTCTTTGTTACCATCATCAGTTCTGATATTTGTCATGTGTAATTACAGGGAGGAGCTGATGAAAGTGATGGTGAAAATCTAGATATTTCTTTCAGTGATTAATCTATGCAAAAAAAATTATTAACTATTTTTCTGACATCTGTCTATTACATTGTGACAGATAATACAGGTATTTAATGGGTATTATACGCGTTTTTTGTTTTTTGTTTTTCTGAAAAAAACGAGAATAAGACGGGTATTTAATGGGAAAATAACGGTAAAAAACAGAAAAATAACGTATAATACGGGTGACACAATAATCTACTCTTTTTTGTAGGGCCAAGTGGACCTGAAACTTTCACATGCCACAATAATCTACTCTTTTTTTGAGGGCCAAGTGGACCTGGTACCTTCACATGCCACAATAATCTACTCTTTTTTGCAGGGTCAAATGCCAACTTCGATTTTCAAACTTCACCACGTATAAGCACAAGGCTAAGAGAGATAATAGATAGCTTGGAGGCACTGCATTTGTCTACTTGTCCTTTTCAAGCTACGTGTTCCAAGGAGACGATCATTGAACATTCTTTTAAAGGTTATTCGGTAACCGCTGAAGCTGCTTCTGATGCCCTGACACTAGTAGATAAATTTAATGCAGCGATTGCTGGTTTACAGGTGGTTATTGTTTTCTTAAAAGTTTTTTTGTGCTTCACTTCTAATTCTGAAAATCTTGTTTGCATAAAGATTTCTTATTTTTGTAACGTATTATTGTAAAAGCAGAAATCATTTGTTGAAAAGTATCTAGTACTCCTTAATACTGCTACCAAGTAAGTAAAGCACGTATTTTTCTTTCACTGTGCTCTTTCCTTGTTACCATCATCGGTTCAGATATTTGTCATGTGTAATTCCCAGAGAAGAGCTGATGAAAGTGAAGGTAAAAATCTAGATATTTTTTTCAGTGATTAATTTATGCAAAAAAATTTATTAACCTTGTTTTCTGACATGTGTCTATTACATTGTGACAGATAATACGGGTATTTAACGGGTATTATACGCGTTTTTTGTTTTTTGTTTTTTTGAAAAAAACGGGAATAGGAGGGGTATTTTACGGGAAAATAACGGTAAGAAACGGAAAAATAACGTATAATATGAGTATTTAACGGGTATTATACGCGTTTTTTGTTTTTTGACATTTTTTTTGAAAAAAACGGGAATAAGACGAGAATTATACGGCAGAATTGTTTTTGGTGTTAAATACGCGTTTTTTTTTTTAAATAACGGCGTTTTTTGTGACAATACGTGGACCTGATACCTTCACAAGACACAATAATCTACTCTTTTTTGCAGGGCCAAGTGGACCTAATACCTTCACATGCCACAATAATCTACTCTTTTTTGGATGGCCAAGTGCACATGGTAACTTCACATGCCACAATAATCCATTCTTTTTTGCATGGCCAAATGCCAACTACGATTTTCAAACTTCACCACGTATAAGCACAAGGCTAAGAGAGATAAAAGAGAGCTTGGAGGCACTGCATTTGTCTACTTGTCCTTTTCAAGATACGTGTCCAAGGAGACGATCATTGAACATTCTTTTAAAGGTCCTTCGATAACCCCTGAAGTTGCTTCTGACGCCCTGACGTCACTAGATAAATTTAATGCAGCGATTGCTGGTTTACAGGTGGTTATTGTTTTCTTAAAAGTTTTTTTGTGCTTCACTTCTGAAGCTGACAATCTTGTTTGCATAAAGATTTCTTATTTTTGTAACCTATTATTGTGAAAGCAGAAATAATTTGTTGAAGACTATCTAGTACTCCTTAATACTGCTACCAAGTAAGTAAAGCATGTATTTTTTTTTTCACTGTGCTCTTTCCTTGTTACCATCATCGGTTCTGATATTTGTCATGTGTAATTCTCAGAGAGGAGCTGATGAAAGTGAATGTGAAAATCTAGATATTTTTTTCAGTGATTAATTTATGCAAAAAAATTTATTAACCTTGTTTTCTGACATGTGTCTATTACATTGTGACAGATAATACGGGTATTTAACGGGTATTATACGTGTTTTTTGTTTTTTGTTTTTATGAAAAAAACGGGAATAAGACGGGTATTTAACGGAAAAATAACGGTAAAACACAGAAAAATAACGTATAATACGGGTATTTAACGGGTATTATACGCATTTTTTGTTTTTTGACGTTTTTTTGAAAATAACAGGAATAAGACAGGTATTATACAGTAGAATTGTTTTTTACGTTAAATACGTGTTTTTTTTTTAATTAACGACGTTTTTTGTGACAATGCGTGTACTTGATACCTTCACATGCCACAATTATCTACTCTTTTTTGCAGGGCCAAGTGGACCTGATACCTTCACATGACACAATAATCTACTCTTTTTTTACGGCCAAGTGAACCTAGTACCTTCACATGCCACAATAATCTACTCTTTTTTGCAGGGCCAAATGCCAACTACTATTTTCAAACTTCACCACGTATAAGCACAAGGCTAAGAGAGATAAAAGAGAGCTTAGAGGCACTGCATTTGTCTACTTGTCCTTTTCATGTTACGTGTTCCAATGATACGATCATTGAACATTCTTTTAAAGGTCCTTCGGTAACCCCTGAAGCTGGTTCTTACGCCCTAACGCCACTAGATAAATTTAATGCAGTGATTGCTGTTTACATGTGGTTATTGTTTTCTTAAAAGTTTGTTTGTGCTTCACTTCTAATTCTGACAATCTTGTTTGCATAAAGATTTCTTATTTTTGTAACCTATTATTGTGAAAGCAGAAATCATTTGTTGAAGAATATCTAGTACTCATTAATACTGCTACCAAGTAAGTAAAGCATGTATTTTTCTTTCACTGTGCTCTTTTCTTGTTACCATAATCGGTTCTGATATTTGTCATGTGTAATTACAGGGAGGAGCTGATGAAAGTGAATGTGAAAATCTAGATATTTCTTTCAGTGATTAATTTATGTAAAAAAATTTATTAACCTTGTTTTTTGACATCTGTCTATTACATTGTGACAGATAATACGGGTATTTAACGGGTATTATACGTGTTTTTTGTTTTTTATTTTTTTGAAAAAAACAGGAATAAGACGGGTATTTAACGGGAAAATAATGGTAAAAAACGGAAAAATAACCTATAATATGGGTATTTAACGGGTATTATACGTGTTTTTTGTTTTTTGATGTTTTTTTGAAAAAAACAGGAATAAGACGGGTATTTAACGGGAAAATAACGGTATGAAACAGAAAAATAACGTATAATACGGGTATTTAACAGGTATTATACGCGTTTTTTGTTTTTTGATATTTTTTTGAAAAAAACGGGAATAAGACGGGTATTATACAGCAGAATTATTTTTTGCGTTAAATACGCGTTTTTTTTAAGTAATGGTGTTTTTTGTGAGAATGGACCTGATACATTCACAAGGCACAATAATCTACTCTTTTTTGTAGGGCCAGGTAAACCTGATACCTTCATATGGCACAATAATCTACTCTTTTTTGGAGGGCCAAGTGGACCTGTTATCTTCACATGCCACAATAATCTACTCTTTTTTGCATGGCCAAATGCCAACTACGATTTTCAAACTTCACCACGTATAAGCACAAGGCTAAGAGAGATAAAAGAGAGCTTGGAGGCACTGCATTTGTCTACTTGTCCTTTTCAAGATACGTGTCCAAGGAGACGATCATTGAACATTCTTTTAAAGGTCCTTCGGTAACCCCTGAAGTTGCTTCTGACGCCCTGACGTCACTAGATAAATTTAATGCAGCGATTGCTGGTTTACAGGTGGTTATTGTTTTCTTAAAAGTTTTTTTGTGCTTCACTTCTGAAGCTGACAATCTTGTTTGCATAAAGATTTCTTATTTTTGTAACCTATTATTGTGAAAGCAGAAATCATTTGTTGAAGACTATCTAGTACTCCTTAATACTGCTAACAAGTAAGTAAAACATGTATTTTCCTTTCACTGTGCTGTTTCCTTGTTACCATCATCGGTTCTGATATTTGTCATGTGTAATTACATGGAGGAGCTGATGAAAGTGAAAGTGAAAATCTAGATATTTCTTTCAGTGATTAATTTATGTAAAAAAATTTATTAACCTTGTTTTCTGACATCTGTCTATTACATTGTGACAGATAATACGGGTATTTAACGGGTATTATACGTGTTTTTTGTTTTTTATTTTTTTGAAAAAAACAGGAATAAGACGGGTATTTAACGGGAAAATAATGGTAAAAAACGGAAAAATAACCTATAATATGGGTATTTAACGGGTATTATACGTGTTTTTTGTTTTTTGATGTTTTTTTGAAAAAAACGGGAATAAGACGAGTATTATACGGCAGAATTGTTTTTAGCGTTAAATACGTGTTTTTTTTAAATAACGGCGTTTTTTTGTGACAATGCGTGGACCTGATACCTTAACATGCCACAATAATCTACTTTTTTTGGCAGGGCCAAGTGGACCTAATACCTTCACATAACACAATAATCTACTTTTTTTTGGAGGGCCAAGTGGACCTGGTACCTTCACATGCCACAATAATCTACTCTTTTTTGCTGGGCCAAATGCCAACTACGATTTTCAAACTTCACCACGTATAAGCACAAGGGTAAGAGAGATAAAAGAGAGCTTGGAGGCACTGCATTTGTCTACTTGTCCTTTTCATGTTACGTGTTCCAATGATACGATCATTGAACATTCTTTTAAAGGTCCTTCGGTAACCCCTGAAGCTGGTTCTGACGCCCTGACGCCACTAGATAAATTTAATGCAGTGATTGCTGTTTACATGTGGTTATTGTTTTCTTAAAAGTTTGTTTGTGCTTCACTTCTAATTCTGACAATCTTGTTTGCATAAAGATTTCTTATTTTTGTAACCTATTATTGTGAAATCAGAAATCATTTGTTGAAGAATATCTAGTACTCATTAATACTGCTACCAAGTAAGTAAAGCATGTATTTTTCTTTCACTGTGCTCTTTTCTTATTACCATCATCGGTTCTGATATTTGTCATGTGTAATTATAGGGAGGAGCTGATGAAAGTGAATGTGAAAATCTAGATATTTCTTTCAGTGATTAATTTATGCAAAAAAATTTATTAACCTTGTTTTCTGACATCTGTCTATTACATTGTGACAGATAATACAAGTATTTAACGGGTATTATAAACGTTTTTTGTTTTTTGTTTTTTTGAAAAAAACGGGAATAAGACGGGTATTTAACGGGAAAATAACGGTAAAAAACAGAAAAATAACGTATAATACGGGTATTTAACGAGTATTATACACGTTTTTTATTTTTTGACGTTTTTTTGAAAAAAACGGTAATAAGACGGGTATTATACGGCAGAATTGTTTTTTGCATTAAATACGCGTGAAATTTCTAGATTTCAAGCTTTTCCCAG
This sequence comes from Nymphaea thermarum, assembly GCA_011799765.1. Lineage (NCBI taxonomy): Eukaryota > Viridiplantae > Streptophyta > Magnoliopsida > Nymphaeales > Nymphaeaceae > Nymphaea > Nymphaea thermarum. The sequence continues at coordinate 104,558 of JAANDH010000631.1, read as the reverse complement.
TGATGAAGTCACTTTCAACCGATGTAAGTTCATGGGGCATCAGTCCGTGTATATGAATCTGTTCCATTCCATTTAACGAGTCTTAGGAAAATAATCTCCATGTCTTTGCGAATTTTATTTTTTTTTTTAGCATCTTCATACTTAATTAATTAGACTGTTGGAGTTTTCCTTTCATTAAACAAATAATCATGAGAAATTAAACTGTGGGAGTTTTCCTTTCATTAAACAAATAATCATGGGAAGCACCTTTCATATGAAAGAGGGGCCGATTAGAATTAGGGAGGAACAAGGGTGTCGAGCATCTGCGCAGTTGGTAGCTAGGAGTGGATTGTCCAGGGTGCCAAATTGAAGACCTTGAATCAAGTTGCGCCCCGCCAGATGCTTCGCGGCGTCATCGGCACAACAGGTAGAAGATTTATGAACCTTTTCCCTTGGTATCCATCTTAGCGGTTGAATAGATAGTAGGTTTTCCGACGTTCAGATGTAGTTTTCACCGGATCACATTGAATTAATCAATGGGATTCAAATTCTGTTTGCCTATGAGATGTTGGTCGTTAATTTGCTGAAGATCAACATCCGACCGGCCGTCTCTCCGGAGGCGTCGTCCGAAAATAGCATCCGCACAACATGACTACATTTCGTTTTCAATTTGATGATGATACATACAAACCAGCAACAGAAGTCATGAACAGGCATCATGAGCCAAAGTTGTATTCGTTCTCACCTATCTCTTGTTACTTTTGTTCCAACCGTTGAGCACCAAGAGGAGGAGGTCGGAAGGTCGACCGATGCTTTAGCAGCAGATGGGCCCCGTGTACCACGAATTAATGAGAGCATGACCTAGATTGGAAGTGGGAAAAACTTACCGCTAAACGGAAGGTACAGAGTGTTTCACTTATGATCGGAATATTTAAAATATTTGATGTTTTCTCATTTATAAACAAACAAAGGATGTGGTGAGATGGACGGTCTAAGCTCTTGCATCAAGAGACAACATGGTGGTGTCAAGGAGGAGGTATGTACGATTGTTCACAGAGATTCTCTCGTTTTCGTGAATGAGTTAGGGCTAGGTAAAGCTCTTATAATTCCCTTAAGTTTAAAAAAATTCTAGTTCGATCATTATTTCAATCTTAGGGGAAAAAAAGGAAGGGAAAAATTATATTGTTGTCGTCAATTGCGTTTTCTGTAGGGGGAGTCGAGCTCTCCATGTTGCAACAAAATGTACTACAGTTTAGCTAAGCCTCGTCAACAGCAAGTTGAGGACCACGTACTATGAAAAATTTTCTTTTTATTCTTTTGCCACATAAGACGTCGACTATTCTTAACTTGACCATCACCAAATATAGTCAACGTTCATTTACAACAATTTTTCTTATTTCCTAATAGAAATATAAATTACAAAAAGCTGTTGTGTTTCTTGTTTAGTTACTAGAGATGGCCACTGGTGGTGATGATTGCTCTGGCATGATGTCCCTCGTATGGTATCTTTAGCCTCGCATTTCGGCCATCTTATGGTTGGTTATGGCGATATTATTGGGCTCCGAATTTGACTAAAAATATCGGTGTCGAGAGACACCTTGCAAGTTACTTAAGTGGCATTAATAACATCAACATTTATGAAGAACCAACAGCAGCATCATATCAAATGAGGAAGGTTTGGTAGGGGGAAAAGCAAGAAAAAGAAACCGAGCCAGGAATTATTTGCGCTCCTCGCATCGCATGTCTTGATTATAACCGATGGATCGGTTGGGATTTGACAGATGAGAAAGCAGGGCATTGATATAAGAAATTTCGTAGGAGAAGACATGTGCTCGCCCGTGGACGAATTATACAGCGGAGCGGTGTAATAGAGAAGAAATCGTTGGCACCAACCAAGTTAGGTCTACGTCTAATTGAAATACTGTGGCTACCATATGCTTGAAGCGGGTGAACTGGGTGGGCTTAGCTGCTCCTAACTAAAAGCTTCAACGTTACTCACAGCACTACACAGGAAAAGTTTGTGTTACTAATAAGGATCGCATGGGAATGTTTATACAGCAAGATGCTACAAAGCAAGAGTGGGGTCGATCCTCCCTCCCTGCTTTTCATAAAAACAACGTCGAAGGGCGGATAAACATAAGCGCAAGTTACGTGGCCGGCCACCCACAGACAGATTGGCGTTTGCTTAGGAAGCAAGGCGGTTTGCCTTGCGGCTTCGGGCCGAAAATGATGCATCGTTTCCGAAATATGAGGGGAAAAGTGGAGCGTGGAGTGAAAGAGGTTCAAATTTTAATTTGAGAAATTGAAAGCGCCGTTTCTTTCGAAGAGCGGGACTTTCGGCTTGGGCGGGAAAGTCAGGAGTTTCAGCACCAGATAGATAGATCACTCGGAAAATGCCACACCAGAGTCGCTCGGGTTCCATGCCTGTTATCATCTCGGCTTTAGAGAATGTATACGTATGTCCATCGGTGAAGAACGTCTCTTGGCCTTTTTCGAATTTCATGCGAACACAAAGGCGGTGGGTTCAAGATTGGAGCTGGGGTGCTCGAGTGGAGGAACTTGGTATTTCGGGGTTCTAATTCTATCCTTCGGGTCGGGTGGGTCCCACGGGAAAGGTCGCTTTCCCGCCTTTTAAGCCAGACGGTGGGGCGTCGCGAAAAGTAAAACTAAAGAAGAGGGCAGGGGGTCGCACCGCACGCGTGCGATTTTAGTTAAAGCGGGGTGGGTTGCTACGGCGGGGCTTGACCGAGGGAAACGCGCTATTGGCGCCTTGATTTTGTGCTCACCGCTCGTCGAGCGTCGAGGTTCGAGCTTTGTTTCTTCTCCCCTCGGGAAAGGACAGGGCGCTCCGGAGAGCGCAATACCCTCCGTTAAATCAATGATGCGCCGGGAACGGAAGGACGACGACGGCAGATTCAGTCGAAGCCGAACGGGCTGAGAGTTCTCCGACAACTTTCAAAATTTGAAGACGGAGCTCTCGATCGTGCACCCGTCCTTTATTAGTGAATCTGAAAACTTAATAGTAAGGGGAGGGAGTGAAGTTGGGGGAATGCGCGACTCACTCTCTCCACTCCACTTGTACTCGCAACTGCAGCAAGCAGGAGGTGGCCCGGATGGTTGATACCTTGAATAAATCAAAAGGAAAAAGGAGAATTGGTCCATCGATCCAATCCCTTCTGACACAACCACATGCCTGCGTTAATTCTTCCCATCTTTTCCTTTTCTTTCATTACATGCAATACTGTGCCACTGTCCAAGCGGAGCGGCCGTTCCATGACTTTGCATCTCGTTAGGTTAGGTGCGCCTCTAGTCTTCAACTTTTTCTTTATCGCCATTTCCTTCCTCTTCAACATCAACCTCTGTGTTTAAAGACGGCAATCAATTGCCGCCATTGATTTTAGTTAGCGCCTATCCCATTCATTTACTCGGCACGCTCGTATCACCATGATCAGTGGATCCTGGACTTTGAGAAACCGTGGCTCGTAATGCAAGCAGCTATCACCGCCACCTCCAGCGAACTAACTTCTTACATGGCTGCGCTGCGTGTTCATACAATCTAGAGAAGGAAAAAAAAAAAAGGGCATTAATTGGGGGAGCACCACGAAGCCGAAATGCAAGGGAAGCAGTACATAACAAATATTATGTTGCCTTAGTAACCAAGAATTGCGCCTTCTGCTTCCCCGCCGTTGAAATTTGTAATACGGGCTACCACAGATTTGCAAAGGCGGTGGCAAACGAACCTAGCCACTTGTCAGCTCCAGTTTCGAATCCCACTGCACTCCGACTCCACAATATTCTTAGAAAGAAAATGGTTGTGAACGAGCGGTAAATAGAAAAGCTTCTACCTTCTTTTCCAAAATATTATTATAAGACGAAAGGTCTGGTGCAGAGGCGGCTCCGCCCCTTAAACCGAACGGAAAGGCGCCCGGATGTACGAGTTCCTCGGGCCACGAGATACCCCCAGAATGTATATATACAATATTTTAAGGGATGCGTACTCCCTAGAAAGGAGAAGGGAAGGGCAAGCGACCTTCTTTAGCCCTTTGAACCACGGGGGGGGTTTCAGGTTTCCGTTAGGGTTCGGAAGAGATGCTTGCCCGTTATTTTTGTTGGGTGTCGTCCGTTCCGTTCGTGAAACGCACCCACCTGCTTCCCCTTTGAAATTTTCTGTAGAAACGAAACACGATAAATGAAAATAAAAAATAAAAGGAAAAAAAATCCCAAGGAAAACCAAACAGCAAACCCTAATAAATCCAATTGCTATTAAATGCGCCTCTGCCACACTCCCCTCTGTTCCACTTCATCTGTCTCTCTCTCTCCCCTTGGGTCCAGTTGCCTCCAGACTCACATATTCCAAATAATATTATTGTAACTTCTCCTCAGGGCAAACCCTCCGACTGTCCTTTGACTCTCGCCGCGTGCTCTTTGCCTTGTCTCTATCCTTCCTCCTCCTTTTTTATTCGAAAATGGCGGAAGATGTTGTGCAGGGAGCGTTACGGTTGCGGCCTCACGAGATGGGGGCGTTCATGGAGAGCAAGCTCCCCTGCGAGTTTCCCTATGACCACTGCTCCCCGCTCCACTCCGTGCTCACCTCCACGGAGAGCGATGAAGACGAGTACATGGCGGGCCTTACCCGACGCATCGCTCACTGCACGCTCGAGGAGGATGACAGGCAGGCCGCTCCGAAGGTACCCACCTTACCCCTTCCTCGATTCATTCCGGATGATCCCTTTTTGCTTTGGGTTTCTATTAGAATCCTGTTTTTTTTTGGGATGTTGAGATTGGTTTTTCTTTCTTCTTTCCGTTCTGCTTTCTGATTTTTTTTCGCGTCGTGGATTGTTTTCGTGCTGAAGGCGGGCGCGGTGGTCGGTTCCCCGCAGTCGACGCTCTGTTCCCTGGGTAGCTGGTCTAGCCGGAGTCTGGACTCGAAAGGGAGCCAGGGCAGCTCCAACGGCACGTCTCAGGTGTCGTCGCCAACATCGACGCAGCTTAACGCAGACGTCGATGGTTGGGATCTGCTTTGTGCTGCGGCAGGACAGGTAGCGCGGATGAACATGAACGATGACGAGAGCTGCCAGGCAAAAGGCCTTCTCGGCCTTCCCAGAAGACCGGCACCGGTCATGGTTCTGGGAAAACCTGCCGTCCAGGCGAAGACTACCAACGGTTCAGGAATTCTCCTGCAGCGTTGCTGGGGCGGAAACCATAGCGACTACGCGGCACTTTCTATACAAGTAATCTCCACAGGACGGCGTCTTCTCTTCTGTTTCTCTCCCTAAAAAATCTTCTGTTGCGGTGACTGCCCCGCATAGGTAATGCGGATTTTCCAAATCCAACTTTTTTCTTTATTTGTGCTGCAGCTGGAGATGCTCAAGCAACGCCGACAGCAGCAGCAGCAGCAACAACAACAACAGTGTTGGGCGAGACAAGAGAAGTTTCCGCAGGTGCAGCAAGGGAACAGTCGGCTGAAGGGGGGAACCAACGGGCAACGGGGCCGGTCCCCTGTCTTCTCCTCCTCTTGGTGGCCTTCTCTCCAGTGCCAGTCGGCTAACACCGGCATGAGGGCGGTTTTCCTCAGCAGCAACTCTGGTTCTAAAAGGGAGTCTTCTGGGACGGGAGTCTTTCTCCCGAGGAGGACCAGTAGTCCGGCGGATTTCAAGAAAAAAACTGGTAATATATATCTATATTTTTCTTTGGCAGCCCTCAAGCCGAACTTCTTGCGTTTCCTTTTTTGGGGGGTTAGGTTACTCATGGCTGTGGCCGAGTATGTCTGCGATTGTTTAGGGTGCTCGACCGTTCTGTTGCCGGCGAGAGTAGTTCAGGCGTTGAATCTCAACATTGATGGCATGGGCAACGCACAGCCAAGCTTCTACCAGGGGAGTCTCGTGCATGACCCAGGTAAACACGTCCCCCCGTGTGCTTTATCCGCATCTGCTCTGCCTCCACTGCCTGTTGGCCTTTCATTTGACGTTGATTGAAATTCATAATGGCCAGATGGTTCGATTATGCTCAACCCCAGAACATTTTGCGGACGGAACGGGGTGGTTCCTCCCCAGAGGAGAACTGGCCGTCCTCACCAACCGGTCGTCAGCTGCGAGCTGCGTTTGCCTCAGGAGTGGACTTACTGACACCGATCTCTTCTCTCAGTTTCTACTACTAATACGTCTGATGGAGAATCATCTTCTTCCCTATAGTTGTAGACGTCATCTTTTCGCTATGAACTAGGGCAATAATAAATTAGAAGGTTTTTCTTTGTTTCTAGGCATAGGCTAAAGGAAAAATGTTTTTGCGGGGGGAGGAGGGGGGCTGTTTCTGTAATAAATAATGCTTGCTGTTGTTGTTTGAGTCCCCATATGGTGCCCTCATGGAAGGCCATGCGCAGAAATGGCCGGGGAGTGGGGGGGGGGGGGGGTTGTGCGTGTGTGTCCTCGTCTGGTCTGCAAGTTTTTGGAATACCAGAGTGGGGTAGCCCTAGAAAACCACCTCCGAAAGATAATAAGCGGTGTCGGTGTATCTCTTCTGTACTTTGCGGCGATGAAAAGTTAGTGAAGGAAAGGCGCGTTCTGTTATTATATAAAAGCATTGCTTCTTTCTGAAGGAATGCTGCTTTTCTGCTATTTGTTGTTGGCTATGCATGTTCCGAAATCATGAGTACGGGGGATCATTAGTTGGTGCGTCTTCTCTATGCACATACGAGTTGATGTGGCTTGTGGGCTCCCCTTTTGAAATGAACGAGTTGGTGAGAAGTGCAAATTTCCTTTTAAAAAGCGCAAGGCCTCCTTTGTTTCGAAGCCGTAGTTGAGTGGATATACATTCATTGATTTGCCCCGTTGGTTGGCCCTTCTCCTTTATTTTGGGGGTGAAGATAAAGAAGAGTATCTTATGGTTTTAAGAGCGAAGATTTGTGTATTTAATGGCGTTTAATTTTTGTGATTGTGTTGGACATTAAGAGGGGATTTGATTTGAGATACTATGTCAATAGTGGTGGTTGTTAAATTTCATTATTTATTTTACAAGTTGGTCGGTCTCACCTGACACTTATTAGCTGAGTCGAACGAACCGGGCCCCTTGATCGCTGTTTTTGTGCGTTTTTGTTTCTGGGTGAGAGGAGATCGTGTTTGAATTAAGCTGCGACAACTTATCGTGATTGGGGGAGGTTGTTGACCTTGACGCGTGCTTGCCCAACTTTGGGGGCGGTTGAAGAGTGGTCGGCCAATTGTGTGCTTATCGAGAAACAGCAACGTTTTCTTTTGGTTTGGTCGATGGGGAAGTGGGCTCGGCGCTTCTAAGCGTACCACAGTCTGGTCGTCCCAAAAGTTGGTGAGGAAGGCGTTATCACAACCATAACTGATGGCTGATTCAATTTGAACGCTGTGTTTTGTTGATCTGTTCTGCGTTCGCTGGCCTCTACTTGAAGGGGAGTGGGTCAGTCCGGCTTCAATTTGTCTCATGTTTTTGTAACCAACCTCGCCTATAAATGTAATGTTTTTCAATGCCCCACATCTCCTCACTTTTGATTATTTTGTTTTGATTTGTTTAAACATTCGCAGACAGTTTGGAACCTTGACTAACCTTATGTGATGTGTCTGTCTAACAACCTTCCACTTTCTCCTTTAGTTTTGGCATAAAAACACAAGTTTCTCAGGAATTGGAGTTCCACGCATTATCGAGTCAACCCCATTTATATGATAGTGGAATGTGTCCGGTGTTAAAGCCGTGGACAGCGAGACGTTAGGGACGGAAGGAAATGGAGTTGCACTTGAGGTCAAGGTTTGTTGGGTCTCTCTCACAACGGGCCCTTTGAATCGCCTCTTCTACGAGATACCGGGTTGTGGATTGGAACGTTCTTGATAGAACCTCGCTTCGGAGGCGCTATCTTTGCCCAAGATCACGCTCAGCATGACAAATCGATTTCAACTTTGTGGTCTGCCGTTGCTTCTCCTTCTATCGCAAGAACAGGGAGGTTGATCATTCGGCCGATTATGGAGAAGAAGAATAGATTATTGAGGACGAGAGGAGGATTGACGCCGTCGGACCAAAGAAAAACACCAGCCGTCGCTGGTCTAGGGGTGAGAAGAGATCAATCCGGCCGCCGCCGGGAAGACGAGAGACTTGGTTGAGGAGAAGACGGGATGAAAGAGAAAGTGACGCCCAAAACGAAAATCAATTCTTTCTTTCATTCAAGCCTAATCTCAAAAAGCCCTAATTACAAAGCTTATATACATGACAAGCGTCTCGGTTCACTTTGCTCTTAACCCGAGACGGTACAAAGAACTTAAAATAAAACGATTCTAACACGTTTCAAACCGAGACGGTACAAAGAGTAAATAAACATAAACAAAGGGCGCCTGGATTGGATCTGGTTGCGCCCGCTCTCTCTACGAATCCGGACCCTGTCGCGTGTACTTGGCCCTAGGTACATAGGTGCTAGTGCAACCCTGCAGGTCACTCCTTGGGCTTGCGCCCATCCTTGGCCGGGCACCATGCTGCGGCCTGCTGCTCACGACTCACCCTGCCGAGGCTAACCTCGCCAGACAACAAGGACATAAGCCTATCTGGTGGTAGTCGGCGTGCCCAACTGCTCCTCTGGTCGGCTCCACTCTAGAGCTCTCGGCCAGGCCTTCGGCTGTCCTCGATGGTGCCAAAATTAGACACGTATCAGTTCTCTTGATCCGAACACGATCCCTCCTCCTCAACCATTGCGTGCATGCAGGGGCAGACCAAGACGGGTTGTGGACAAGATTCTCGGTGAGCAAGTTGTAGTGCTCAGGCGAGAGCCAAAGCTCCATCCCTTTCCCTTGTTTTCCCTCGGATCCACACAAACGTGATCTGCTCGGTTCTGGTCTACAACTGATCTGGGTCACCATCAGGTTTGGCTTGATCGTTCCGGATGGCTTCGATTTGCCTGACAAAGTAGAGGAGCCACTGCCAAGTCCAGGTCGTATTTCGCAAATGGGTTTCCTCAAACCTGTCGAGCACGTCACCCGAATCCCTTATCATATGTAGGTCGTCGTTGTTGTTTCCATGCTCTCAAGTGGGATATACTTCAACCAAATGTTCTAAACAAATTAATTATATATTTTAACTGAAAATAACAGCAAAACGTAATCTCAAACTTTGAAGAACAAGAATAAAAGAAATACTTATGTGCTTTGAGAAGCAAGATCAAATGGAAAGCTTGTTTTTCTGATGCATGGAATTAATTAAAAATTACAGAATTCAACCGTCTCAACTATTTCGGTTATAAAATCTTGTTGCTGCATGGCATAAGAATCATTTTTCTTTTCAATTTTTTTCAAGATTTTGAAACATGTATTCTAGTTATTTACAACATGCTTACAAGAAAATCGTTTAAGTAAACCGGATTATATTTAATAACACTATTCCTCTGTTTTTCTAAACATTATAAGATAATATCATTGCAACGAACCATCTTTTAATTTGCATTCGATGGCAACAGACAATCTTCACAGCTTCTTCTTATTCTCTAAGGACACGTGAGGAATATAAGTATTGATAAAAACGATATATTCTTTTGCTTTCTATGTTCAAAAGTGATGTCACCACCGTCTTCCTTTCTATGAATAAGAACTATGTTAAATTTGAACCCCAAAAAGAAAGATTGTCACCATAGAAACTGGGGATGTGAAACTTATATTTAAGATTATGTCTAAAAAGTGAGCCCTTTGACAAGAATTTCATTAATTTTTAATATGACAGTGCCTTGAACGTCACGATGACGTAGAGTCACTGGGGGTATGATTACGATGATTCAATGGATCTGTGTAATTGAACATTTTGATCCTGCATATCTGTCGAATGTTAAGTGGTGACAAAAAAATTTGTTGTACTGATTAACAAAACAAACAGGAGCAAGAAGAAAGGAAAATCCTTGACGGGGAATCAGTATCACCCGCGAAGCGTCGACGTGACAGAAAGCAGTGAATTACCAAATGGAAACCGTCCGCTCTTCCATGAACGTAACTTCATAATTCCAGAATAACTTTTATGTTTTCCTTACAAGTCACTTTCTGTTTCTGTCCTATGATCGTTGAGAAAAGATCACATGTAGATGCAGCTGAAACTGTTATCAAATCTCTCGTGACAAGATTGAAAATAAATCAGAAGTGGACAGAAAGTTAACCAAAGAAGCAGCACTGATCTTACTCGATCGAAACTTGATGAAAATAGGGAAAGGCGGCCATGGGCCATGGGCGGAAGGGGAGGGAGCCAGAGAGATGGAGTTGTGTATCTAAGGATTTGTGGGCAGTCCGTTCTGATGTTTGTCTCCGTCTTTGTGTCGTCGACTGAAGACGCCGCTGCCGAACAACAAGAAGCCGACTGCGTGGCCGGCGATGGCGACCAGAAGGATGCCGACGTTGAAGGTCATGATGGACAGCATCACCAGGTAGGCGACACCGACGCGCAGTCCGTGGAGGAGTGTCTGCAGAAGGCCTGAAGCTGCCCCCGGCGCGCCTGGCCGAGCCAAGAACTTGCAGACGCTGAGCCACTCGTACAACGGGGAGAAAACAAATACCAGGGCCAGGGAGAGGAGGTACATGGCCAGCCTGCCCGCTGGCCACCCACTGAACCACACCTCCACATCCTCCCCCCAGAAGAAGGTCATTTGCATCGACTCCATCGTCCCCTGCTCCTGCTTCTGCATCATCTCTCTCTGGGAAAGGTTTCCCTTGTTCTTGTGCTGCCGTGTAATTGAAGAGCAGCTCTGCTTCTATTGCAGTGGGAATTGAACGGTTGAGAACAGCTTTTGTAGTGGAGATTGTGGAGCTGCCGTGGAGGAGAAGGAGGAGGGCGAACAGCCGCAGCTTCTGCTGCCAAAAGGATCCTTCTGGTCTTGGGATGGAACGGCCATGGAACCACCAAGTTGAACCGAATTAAAATAGCTAGAGAGACCGAACGAGCCAGACGAGGTGGGAATGCGCGAAAAGCCACTCAGTAGACTGTCAGATGAGGTTGACCAATATTTTTACTAGGCTTACTGTTTCTGATACGGGCCTGTCTGCGTCCTACCAGTTTCTTATCCTCGCATCCTCTACATGTTGAAAACTGGTAGCCGTGTCAAGTAAATCATGAAGTGTTATTTTTTCATCATCTTGAATTGATGGACACTTGCTTGAACTCTAAAACTTAAACGTTGGAAAACAGTCATATGGATCAGAATCCAGTGATCTGGATGCTAATCAGTACCAGTCAGAGAGACGTTGTACCAGTTTCCAGGGTTAGGATTATTAATCTCATCCCGAGATTATCTGTGTAAGTGAGGATCTGGGTTATAGATCTTGATTAGACCTTTGAGGCATCATAAGCATTTCTCCTAGTGTCCAAAAACTTTTGCGCAGACTCAATTTATTATCAAATTAGAAAAATCTAGATGACTTTCATTAATTTCATGGAGCAAACTCTTATACTAGCGAATTCGTTTTTCCTTCTAAAGCTGTTTGTTTTGACAAGCTCTAGATGCGATTTCCCGGAAATAAAAAATAAAAAATAAAAAGAAACGGAGAACGAAAGACCCTTAGAAGAAGACGGAAAGGAATCGAGTTAACTTTATCCTCAAGTTCTAGCCATAAGAAGAGAACAAAAGCATGGGATCGATCAGCTTCTTCGGGCCTCCCCAGGAAGGCATTCACGATGCTTTCCTTATATCGAGAAACTCAAGCAAAGCAGCCCGTGAGTTGCTCATCTGACGACAGAACTGACAAAAGGGTTCGGACAAAGAGATCCATTCGAAGAAGGGGTTCACTTTCTTCTTCCTTCGGGAAAAGGACTCTCTTTATTAAACAGTACTAACAGTGAGAAATGGGCTGAACTCCTTTATCTTTTTTCCCAATGTAAATCATAAGGGCTTTTCTTATAGCCAGAAGCCAGAACTGAAGTGACCGGAGGTTGCCTGTGCCTTGATACAAATACGGTGGGCACGGGGCCGGACCCAATCTGAAGTCCGGCTTGAGCCGGTTTCAGCCCCATTTTGACGGTTCGAGCTCAGGCCGGACCAAGTTGAATTGGGTTTGGGCCCGTGCAGTCTAAGTTTAATATATATATATATATATATATATATATATATATATATATATATATATATATATATATATATTTAAAATCAAGAAATTTTTTTTTATTGGGTCCGGTCAGCCCTGGCCCCAACCCAAAGGTCATTTTTTACAGTTCGGGCTCGACCGGACTTGGGTTGAGGAAAGGGTGGTAGGGCCTTGGCCTAGTGACCACTCTTACTGGCACCCGCGCCTCCCTCAAAGCTTCCACATCGTCTATAAAGGTTAAACAACTTGCACCTTTGCGATAAAAAATTGATCACTTGCAGATCCAATTGCTGCTTTATATTTTTTCATGCTTTTCCGAAGGCTTAGTGCTAAGATTTTCGAAATATTTTACTTAGATACTTTTCCTTACGATTTTAACACTTTCTAAAAGTCGGTCTGTGCGAAAAAATGTCACTTTACAAAGTGTTCATGAACAAAACTTGTCTACAAACTTTTGACTATGAGAAACAAAACCTGAAGGCGGTTTGTATATAAATAAGTAAAAATTGATGAGATAGATAATGTGTGTGGCTTGGCGTGGGCACAGTCCACAACTGCCCACATGTGATTCTATCACTGGTGTGAACAAAGTTGAAAGCAGATCATATTTAAATTTTACAAGACCCCCTCTCTCCTCCACCTCAAAGGACAATCCACCATCTGACCAGAAAATTTCGATAAATTAGTCGGGTTTTTATTTAATTTCTTGTCGCCTACAGCAGATGTGGATAGAGACTTTAATTTTAACCTCCTTGTTCTCTAGCAGATTGAACAAGCGAATATGGGTCCCGTTCATCAACCAAACAGGGAACTAATTAAATCAAACGGTGATCACATGAACACCAAGACAAGATCCCAAGAATGCACATTAGGCACGCAGATGTACCCACCTGGACCTGACCACTACTATATTATTGATCACTGGAAACAACACGTACACACCCGACTATATTAGATCTTGGGTATCATTGTGAAGGCCAAGGGAACCGCCCCCCCTTCCCTCTCACGGTGTCAATTCCACACTTCCAAGAAACTTTCTATTATGCATCCAGTGTTTAAAAGCTTATCTTGATGTTGACATGCGATCTCTTTGAACTCTCCAAATTAATCCAACAATTTGTGCGTCTTGAGCAATAATTCCCGTGGTACCTCAACATATTGGGCATTCTTGTTTGAACATGCATCTTATTTCCGTTCTCAAACGACCACCAAGTCAATCCAGAAATTGTCAGCATCTTCTCAGACTCCTCCCATATAAACATGAGGGTTGGGCAAACCTGCAAATCATAAAATTTCTTTCCTCAAAAAAAAAAAAAAAAAGCAAAAAGAATCTCTTAAATCTCTTCATTGTCTTAATCTTTCTCATTTCCCCCTTCTCCTTGGGCAGCGGCCAGGGAAAGTTAAAGCTCAGAATCTAAGACCTTTTTCGTCTGAATTCTCGCTGATTAGAGTAACCAGGCAACAGTTTATGTTGGACTTTCTAGCTTATGGCATTCAAGATCTGACGCTCATAATTGAGGATAAAAATTAAGCTGCCCTTGTTGACCTTAGATCATGATACAACATAACAGCATACTCAGCATTCTGAACAAGCTTATTCTTTGGATACTTTGCCTTTTACAAACCACACACATATATATCTCTCGGTGGCAGCGACTTAGGCCCTTTCGACTTAGACACTTCTTCAGTTACCACCACAACATAAGTCTATAGACCATGTGGCTTCAAATTTTGCCAGAAACCAAAGCAGATAAAAGATAAAAGCCAACCCTTAGAAAACACCCACTAACCTACGAGCTGCAATTTTCAGTATATTAACCACTTACTTCTAAACAAATTTCGTGACAGCTGCAGTCAAGGTCAACTTGGGATCTTGCACTCAATGCATCGTTACAACCATTTCAATAAACCAATACATCCCAAGGCGACCTTGCCATTCTCACGTACAGTTTGGGAATGAGCTTCGAAAAAAAAAACACTGAATTGCCATTGGTGGCAGCTGATGCAGCCCAGAAATCACAACCTTTAATTTTAAAGTCACGGAAGACATTTTGAAGCTTGTTATCTACAAGAAAACCAATGCAATGCTAAGCAAGTTCACATCCAATTTACTTGCTACTGGAACTTGAACGTTGTCTATGAAGACGGACTAGAAGCACCATATCTTTTCAATGGCACTGAGCATGGCAACAATGGGGAACGAAAAAGGACAAACAAAAACAAATCCCCCTTCGAGGCGATGGATCATACTAACCTCTTAAAACCCCTAAAATCCAACCCCAGCAGATGTCCGCCACTTCATTTCTTAACTTATACCCATCTAGCAGTGCCAATTGTAGAACTTGTATTATCATTTTAATGCACCATACTTAACAGCCAAATCCAAAACTAGTATACTGCCATACAACACGTTTTTCTGTGTGTCGGCCAATCTTGGTCAAAAGGTAACGTGCTGACACCAAAACTAAGTGCTTTTTTACTCTATTGAAGATTTAAAAAAACCAGATATAAAATTTTTTTGAATAATTTTGTTATCTGTTTCAGATTTTCAAATCAGCACAAATTTTCTAGAAAACAAGAACAGAATGGTAGTTTTTGAAGGCAATTTGTTTTCCAAATGAAATAAATATCTTAAAAATCAGTAAAAAACGTGGCAAGATAAAAAAGCTATACTAATATGTAAGATGATAAGAACGCAAAATATTTATACTCTATTATGCTTGCAACAAACAGGACAGAAAGGCAGAATAAACATGAAAAACAAATGTAAAGTATGTTAGCAAAGAAGGATACCATCTATTCAATCCCTACTAGTAGTGAAAAAGCAAGAAAAATTTGACAAGTGAATCTAAAACAACAGAGAAGAGACTCCCATGCATACCAACTATACGAACTATGTTAAGAATCAATGTTTGCTAAATAAAAGAAAGCAAAACATAACAATAAAGCAAAGTCAATTGAATATCTATTGTAAAATATGGCACTCATGGCCGGACAATGGCTGCTTGGGGGATAGGCCCCCAGCCTTTTATTTCAACAAAATGATATAGTATTTACAGACAAAAAATGGGCCCACGCAGGACCTCTCCTCAGAAAGAAACTAATGACAATGAGAAGAATTCACAGGGATTCCTGAGGATTCCAAGTTGTATACAGACCATTATCCGGAGTACACATCAAAAGGTTAACNATTTATCAAGCGACTTGACTTGGAACCCTTTCTTGTGCCAGCTGCTAAGACCTTCCATGAGGTTAGGGGGACTCGTGCGCCATGGAGACGCCCTCCCAAATTTGCCATAGATTAAAGCCCAGATTGACCGAGCTCCCTTACAGTCATAGAAAAGGTGTTTGATGTCTTCAGTCGCCTGCTTGCAGACATAGCACCGCGATGCAAGAGAATACCCCTGATGTTGCACTAACGCATCCGTCGGAAGCCGCCCTGCGACACCTACATAAATAGTCCAGGAAGCCCTTGGAAGACATCTCCCTTTCCAAACTAGCTCATAATCCTTGTTAAACTGACCTTTCTTCCGTAACCGTTGCCAAACTTCATGTCGATTAAATTCACCATTCTCGCCATTCCTCCAGACCATAACGTCTGGCTGATCAACCTGAAGGGGAGGGCAAGGGAAGAAGATCTGTAGTTTGGCTAAGTAGTCCATAAGAGCCTCCCCATTCTCTTCCAAGAGCTCTTTGACCGAGTAAGTAATAGTATCCTGAATAAGATGAAAGTGGGAAGCGGAAATCTTGTCCATTAGGCGATCTGCGCCCCATTGATCTGTCCAAAACTTAGCCAGCTCGCCATTACCGATCTTCCAGCCAACATTCTCAGTTACCTTACGCCAGGACTGCAATGCCCTATGCCAGACATTAGATACCCTTTTTCCACCAACACTGCTAGCTAGAAACCCTTTACGCTCGCAATACCGATCTTTAATAAGGACAGTCCAAGGGGAAGACTGCTGCGATACTCGATAAACAAGATAGGTCATATTGGCCGAATTCGTTTCTCTGATATCTCTGAGACCAACACCTCCCTCTAGAAGGGGAAGGCATAAGGTAGCCATTTAATTCGGTGGATGCTCTTATGATCAACCATATCACCCCATAGAAATTCAGCTGCCATTTTATTCAGTTGGTTACAAGTGGTGACAGGGAGTTTAACCACCAAGCTCCAGTATGATGGCAACAACGAAAGGGCGTGCTTAATTAAGCTGAGACGGCCAGCAGCAGAGAGACATCGTTTCTTCCACAAAGCAAGTTTTTGAGAAGACCGTAGAATTAAATGTCTACATTGTTCCTCTGTCACGTCCTTCGTCTGAAGGGGAATGCCAAGATACGTAGATGGGAGCTTGCCTTGGCACCAACCGATCTCCCGCTCAATCCAATTGAGCTCACGCCTGTCTATGTTAAAAGGGAAGAGAGAGCTCTTGGAGATGTTCATGGCTAAGCCTGAGCACCTGAAAAAATTATCCAAACACATTTTCAAATATTGCAGGTTCTTCCGCCTGCCTTCAATGAAGAACATGATATCATCTGCATAGAGCGTGGAGAAAGGGGAAGTGGTACCAGCTCCCATGTAGGGGATCCTGATTTGATTGTTGTTGATATACGCTTGAACGCTACGACTGAGCATTTCCATAACAGATATAAAAAGGTACGGGGACAACGGGTCCCCCTGCCTTAGGCCTCTCTTGTTGTCAAACCACATACCTTGTTTACCATTTATAAGAAGGGACGAAGTAACCGTGGTCACCAGAGTCATAATTTTTTGGACCCACATCTCGTGAAACCCAAGATGAAGAAGGGTGGCTTTCAAGAAATCCCAATTTATACGGTCATAAGCCTTGCTTAGATCAATCTT